>OY365810.1:18887276-19282349 GCA_959347315.1 Bimastos eiseni
AGATCGGTTGACCAGGCAAGCGAGCGGGCGAGCGAGCGAGCGGGCGAGGCCTTCTTGGCCTTCTTGGCCCTGACAAGTTCAGACAAGAGTGATGCATTTTTTAGTGGAAACGAGCGACAATCATTGCATGGACGTGACTGCAGCGGAGAATTCTGAATTTACAGAGGGTAGGTGTATTCGAAAAAACGTCGACTTTAATTATGCGCCATAACTGACTCTGTGTATATGCAGAGCGATCAGAATTCGTTTTCACCCATTCGGCAACTGTACCAAAATAAATAGGCTAATCATCCGTTATACACCCACTGCAGTTCAGCGAAGGGTCGAAGGCAAATCAAGATGAGCTAGAAGAACGTCTCTAAATAATGTAAATGTTTTCGCGATTCTTATAGCGGCCCTATAGCGAACAGCGACCTCGACTCATTGAGAGTTTGATCGGGCTATGTGCTTAACCACCTCTCGTCCGTTTGAACGTATGCCACACCATTTAGGTACCTCGTATAAATGCTATACCCGAGATTTAAATCTCTTAAATACGCCAGCATCGAGAAGCGAATCGCGGTCCGGATGCTCTCCAGAGGCGCATGAGACATTGCCTGCGCTTTAACCAATGTAGCTAACTGGGTCAGAGCCAGAGTTGCAAACATGTTGTAATTTTTGGTTATTTGTATTTTTGGTTTTTTTTACAAAAAACCAAAAGACACTAAAAAATTGCAATCTTTGGTTTTTGGTTTTTTAAATATTTTTAATCAATTTATTAATATCAATATTATTTTACTAATATTGCTATTATATTAATTGTGTGTTATTCAGTCTGAAATCAAGCTAAATTAATCTTTAAAACGAGTTGGAGCTCTTTTTCATACTGTGTTTCAGGGCCGTACCGAGCTATAATTGCTCCCTGTGCCTAGCTAATTGCGCCTTGTGCGTAGCATCAACTTGGCGCCCCACCTTTTGAAAATAGTGGATTTTATGGAATATTAAGTTATTCCATCCTGTAAGTCGTTTACCAGGTACCGTACTGGCCTAGGCCCCGCTGGCCTCCCTCGGTACGGCCCTGCTGTGTTCGTTGCTTTTTATAACAAAACTGTTGTGACAAAATCCAAAGGAAAACTAAAAACCATATAAAACAAAAAACAACCAACTTTTGATTTTTTAAATATTGGTTTTTAGCATCCTTGGTCAGAGCACCGCATCTGCGCAATGTAGGCCTACGGTTTAAAGTATATAATTTTCTATTCAGGGTTTAGTTCATTTTTGTAAGGCCTATGCCAGTACTGTACCTGGTAAACGACTTAAATGATAAAAGGCGTGCAACAAGAAAGATACTATCCGAATAGGCCTATTTGTAAGTATTGTTACTAGTTTGGACCATCCATAAATGACGTCACGCGCTTATTGGGGAGGGGCCACACATTTGTGTCAATGTGTGACGAGAGGAAGGGGTCCACGAAATGTGATATCAAATAATCATATCAAACATCAAAAAGTGTAATTTAATTACAAATATTTTCACTCAATTGAACAAGTTCCACTTAATTGACAGTAATTGTTACCACAAATTAACAAGACTAATTATGGTTATTGTATTCTTAAGTTTTTCATTGTTTACAAAACGCTCGCTGTCAATTTCTGGGTGTTGGAAGTGATCAGATAGCCATTCTGAAACACACAGGCAGGTATCAATCATGCCGCCAAAAGCATCAGGCCGCAGAGAGTCGCGGCACCGTGCACGTCGGAAGCGAAACGAAATAAACGGAGACAGTGTAGATTGGATAGACGCGGAAGAGCTGGATCTGAATGGATTTATTATTTATTAAGCAGGATGGTGAGATCCAAGCTCTCCTAATTATTCAATATAGCAGCATTTTACTTCTCCGTAGGAGAAGCATAAAGTTTGGATTTCTTAAATCATTGTCATTAGACATTTATTTTGTAAATGTAGACCTAATGATTCTATCAGAGCTTTTCATCTCGTGGAATACATGATGAGTGTACCGTAATAATTGGACTTTATCCATTTGTATTCGTTCTACTATATAGGCCTAGCTTTAAATATTTGTACAGTTGTAATTACTTTCTTTGATAATTTAAATAAAATTATTTGCACATGGCATTCTGGACATATACGAGTTTATCGGGAGTGCAGAGCTTTGGGACTTAATTTTGAAGACAAGGTAATGACTTTTGTGACGAGGGGAAGGGGAGTGGGGAAAAAATTTGTCAATAATTGTGTTTCGTTATTTATGGACGGTTCTTTTGGGACTGGGCAACAGCTTGCTTTACGCAGTCTCGTATGACCAACCATACCTTTCTGTTTCGCAATTTTTCTTAATTCGATCACAGTCTTCTTCGAGTATTCCATTTTATATTGGAGTGGCATTCCTTTAAGTCGAAGTGAGAAAATATTTTCATTCATTTCATATTATGCAAGATTTTTTTTCGTGGAACAATGACTCATCATCGAAACTATTGGAAAATCCCGTGACTTTTGACCTATCGGTTGATAAATTGTGACTCATCATCGAAACTATTGGAAATTCCCGTGACTTTTGACCTATTGGTTGATGTTTTGACCTAATTCTTTGGTTTGTGCATGAATTGTGACTCATCATCGAAACTATTGGAAATTTCCCGGACCTATTAGACTGTATTGGTTGATGTTTAACGTAGGTTTTAGGTTTGAGTATGAATTGGTTATTTTAACCTAGTTATAGGTTAATAATACGTTTTGATAACCTATTAGGTGTGTGAATTGACCAATATTATGGTCGATGAGCCAGATAGCAGGATTTCCTACTACTTCTCACCCAAGAAGCTGCAGTTACTTTGGTACATGCCTTTGTTACTAGTCGCTTGTAGGCCCCTACTAGTAACATTATTACTCCATTTATGTTGGAATCCAATGGACATGCATTGGGAGGCTGGATCGAGTCCTTCGCTAGGCGTCACGATTGATAGGTTGTATTTATAGAACTCACCGCGTGTGAGTATAGATTTTATCTATATGCGTGACGTCCTCCATTGCTGACTCTCCCACAGCCTATTGCGTACCGGATTTCTGCCATGGTCTGGCGCTATGCTATCTCTGTGGCACTGCCCATTTCGCCCGCACTTCTATGACGCAGAACCGTTCCTTTGCAGTGGTAGGTTCAACCACATGGAATGGGCTACTCCAAGTGCTTCACCTTCTGCCCAAAACGTCATCTGCATTCTATTCGTTACTGAAAACCGCACTCTTTAACCGTAATCACACTGGGAGAGCCTCTGTGTAGACATTTTGAAGGCGCTATATTAAGTTTCATTGATATATATATATATATATATATACATATCAGCGTTACTTTGGTACATGCCTTTGTTACTAGTCGCCGAAGGCCTGTTGTTGTCCATCATTTTGCACATTTGACCGATTCTTCTCCGTGCTCCTCAGTCCTAGACTTGGCCCGTGCGACGTTCGAACGTGTTGTCATGATAGAATCTAGAATTTATAGAATGCATAGAATTTCTTTTTACTGCTGACGTATTTGCACCCATTCGACCGACCTTCCTCTTGTTTCCAGACTAGAGACTGTTATAATCACAGGCGAGGTAGCGGTTTAACATCAGAGTTTCCTTCTCCTAGTCTTGCTTCTCTCTCGAGATACCCACAGGGCAGTGGGGGGAACTGAGAAAAAATCCCCGGACAGAAACCCCTCCGGACAAAAGCCCCCGATTTTGGGTAGGACATTTGCCCCCCGGACAAAAGCCCCCCAAGTGTGAAGTATGAACGGATGATAACAAGTTATATATTTAACCGCCATTATGTAAAATATATGAAAACAAGCAACTAATTATCGTGTCGTATAGGAGACAAAGTGAGTCCAGTTCTGAATCTTTATTTATCTTGCTGGGTGCATAAATACTGCAAACAATACGTGACACGCCTTAATAAGCGGTGAAGGTCGTCGGCTAGTGAGCAGCTAGGCCTACAGTTGGTTAGCAAACTATCAGTGACACGCGATAATCATCTTCCGTTAATAAGATAGTGTGGGTGAATACCTCTATATAGTTGATAGTTTAAGAATATAAGCGGTGAAGGTCAGCTAGTAAGTATGCTTACAATTGGTGACAGTCAGTCAGTGACACGCGATAATCATCTCTCTGAGAGTGGGCGAAGACCCTTATAGATGAAAATCTCAGATATGTATGCCTATAAAACGAAGACTTCTAACATGCACACCTCATATTACGAACTATTTTCATCATCAAACTTTGCAGGTATTGGAACCAAAGCAATATGTCAATCCGCTAAAAATTGATACTTTACAGGTTTAGTAACACTTAGCCGACATGGACACATCCATGCACACGTACACACTGTGCATACAACCATGCATCATATGCACACACATACAGGCATGCATATATAATTTGGGCGAGCTTATTGTCTACACCGGGGGGGGGGGGGGCTTTTGTCCTAGTTGGTAGGGGATTTTGTCCGGGAGCTTTTGTCGGGGGGGCTTTTGTGTTTTTGTATGCAGTGGGAGCCAGGTTTATTGTGATGACGACCTGACCTCGCCATGCCATAACTCTGTCTCTGGGTGTATGCAGTGTTTCAAGGAGGTAGTGTCGCCACACACCACCCATGGGCCATTGCACCCTGGTGGAGTTGCCGCTGTTGATCCGCGACTGCTTATTCGTCGGGATCAAACCCCGCTTATTTCGTAGCTACCCCTTATACTGGAAGGCATTCCACTATCCGCCATCTGTGGACGCGTTGGGTTGCAGTGCAGCTCTGCAGTGTTACAGGCTTATAGCAATGCCTCAACATTTGCATATATAATATATACATACATACACACATGTAATATATATATATATACACACATATATGTGGTGTTTACGAAAAGCGATACACGATCGGCAGATGGATATGAGTTAGGACCCGTAGTCGTAGGCCTACGTGAGGTGGCTGCTTTGTAGTCTTGTACAAAGGTGAACCGTTTATACTCTAGGACTTAATCGAATGCAACCGCGTCATACGTGACTAATTCATTTACTATTGGTGTTTATCTGAATAGCATTATTTATCACTCTGACTCTCTTGTTCACAGGAACGTGAGGCTGCCGAATTTACATTGATCAGATTCGATGTTCGTTGTGCTGTATCGTGGAATTCTTTCGTCTATCAATCGATCCTGCCTTCATCAAATAATCCTGTCGCTCACATTATGTCTGTTTGTCTACGTGTCCGTAGATATCAATGTTCACCAGTATGTGGCATCTTCTGCTGAGTTTCAGTTGTTGGTCAACTGCCTCATGTGACCTAATCCATCCAATCATCAGACCTCCTCCATCGGTCAGTAATTCCTCACTGGCTACCAGTGTTCATAGGTTTGAGTCTGAGAAAGTAAGAAGCAATGCCTGTGATTCATCGGCAACGCTTGGCTGCTCGGCTGCGTCAGAATTGGTCAGCGATGTATTCGACCGAGACTAATCAGACTTCGACTATGGCTTTCCAGATGATTGACGACTCCCTGACGAGTCTCGCTTGGCTTCAGAACCTCAATATTATGAAGATGTCTTCTAATTCGTCGACATCGTCGTCGTCTCTGCGGTCTGCCTTGCTTCACTCCACACCTGTAGATAAGGCTCATCACACAGACTCAGTGGCATCACAATGTAAGTCGATTGATGGCGACTTATATGAAGATGCCTCCGCTGCCTCCGCCGTCGCCTTATCTCGTCTTCAGGTCGATCCAAACGATATCCTGGACATGAGTGGTAAGGGTAGTCTTACGTCTCCTTCTGCATCTCCGACTACTGCTGCTGCTGTTGCAGATGAAACGGCTGTTGCTGCAAGCCGCCTTGAGATAGACTGCTATAAGTACGATGCGTCGATAAAGCCGCCTTACTCTTATGCCATACTCATCTGCATGGCGATGCAGGAAAAGCCGGACAGGCGTATAACACTGTCACAGATTTACAACTGGATCGCCGATAACTTTGCATACTACAAACAGGCCGATCAAAACTGGCAGGTAGGCATTGAAATGACACTTGTCTACATTGATCAATAACTTGATACAGTGGTTCAATTATCTGAACTTAACAGAAATGATTGCTATTAAGTGTTGTAGGTCAATTAGGCCTACATGTATAGTAGGTGTCTATTATATTGTAGTAGGCCCTAATAGCGAATTTCTATGGCGGCTCGAATAGTTCAATGAGAAGCTCCCAAGCATATACAGCTAATTGTTAGATCTATGTCCTAAGGTAGGCCTATGCCCATTATTAGAGCCTATGAAATCTATTATAATCTGGACACAACTATCAAATCGTTATGATCGACCAATGTTGAATCGCGATCCGAAATCAAAATCTTCTGGACAGAAGTCACAGAATCAGTCGATAACAGTTGGGCCACAATACAAGCAATGAAAAGCAGATAATAATAAACCAGAACTATAAAAGAACTTTCCCTGCATGCGCACAAACAATCGCCGAAGTTAAAGGCAGTCTCTGCCAATTGGTATCAAGTTGATCAGCAGACCTGACAGGGTGGGAAGTGACAGCAGATAGGTTTTCGCATTAAGTTGCAAAGATATTTAGGAGCTAGACTCAATTGAGTTATCAGGGCTAAAAGCGGTGTCATCTAGGCCTATTGGATACGATGTCTTGATGCCGAGTTGATTACCGATTAAATTGAAAATATGCGTGCCTTGGGAAGACCAGCAAATAGTGAATTACAGTGGTCAATGCAGCAGTAGATGATCTTCTGATGGCTCTCAGGCGCCTCAAGTAATATTCAAATGAGTGAGTCAAATACAAGAGGTGTCCAGAGAACGACAGCTAGGTGCTATCAAGGGTTCACCTAAGTCACGGACAATGGAGGAATAGGCCATATGTGAAGTCAGAATATCGTTAGGGTCTGGGCCTTAGATTGCCAAGTGATGACAAGACTCTAACACTTACTAAACCATACTGCTACTAAGCTCGTGCACGTAGGATCGGACATTTTTCTGCTTTTGGGTTTCACGGTGAAGCATGTTTTTGGCTTGTTGCCAGTTTTGTCGGTTTTGTGGTTCAACAGGTTACGGTTAACTGTCGAAAGCCCCTTTCATTATAATTATTATCTAGGCTTTTGTTAACTGCGAGCACGCCTCGTGTTTGGGTCTTTATGCTAGCTATTAATTTTCTGTTGTGCCTATGATTTGATTGAATTTATAATTTTTCCTATTTGTAACGGGTCAATATTCGTCAGATATAGGTCCACATCTGACAACATAAGCCTATTGACATGAGAAGTGGGAGGTCAAGTTTAAGGATCTGTTGTTTGTTTTCAAACCAGATCAGTCGAGTCTTAAAGAAGTTAAGGTAAAGTTAGGGCCTTCGCGATGTGTTTAAGGCGCAATATAAATGGCCAAACATACATACATTTGCTAACATCAATAGTGACTTAATCGAGCCCACACGAGAGAGCTGCTCCGCGGGAGAACCACGAACAAAGGTTTGGACATCCACATGCACCCACCGTCACCAGGCAGAGCCGTGTGTTCTCGGTGGTGGGCCCTTCGATCTGGAATGGTCTCCCTGCGACTCTCCACTTTTTCCTTTTCAGGCATTCCTCTCTCATCCTAAGATTACTTTATTAAAACGCGCTGGAGTTGGGAGCGCCTCTGAGTAGTCACCTTGAAGAGGCGCTATACATAGATTTCAGTCTCTTAATAGTAATGATAATAATAATAAAATAATAATAGGGTATGTCATTCAACAAAGAAATAACCAATGGCTTGATGATTTATTTATAAAGTTGTTATATTAGGTAATTAGGATGAATAAGAATTTTAAAATGAGCCAACGTTGTTTAATTTAAAGATTCGCAAAAATACAAATTTTATAAGATTGGCGACCTCTAAAAATCGGCGGCCCTAGGCGTCTGAATATTTTGGTTCCCGTTCATTTCGTCGCAGATCATTTCGTTGCAGATCATTTCATCGCATTTTAACCTAACCCTGACCCTAAACGACCCTCACCACGCATACCCTGACCCTAAACGACGATCACCAGGGGCATCCAGGTAGGGGGGTCCGGATGCAAATGACTCCAATTTCAGGTAGGGGAATTTGTTGCGTCTTAAGGGGGGAATATCTTGCCTTCCTGGCACTTAGGAGCGCGAGTTTGCGTCCATCACTCAGAGGAGGGTTGATGCCCCTGACCCTCACCACGCATAACCTGACCATAAACGACCATCACGACGCATACCCTGACCCTAACCGACCCTCACCACGCATAACCTGACCCTAACCGACCCTCACCATGCTTAACCTGACCCTAACCAATATGCGACGAAATGAATTGCGACGAAATGAATGCGACGAAGTGATCTGCGATGAAACGATCTGCGACGAAATGAACGGTCACCTGGGAGTATCGAGGAAGGTGAGCAATCAATATTTAAGACAGATTGAACAGTCTTGATAGCGAATTAAGTCCACAATAATCGAGGCACGTACAAAGGCGTGCGCCATGGTCGTAAACACAGTTTAAAACATCTCCTAATGGTTCTAAGACGCCGCAGTTGGTAGTAACACTGTAATAGGAACGTATCTCAGCAGAAAGAGGGGGCTCGATCGTTAACTCGAACCAAATCAGTTGAGTCTCGGACAATGCTGTTTAAGTTAAGTGAAACTGAAATTAACGGTTGCGTTAACTGAAAAGTTCTAATTAAGTTTACTAGAACTAAAGCTGAAACTGGAAAGATCTGAAAACTGGAACTAAATCTAAACTCAAAAGTACGAAACCACAACTAAAACTTAAAAACTAGACTTGAAAGTTGAAAACTTAATTGGCATTTTTGTTTTCTGGAGGCGCCAGGTCGTGTAGGCTAAGTGGAGATATCATGGGAGTAGCGAGGTCATTCCATACAGCGCGCGCTGTAACTTGCAGATAAGTCTGCCTCGGATTTATCTGCAACGGCGCACGTACTTAATGGCGCACATGTCGGATGTCCATAAAGTGCGAACCTGCGAACCGGTAAATGCGATCCAAAATGCGAACTATAGGCGCGAACCAGTGGGTGTTATGCGAATCTGCTAACCAACACATAACTATGTTAGGTCTATTTAATATTATGAAAACGGCCAAAGTTTAGGGTTAACCTGATCTTTGAACCATCTTGGCGCCATCAGTAGCCATCCACTTTCAAATCGTCCTTAGTTTTCTCATTGGTCCAAGAATAAAGATATGCTGTGCCAGCTTTCGGTTTGCTACGCACTACAAACTCAGCAGGCAAAGAACTGAACAAATCTTCCATTTGTATATTTAAAAAAAACCTGATGTAACATTTCAAACTAGGCCTACATTATTTACAATTTTCAAGCGTCAAAAGAACCCGAACTAAAAATTGTGAACCGTCATAAGTCAAAATGCGAACCTTGGCCGTCATGTTGTCACCTAACTTTTCGGCAGCCAATCAAAAACATAGTTCACAAAACGGTTCGCAGATTGCCGGTTCGTAGTTCGCATTATAGCTGCACATTTCTTAAAGCAATGGAGGTCAGGCCAAAATTCGTTTGAATATTTTCGTGTTTGATCAACATTATTGTAAAATGCAAACAACTATCAAGAAAAGTTGTTGGCCAGAAAGTGATGTGTGGAATTATGTTGAGTAGGCCCTACAATTTTCAGTTTTGAACAAAAGTCGTTGCGTGTGCAAGAAGGGTGTCGGTGAGCTTTATGACAGAAAAACACCAAAAAGTTCTCGGAAATTAAATTGAGCTAGCATGAATATAGACCTGGCACCGGAACGAACAGAGGCCTATATGGGTATTTTTCACGACAGCGCTCAAATTGAGAAAAAGAAATTGAATAAAAAAGATGATGCAAATTTTTTTTTAATTTGCAGATATATATTTATGGAACTGCTGAAACAAACTTAATATCGAGCAGTGCTGAAATTTTACAGAGTTGGCCTAAAATTTAATTTTAGTTTTTTAAATATTTTAATTAAAATACAACTCCATAACTGTCATTTACCTTTACAACTCCGGCATTTTATTTAAAAATACACTGTCCATAATTTACAGACAAAGTTTTTATGGAACTGCTGAAGCACACTTAATATTGAGCAGTGCTTAAATTTGACAGAGTTGGCCTAAAATTTCGTTCTAGATCCTTAATAATTTTAATAACATACAGCTCCGCTACTTTGATTTACATACATTCACAACTCCGTTACTTTGTTTAACAATACGCAGTTCAAAGTAATGTCACTGTTCATAATTAAGTGTGCATAGCAATATGACACAGCAACCCCAATTTATCTATTGATAAATTATTTAATTTGTACTATGAACTAATCTCATTTATTTAAAGTCAACTATCCATCGAATCTTATCTTGAACTCATTGGTTACATTGAGGTGCCTGAATGCTGTAGGTGATAAAACAGAAACAGACATTCCAATCAAAATTTTAAAAAGTCCTCTTAACACTTTCCAAAAGAAACTGTTTCTGTTTATTTTCTTTAAGTCGAATCACTGTTTCTTTCTTCTCTGTCCTCAGCTGCTGGTTGGTTTACCTCCTCTCTGAGGTAAAGATTGTGAACGCAAAGTGCCATGATGCTTGAACTCCAACATGTCCCAATGCAACCCTTTCATTCATATATATTTACACACACACACACACACTAATAAGGCTTACACACATACAAACACAAACATATATATAGACGTGTACAAGAAATTCAACACATAATTACAACTCCATATACCTTGATTAATGCTTTAATCATCAACCTATAGTTACTCTCTATTATGGACTCCTACTTGTCGGACAGTAACCCTTTCATTCATACACACACACACATATATATATGTATATATGTATATATGTATATATATGTGTGTTTATAAGCATATATACAAGAAACTCAACACATAGTTACAACTTCGTTTCAAAATTACAACACCCTTACTTCATGAAAAGTATTGGAGTTGTTATAACGGAGCTGTAGGTTCTTCATAATAAAGCCACCACGCTGCTCAGTTAAATTGAGATAAACGTTATAATCAGTGGTCAGACTGTCAGTTTCAATATTATCATATTTTTTAAAACATGAATATATATACGCATAATTTAGTATTTATGGTAACGGAGTTGAGGATCTTTAATATACTATGTTTTCCGATTCTTTTCCGAAAATTGTCAACATAGACAAACATTTAAATTGGTCTCTTGCTGGTAAACCTCCTCTCTGAGGTAAAGATTTACCTCAGAGAGGAGGTAAAAAGGAGAGGAGGTAGGCTGGTTCTCTGCTTTCGAAAATGTCAATTCAAAAATCGAGAGTTCTCAATTTATTCCACAGATGGCCAAAGATTGAAGTTAAATTTATTTTTTAATTACTTATTAAGTTAACAAGTTAATGAAAACCGTATAGAACACTGGCCAAATATAGGTTAAATATAAAGTCATTAAAAATCTTTAAAGCACTTCAACTGCCAATATAACGTAACGTTGTATCAACTCAGCAAGGAAAAGGACAATGAAATTTGTTATATTATTAGAACTTTCTTATTTTTTCCTATACTAATAAAATAAATAATATAATAAAAATTAGCGTTTTTCAAGTCATGTATATCATACAAGAATATAAAAAATAAAAAAACAGAATTTTACCTTTTGTGTAAGCCGGCCAAAGTAAAAGACCGAAATTTATCGAATTTGAGCACTCTCGTGAAAAATACCCATATGAGTCTGTGAATAAATTGACTAGGCTTTAGTGTTTATAAGAGCTGCATTACACCACACACACCTACACAAACAAACGCACGCACACACCCACGCACAGAGATAGATGTGCCCTGGGCGAAATCGCCTCGCTGGGGGCCATGTACCACTTTTCCTACGGAGCCGCCTGCCGAGGTACCTCTGGGCCGAGGTCATGTACCGCTTCTCCCCGCAGCCGCCAGCCGATGTACCGTTGCGGAAAAAGCAGATGAATCAATTGGTACCAAATTGAAGGTAATGGTCTGTATATTAATTTTCGTCCTAGTTGAAAGCAATCCAATAGGAAACGGATCGTGGGGGTCTCGAAACCCTCCAGCAACCTATGCGAAATATGTAAACTGCTATAACTCTCGGTAGGTTGGTCCGAGTTGAACATATTTGGTATGTATGGATTCAGAATCAGTTATTCCATGTGATGCAACAAGTTTATTGCCCATAAATTCCAAAATGGTGACATTATTGGCGCATCTGCACAGAAATATTGGGGGACAGCCTAAGCTAGATATGGAAACTTTGACGAGTTGGTCCGATTTGAATATATTTGATACGTATGGATTTAAAATCAGTGTCTGCAGGTGATACACCAAGTTGATCCCATTATTGGCACATCTGCACCGCTGGATGACACACAGATATATTGCGGGAAGAGTGGTTAGGCGAAATATGGAAACCGCTAAAACTGTCGATGTGTTTGTCTGATTTTAATATATTTGGCATGCGCAGATTCAGAATCAGTATTTGCAGGTAATACAACGAATTTATTAGGCATAAAAGCAACGATGATGCAGCTAGTATTTAGCATAAGTGGACAGCCTGGCTACAACTGAGAGACGTGACTAGTAGTTAATACTACTTCCTAACTACTTTCAAAATATGTAGTTATAACTACTATTTAACTACTTTAGATGACAAGTAGTTATAACTACATTTGTAACTACCAAATAAGTAGTTAACTACTTTTATAACTACTTTGCTAATGTTATGTTATGGTGCATCGATAGTCACCAAGCAGTGTGCAAATTTATTGTCAGCATTAATTACTGATATTCAACATCAGTAATAAAAATGATCAGAAACACAATGACATATTATCTAATTGTAAAGTAAGAAGGACAAGAAGAACTACTAGCACATGCTACAAAGCACCCTGATGAGAGCACAGTTTTAGCAGTAGCATAAGCAAACTTGTTACAACTACAAAAATGTCTAACCTACAAAGTCCAGAACTGTATAACTCTTAGAAATCTAAATTTCAGAATTTCAGAATCAAAAAGTAGTGTATGTATGTTACACTACAAGTGATATACTGTTTTATAACTGTATACTTTACCTTTTGCTGTCTGCATCAATCGTGATTCTTCGTACGTTGCCAATCGCTGCTCAGATCATCTAATACGTCTATCTAGCCAGTAACGAAATGTCCAGTCTCTTACCGTTGTGTCTGTCTTGTCTCTCTCTCACCCCTGTCATTCTAGACTCGGCAATCACTTCTCTCAGTTGTAGCCAGGCTGCCCACTTATGGTCATCCAGCGGTGTGGCTGTAAGCCCAACCAATCTAAGACCGCTTTACTCTAATTCTTATCACGCAACAATCTCTAGGTATGCCATTAGGCAGGCATAATGCCTGAGGCCTTCTCTATAGTTCTGAGAGGAACCCACTTCCTCACAATAGTAGGCCTATGTGCAAATTTTAATGAAACAAATACATAGCGAATTTACTCATGAGATTATTATGGGCAACGTCCATGTTTGTTGCGAAATAGCAGAAATTCCTGTAAGACGGAACTAGTAAATAGGAAAAAATTTAGTTAATGTGAAATATTGTAGTTAACTTAAAACTACTTGATAAAAGTAGTTATACCTTTTTTAAACTACTTCTTAAAAACTAGTTATAACTACTTGGCAACTGCTTCTATAGTAGTTATAACTACTAGTTAATAACTACAGTAGTTAAAAGTGCCCATCACTGGTTATTGATTCTGAATTCACGCACACCAAATATATTAAAATCGGACAAACACGTCAACAGTTTTAGTGGTTTCCATATTTCGCCTAAACCATTCCCCAATATTTCTACGTAGATGCGCAAATAATGGCATCAACTTGTTGTATCACCTGCAAATGCTGATTCTGAATACATATATATCAAATATGTTCAAATCGGACCAACTCATCAAACGTTATAGCAGTTTCCAAGCTTAGCTTAAGCCGCCCTCGGTATTTCTGCATAGATGCGCCAAAATGGTACCATTGTTGCTTTTATGGGCGATAAACTTGATTCTGAATCCATACATACCAACAATGTTCAAATCGGTCAAACACACCTAGAGTTGTAGCAGTTTACATATTTCGCATAAGTTGCGGGGTGTAGTTTCGCGCCCCCACGCTCCATTTCCTATTGGATTGATTTCCCCCGGACGAAAATTTTTCAACAGACCTTCAATTTGGTACCGAAATACAAACTTTTGCATCAACTTGAAATGACTGGGTGTCTAGGCCCCCACTATGTCCGGTCACAATTGGGATTGGCTTCTCGATGGCATCCTCACTAAAGAGATTGTGACAAATCACACAAGAATCTTTAAAAAAACACGAAAGCCATGCTAGCACACTATATACAAATAAGTTGAAAATACAACAATTAGCATCAAAAATAAACAGCCTTGTATAGTTTATTTACGCACACATGTAACCGGAAACAATGATTGTAAACAAAAATATTCGCGGTACACAGCGCCGAAATGGCAATAATTTAATACCTTCAAATTCCTCTTATAAAATAACAATCCTTCAGATCTGAGAGGCTGGGGACTATTATTACCTACATTATTGTTATATCTTTAATATTTTTTTAATTTCAGCTTGCTGCCAAGTTTTTCTGGGTAGTATAAGGATTTCTTTTAATGCTACCCGATTATTAGGCCATGTACCGTTCTCGCCAGTCGATGTACCGTTGCATATTTATGAGGTACGTGGGCCATGTACCGCTGCATATTCATGAGGTACATGGGTCATTCGCTTAAGACTTAAAGAGGGCGTGCTTGGCTGGCATATCATCCTTGTCATGGATGCGTCGTTAAATAAATTTATCACACAGTTCAGGTAGTCAGTTGAGTTTTGAAGTTTAGCTTTGAGTTTGAGTTCAGTTGATCTCCCTCCCTCCCTCCCTCCCTCCCTCTCTGTCTGTTTGTCTGTCTCTCTCTGTCTCTGTCTATTACCTACATTATTGTTATATCTTTAATATTTTTTTAAATTCCAGCTTGCTGCCAAGTTTTTCTGGGTAGTATAAGGATTTCTTTTCATGCGACCCGATTATTAGGCCATGTACCGTTCTCGCCAGCCGATGTACCGTTGCATATTTATGAGGTACGTGGGCCATGTACCGCTGCATATTCATGAGGTACATGGGTCATTCACCGGTACATGAGATCATCCACTTAAAGGCCAAGTTTTTAGGGCGGGCAGTTTTGCGACAAACTGCTCTGTACCCCACCCACCTGCTTGTCAATCAAACCTGAACTCATTGAGTGGGGCTACAGTCAATAAGTGACATATTTAATATATATATATATATATATATATATATATATAAAGCCATGAGCCAAAGCGCAATAGAACGCATACAGGATATCAGCCCATGAACCATTATAGATCACTCGGCTCGTGGAGCAATCTTGGCGATTGCCTGTGGTCACTGTTGTTAGCGTTTGTTTCTCTGTGAGCTGGTCTGCACACACACACGCACACACACGCTGTTTATATTTATATCTCTGAGCTGAAGGACTACCCGTGAATTTCTATCTCACAGTTTTGTCTTAGCATTCAATCATTATAGTAAGCGCCTTTTCGCCCAGTGTATTTATTTCATATGGTTTTCAGGGGCGCGTTGAGAATAGGGCACACAAACCTGAATTGCAAGACTGAGACATTGTGACATAATGTAATTAGATGACTAATTGTAATGCCATTCAATGCAATGAATCTATGTATTTATACATATATGTGTATGTATATAATGTTTGTCTCATTGAGTCTGTATGAGAAGAGAGTCACCTTCTTTGAAATAGAATGTTCCCTCTCTCGTACAAGCAATAGGCCTATATACCTTGTATTGACAGGTGTCAAAGTTGGTCCATCTGTTTATGTTCTTGCAGAGTGGCAGTATGTAAACAATAATGGCACCGCTACCACTCCCCCGCCTCCCCCTCTCATACTAAACCACTCAGATGTTCACTCTTTTGATGATCGATATATGCATACAGCAGAACTCTGTAGTTGATATTACATAGTACCATGCAAAAGTACGATCTAACAAGTCGTGTCGATCGTGATCAGGAAGAAGCGATAAGAGCCTTTTTTATTCACAACGACTGGGATTTTGAACAAATTGGTAAATACAGAATGCAGTATATGTATTTATTCCAAAAATAGCTTTTGTGTAACTTAAGAACGTACTGTATTTCAGGTCTTATGCATGCCATGATTATTCAGGCCACTATATTATATATATATATATATATATATATATATATAATATATACATGTACATATATATTATAAGGGCATCAATTTGAATACAATATAGGAATTCAGCGTGGTCATGATAAGAAACATATATCTGTACTGAATAAAACAGGTGAAAATTGAGAGCTCTTGAATGATCAGCTTCTGATGCAATAAGAATGAAGACTGGTATGAAACGTATTTCAAGGTACATTTGCTTTTGATATCTGATTGGATATAGGTTGTCACGTGTGTATAACAGTTCAGGTTCCCCAGATCAGAGAAACAATGTAACAACACTGACCCCAGCCAAACGCCATATATATATATAAGCATATATATATATAATGGTCCAGGGGCTGGTGGGCCCGTTGAGAGTCGTGCTGTCTGAATAGTGCTGCATAATTTAGGTCACATGTCAAACCTAGGAAGAATATATCAGCCATCATATAATATGATCAATTGAAATACCTGGGAACAATAAGCAGATCTCTCACTCTCTGTATATATATACATATATATAAACATATTTGCATACATATATATGCACACTTATATATACATGCAGCATTTGATAGCATTCATCCAGTATTCTTTTTCAGTCTATTTCTCAATTACACTCGCATCGGTCATCATCACGCAAAAACAAACGCAAACAACAGTGACCACAGGCAACCGCCAAGATTTGGCTCATCCCTTCATCCCTTCATTCCTTGAAGTCGCGATTTACAACACTGCAGCAAACTTCCCGCATGGATTTGGTTGAACTTTTCACACGTTTGACGGGAGGCTGTCCACGAGCAGCTTGCAAGATGGCCGTACTGGCTAAAGCTGCGCACGCACACACACACGCACACACACGAATATGGGCACGAAGGTGTATGAGTGGCATATCAAGTACAGGTGTGTAGATGCATATAATTATAAGGTCTATGAAGCACGATCATTGTTTCAATTGTTATTTCCAGTGCATTTCCCTCAGCTGTCTACTTGGCCCATTTGAGACTATTCAGATAGACTGACCACACCGGTCCATTTGTTTAAGATTGTACCCAGGCGGATGAGATGCTTTGGCGAGATCTGATTGGTAGCTAGCAGGCGGCAGGTATTCATTAGACCACGCCCCAAAAACTTGGCCTTTAAGACTTAAGAGGGCGTGCTTGGCTGGCATATCATCCTTGTCATGGATGCGTGGTTAAATAAATTTATCACATAGTTTAGGTAGTCAGTTGAGTTTTGAAGTTTAGCTTTGAGTTTGAGTTCGGTTGATCTCTCTCCCTCCCTCCCTCTCTGTCTGTTTGTCTCTGTCTCTGTCTGTCTGTGTGTGTCTGTAGAGCGATCTTATTGATTAGTTGTGAATAAAGACAAGTTCATGGAAATCGAGTCGATATTATTGGTTGGGATCGTGTTACTATCATCGGTAGTACTCTTCTCTTATCTGTGCCAAAACGCCAAACCTACCCAGCGACCGCCTTCTGGGAAACCGGAAGATTAGGGGAGGGATCCGGAGTTGGTGTCTGTTGGACTGTTCTGCTGCAGTCCAGCATTGCGCTCGGTTCCAGCCCTATAGGGAACGGGTTTTACCACAAATTGGTACCGGAAATGGGGTGAGATGGATTACTGGTGAAATACCACGGAACGATAGTCTATACGCTGCTGGACGTACCTCAGCCGCCAATGAATAGTTCGAGGCCAGCCGTCCCTTGAAGAAAGACGAGCACGCCAATCACCCGTAGCCAACTGTTGGAGACTATCGACATCGATAGTCCGAAGCCGATGGAGTCGGGAGCCCCGGAAAAATTAGATGAATCAACTGTGATGCCGAAGCTACTGGAGGGCGTCAAGGGTCTGCTCCGGGACCGACCGTCGCAGATGAAGCCTGGCGAGTTCGACGGGACTGGGTCGCTTGAATCGTTCTTGGCCCAGTTCGAGGTGTGTGCCAAACACCACCGATGAACCGCCGTGGACCAAGTCGACTACCTATACGCTGCGCTCTGGAGAAGGCTGCCACCCAGCTGCTGTGGGATTTCGGGGCTCGGCAGGACGTGACCTATGAGGAGCTCTTGGACAGATTGCGCCAGCGTTACGGGACGTAAGGCCAAGCTGAAACCTTCCGTGCCCAACTCTACTACAGATGACAACGATCGGAAGAGAGCCTGAGCGACTTGCTGCATGAGATACGTCGCTTGGTCGTTCAAGTCTACCCCGTGCCGTCCAACGAAACCACCGAGTTCATCGCGAAGGACGCCTTCCTTGAAGTCATGAAAGACCGGGAGCTCTCGCTCAAATTAATCATAATCGTAATCTCCAAATTTCCAAAGCGCCACTTGAAAGCTAAGCGCAGGGCACCAGCCTATTCACGAGCGCTGCGTCAAATTGAAAGGGTTGTAAAAAGGATAGTCCATGGGAGGTAAAAGTTCGGTTTTCATGAGGCCAGTAGGGAGGCAGAGTAGTGACAAGGAGTGTGTCGCTTTGGTCGAGGATTGACAGATGGAATGTCAATCAATGAGTCTGGGTAAGAGTTCTTTAAAAGTGAGCGAGAGCCGAAGACGCTGGACGAGGGGTACCGCACTGCGCTTCGCCTGGAGTTCTATCGAACGCCGACGGAATTGGACAATCTGCGGAGACCCCCGAACCATGTACGAGGGATTCTTGAAACCGACTGCTCTGCTGCAGCCAAACATTGCGCTCGGTGCCAGCTCTATAGAGAACGGGTTTTGCCACAGTCCGTACTAGACTAGTATGTAGGGCCTATACATGCATAGGTCTATATAGATATACTTAACCTCTTACGATTATATTGTTTTGACGAAATACCTGTTTAATTTTACATACGCGAACTTATACCTCTAATTTACTGAAATAATTAAAGTAACACATAGGCCTACTTTTACTGCTACTTTAACTACTTAGGTACACGTACATTGCCTCGGGACTTTGAACGAAACTATGTCAAATATGACGCAGTTTGTACAGTTCGCAAGACTTTGCCATAGGTTTTGTCAAATAGCTAATCCAGCATAACTTTTCATCTCGGTTTTCCAAATTTAAAGATGCCTTACAGTCTAGCGACTTGTGGGGCACGTTGGCCGATTGGTTTAAGCACCTGGCTTGTACCACGAATATTACGGGTTCGATCATGTGGTTAATTACTGTAATTGAGGAACAAGTCCTTCACGTACTGATCAGTCGTGTGCACTTCTGAACTTTAGAAGAATACAATATCAATATACAGTTGTTATTGTATTAGGCCTACAGCAAAATACACTAGTATTTCATTGGATTTTATTATATTGCATAGCAACACTTGCAACTTGCAGTAGAAATGTCTCATGCTACGTGGCTGTGTTGGCGGCTTTGCATCATTTGCTTAGCATCAGCGCCGTTACCGTATTATACGCTCTATGTCGATTCCCGTCGACTTATTATTGTTATTATTAATTAATTGAACTTGTAACGCGCTCGAGGTCACCAGGGCCCACGTGTATGAAGCCTTTGAAAACGGGCCTAAGTCCAACTTCGGACCAGTTTTCGCTGTAAACCCAACTAGAAAACTAGATCAGCGTGTATGGGGATTCTTGGAGACGCCCAAATCCTCTAAAACCCGACTAGCGCTAGTCCACCTGGCAGGCAGGCGTAAATCTACTAGTCAGGCTTAGTGAAGTAAAATGGCGGCCGCCGTCTCGATTGGTCGAGACGGCGGCCGTCAAAGTTTCAGACTTCAAGGAGGGTTTAGGAGAGATCATTGTTCACTCTGCTATTGTCGGACGATAAACTTAATTATTTTCTACGTCTTCGCCGTCACAAAATGATAATTATAACGGTGATCTTCGTTTAGTCGGGAGTTTTACTGGTGTATACATCGCATCGCCGAACACACGGCCTTTAGCTTGCATTGGTCGAACGAGCTTTTCCCGCAAGCAAGTCAAATAATAGTTGAGTACGGCAATCGTAATCTATGCATAGTAATTTTTGCGGAGAAGTAATGTTGCGATAACAGTGATATTTGTGTTTTAACAAAATCATCTGTTAATTAAAACAATGAGCATAATAAATTTCTTTGCCAGCTCAGGTCCGAAAATAGCCTATAAATAGCTTGCGCATGCGCAACTAGCCATAATCGCGCGAGCCATTGATGCTGGGTTTTCTCACGCCTACCCAAGTCTCTGACTAGCAAGTTTGGGACCAACAGATCGTTCATACACGCCATTTTCCCGTAGTCTCAAAAATCAACCTACGAAGCCTAACCTAATATTAATATTCTGCTCAGATAAAACACCTGCACTTGATCGCGAGCAGCAATGAGGGACGTGGGGAGTTAACAGAGCATGACTATATGTAGATGTGCTGGTGTTTGGCGGGATTTGTAGGTCAAACAATTCAACTTAAATCACATTTGGTGGAGTAGAACTCCACTGAGAAGCACGTGGGTAGTGAGACACGCAGCACTATAAGAGCCAAGGCGCTTTGGAGGAGTTAGCCTACAGTCTTTCGAGTTCACGGTCTGCAAGACCTACAAAACGCGAATTAGCAAAACCGAACAGAATTGTCTCAAACTTGTCTGGGTTTATAGCCCAACAATTGAAAGAAAGCCGTGCACACATAGATGACAAGCACTTCCACTTAGAAATTGCAATAAAATCTCCACTGGAAAAATCAGGACTATACGTACACCAGATAAACAGAATACCGTCTGCATTAGCTGTGCAGGTTAAATAAGACGAGTCTTGAGTGTCTTAACTGAGTGACATAAACAAATGTACGTCAAGAAATCTACACATCACCTCCTACAAGGGAAAAACGTCATCAACTGCGAAGATAAATGCCAGCGTTTTCCAAGGATTCGTCCTGGGTCCACTTGAGTATAGGAACGTCTGATCTGCAGCCTCTTTTGGCGTTTAACAGGCTCAAGAAATATGCAGATGATTCGGGGAACGGACAAAAGCCCCCCCCCCCCCGAACAAAAGCCCTCCGATTTTGGGTAGGACATTTGCCTCCCGGACAAACCCCCCCCCCCTAGAATGAAGTATGAACGGATGATGACAAGTTATATATTTAACTGCCATTATGTAAAATATATGAAAACAAGCAACTAATTATCGTGTCGTACAGCAGACAAAGTGAGTCCAGTTCTGAATCTTTATTTATCTTGGTTGTCGCGGGTTTCTCTCGCGCCAGCTCCTTCTTCTAGCTGACGAGAGATACCGCCGGTTCTTTCCTCTATCACCACGCTCAGCAACACGACACACTTGATGGTTTTAATCTGTATATTTTAATTATATATATACACACTAGTCATCCTATCTACAGTTATTAGTGTCCATTTAGAAATGTTTCTCTGGTTTACGTTGGAGATGGGATTCCCAACTACGTTGATTACCCTTATCGTAGTCCTCCTAAGCCTTTGCTGTCGGTCGATGACTTTTATATAGCGCCATCGTCCAGAGTGTCGCGCATGACATTCCCTCCAATCTTCAGATAAAATGTCATAGGCGTTTTTCCTTCGTTGTTCGTTCCTTCCGTTCATCGTCAGCTCGCCAAATAGAGAAAAAAGGAAAACACAGTGATTACTGTACAATATATACAATGCAATTGTAAGGCCTCGGACCCCGTTACTAGTGATCCAATAGGCTAATATTCCTCGGCTTCTAGGTACGAGACAGGTGGTCCGCAACAATATTTTTGGATCCAGGCCTGAACTTAACTTCTCTACGTAGCGTCTCTGTTCGAGGGTAGAATCATACTCTGCATACAAAGCAGTCATCTGTAAATTGGACTTCAATTGTTGAAGATATTCTTCCGGGGATTTTCAATGCTGAATGGTAATTCTCTCTGCCCCGTCCATGACTCTTTCAAGATGCTGAGGGGTCCCTTGGGCAATGTTCCATAGACCAATGTAAATGGGCTAACGTGGGTTGTGGCTGATGGACGTTCCCTTAGACTCCATAATACGAAGGGCAGCAAGTTATGCCAACCACGTGGATCATCTTGACATAATTTGTAAATCATCCCCTTTAAGCTCGCATTGGCCCTCTCTACCGTTACGCTGGCCTCTGGATGTCCGGGTGTATGGAACCTCGGGGTACATCCTAGACGTGTTAAAAACTCTTGAGTTAGCTTACTCGTAAAATTCGTACCACAATCCGTGCAAATTACCCGTGGCACAGAGAAGGTCATGAACATTTGCAAAAATGCATCGCATACCGCCCGCGCGCTCATGGAGCGTAGCGGATATGCCATCGGCCATCTTGAAAACCGGTTGACAATCACTAAGGCATAATTGTATTCAGGCTTAGGAATCGAAGGGTCGTCCAACGGGATTAATGCGCCTATACAATCGGCATTTACAATTGACCATGGAATTTCGTCATTGGAGGGATAGCCTGGATCGGAATGCGCTGATTGGTCTTCAGAGGTGCCCTCAACTGACAGATTGGGCAAGACGCACAATAATCACGAAAACCAGAAGCTGAGGCGAATCCGATCCTTAATGGACTTGAAAGGCATATGACCTGGTTCGACAAAGATGCCCCCCTTTCCTCGTTGGGCTAAATCAAAGGGTTCCTTCAGTGAAGAGCACTCGTGTTGTTCTAGCCTAAGAGTGTCGGCATCTGCTGTTCTCATGCTTAAGTCCGTAGGCACCTCTTCCACGTCCAAAAAGCCTGTCTTTTGTCCTTCAAAATTAGATTTTTGTTTGTCCAGAGAGAGCGGGGTGGCAGTCCTGCTGACCCTCTGATTCTCCCCTCTTTCTTCCCCCGCAAAGAACTCTTCCCCGATCAGTCGATATCAGGAAACTCATCGTCTGATTTGGTCGGGGGAGCATGCTTGTCCGTCTGGTTGTCAGTTTGACCGTCCGTCAGTCTGTCTGTCAGGTCACCATTGACCGCTAATACTGTGTATTGAATAGCGTCCTTCAACAAATTGCTTATTTTGGGAGTCAAAATTAATTCTTCTGGTAAGTCCGGAACAACAGCGAACCATACTCTTACACTAGGTGCTATGTTGACTAACCCCTGTGATTCGTCGACATCCGGTTTTAACTTCAAACGGATGACGTCACAGATCTGGGAAATTCCCTGTACACACGTAATTTTGACCTGCTTGTATATTGGGGCCTTGAGGGGTTCTACCAATGACTTTCTCACGCATGCTATCTGTGACCCCGAGTCTTCCAGCGCTTTTACGCTCATTAAATTTCGATTCGTACCTTGACGTATGGCCTAATGTATAATTCGTCAGCGTCTATGTAGATGTTTTGACTCTCAACTGTCGTGTATTGTGAGATTTTCTCTACCCTTTTACTCACTACATTACTGATGCAGGCGTTACTCTGCAATTGGGCGATGATTCCACTTCCGGTGTCGCCAGAAGCACATGCGTTGATGTGTCAGACTTAGTGCCCCTAGGGGTTGCTGGCTGATCGGGGACGCCTTCCGCGGTTACAACGGCTAATCCCGAATCTGGTCCTACTCCATTGCCTACGGGCCATTTCCCTCGCAGTCGCCGACTACGTCTCAAGCGCGAAGTCAGGGCTTCTCGCCCATACGCTCCCGTCGGCGCTATCTCAGCTCCTAGTATAGTGATGGCCCCAGTTTGCGCCACAGGATTATCTCGTGCCGGATTGGACATAATGTCCGTGACCTCGGGGCTGATGGTGGCGATCATCTGCTGAGCGGATGAAGCACCTGGGCTGGTATGGTCCCAGCAGACTGATCTATTTTTGCTTCCATAGGGCTCCTCACTATGACCGCTTAATTATTTTAAAGTTTAACGAATTTGTATGTTCAATAGTCAACCAATCTTTATTTACGGCAATTAATCCTCAGCTACCCGCTGCAGGGTTACATTTATTAATCACGATTATACAACAAACGAATGTTATAATATATCAAACATCAAACAAACCCCTAAAACTGCACTAATTATATAGTTATGTAATGACAGAATTTATCCAAATTCCTTAGCTACTTTGTTCTCTATTCTTCCTTGCCAAGCTCTATAAAAATGTACCAAAGCCGAATGCCGTCAGTTACAATGCATTCGCGCTATCGCCAGTTCTGGCCAAAAGTTAATCACATTAATTTTTTTGCACATTCGAAATTTTTGGACGACACTTGCACCACACAAGTCGTAATACTCCCCTTATCAATTTCGCTAAGTTTTCTACACGGGGACTAATCGCGAATATGACTTTTTATGAACTTTTACCGACTCGCTCACTTCCACCCTTCTAGACTTCGACAACTTCAACACCACAAAATGGCCGCTCACGCGTCACTTACGCAATAGAAAAATAGGTGGCGCCTCAAGCGACTACATCGAAAGCTTTAGCTGCCGGCCCCGTTAGGCTCAGCAGCGAAAGCGAGAGAGAGGGAGATCGCTGCGCAAGGGCATTTGCGCAACAGATGTGTACCGGCTTCCGGCTGGCGGTTTTACTCTGCGGGCAGTCACGTGCCCTGTGGAGTCCAGAAGAGCAAATAAAGCACAGGCCTTTCTGTTTGGCCTCCTCTGCTGACTGCTTAACATCTGACCCCCCTTTGTAGCAGGTGCCTGTCTTACACGTACGCGTGGCGTTGACACTGGTCTCATGACTAGTGCTGCCCCCGCTCGCCGAATTAGGTCGAGTTTGGCGGGACTCCAGGCGTGGGGTGCTACCGTAACCCTTGGGTGCTTCATAACCCCGGTGGTGGGCGGCAAAATATGTGTCACTAGACCCCGCCAATTCGGCATGCGACAGCCACTTGCCTTTCTCTTCTGCTAATACGTAGTCTAAACAATTGCTCGGCATCAGATCTTTGATCCTATCTGCCACTAGCAAGCTAATCGTCTTTTCAAACGATTCATCCACCTGTCTGCTTCGCAGATAGTACACCAAGGCGCAATGTAGCCTTGATGCCCACGATGAGTATGTTTCATCGTTAGCTTTCTTCATATCTAAGAATTTAGCTTTCAATTGGACGGGACTTAGGCTATATTCGCGTAGAATACATTCTTTTAAACGTGTATAATCAGAGAGTTCTTCTTCAAAGAGACGCGAGACCAAGGCCTTCGCCTTCTCGCTTAGATTAGCGAGTAAGATCATAGGCTGTAGGTCGGGTTCAATGGCACAAGAGTTGAATAGGCGTTCAGTAGTATCAAAGTAACAGGGCAGATCAGCTGATTCTGTAGGGAACCTGGGTAGCATTCCTTTTAGAGAGTCGTTGCAAATTTTTACTCGCGCCATGAATGACTTCTGTATGCTCCTGTTTCCCTATATTCTAAATGTCCTTCTCCTTCCCTTCTCCATTGCATACTCTCCTCCTGCGCCCTCCTCCTCTCTCTTCTGTATTCACGTTCCTCTTCATAGTCTTTGTCCTCTCTTTGTTGTCTTCTGATCCTCTCTTCCTCCTCTCTTCTCTCCTTCTCTTCCTCTTTCCGTTTCTTTTCTACTCGTTCCTCCTCCTCTCTTCTCTTCCTTTCCACTCGTTCCTCCTCCCTCCTTCTCTTCTCCTCCCTTTCTCTCCTCCTCTCTTCTCTCTCTTCTTCATATTCTCTCTCCTGCCGCTCCAATCTTCGTCTCTCCAGCGCACATATTGCTATTACGTCGCTCAGCTCCACTTCTGAGCCCTGGCTGAGGGTACCTTCCCTCTCGCCAGTCTCTTCGAGCGTTTCCGGGCCCTCGGACCATGCTCGAATAAGCTGGTCCCGGTCCATCGCTGCGATCACAGCTGCCTCGTGACCTACCTTGATCAAGCAGGTCACCAGCTGCTCGCTTGTCATTTTCCGAGCGCTTGCTCGTCTTTGGGGGCCTTGTCTGTCCATTTTTACCAGACGTACCCTCCACTAATACATAATGGCACAAATATATAAACAATCACATCCCTAGCAAGTACCTCTACTCCTCCGCCTTACTCGACGAAGAAAAAGCTACAGGCAGGCGCTATAGAATCCTATTCTATCGCCAAACCTGTCTCGACTATCGCCTCGGAAGTTCACACTATCAGACACACGTTTACAGGGTCCTACCTCGCTCCGTTGGATGCCTCGTGTCGTTACTTCCGCTCGATTTCGTATCGATGAGATGCCGTGTCCTCTTCTGTCGTTGCGTCTCGACCGCCCTCTGGTGACGTGTCGACTCTTTCGGTTGTCCTCCGCTTCTTCAGCGTTGATGTCTCGTCGTTGATGCCCGTCGTGGCTCCCGTGTAGATGTCGCTGCTGTGCTGACCTTTGCTCCCAGACGCCGAAAGTGTTTCTTCGTCGTCTGCTGGTGATTCTATCGACTGCGCCAATGTCGCGGGTTTCTCTCTCGCCAGCTCCTTCTTCTAGATGACGAGAGATACCGCCGGTTCTTTCCTCTATCACCAAGCTCAGCAACACGACACACTTGATAGTTTTAATATGTATATTTTAATAATATATATACACGCCAGTCATCCTATCTACACTTACTGGAGTTATTAGTGTCTTTTTAGAAATGTTTCTCTGGTTTATGTTGGAGACGGGATTCCCAACTACGTTGATTACCCTAATCGTCCGAACGACCTAACGTCTCCCCCAGGTCCGAAACAAGTCCCTGTTCCTTCCCTTGCTACACTATAAGAACCCTTCTAGAGGCGATTTCCTTCGCCATCCCAAACGCAAATTCGTATCTCTATTTAGACGACAAATCCCCTGCTGAAACTATTCCTAAACCAGGTTGGTCGGATCTTGATGTTCCTAGCATAACGTCAATCAGTAATTGCACAATCACTGTACGATACGTACAGTTAATGTTTGACTAGCGGCTGTCATGGCTGGACCTTGTTGGGTGTCATATACAGGCAATAGGTCCCAGTGATTGCGTCACATCATTTTAGTTATACTACCTAATAGGTTTGCTTTCTTATCGGAATTATCCCTTATTCTTGATTAGTGTCAACAAGCCGGTTCAGACCAGATCTTTAGCTGGCTCATGAATTTCTGGTCCGTGAGTCGCAAAGATGGTAGGGGTATGCGGCTCTGGCATCTGCCTCGCGGTGTCAGGTTTCGTTGCTTGACACTTCGTTGATATTTGCCTATTCCTCGCCGTCTGTATTGAGGCCGTCTGCCTCCGGCGAAACCCTATGATGTCTCCCATCTCAGGTTCCAGGTAGACATCCTCGTCCGCCTCTGCTGTCGGTCGATGACTTTTATATAGCGCCATCGTTTAGAGTGTCATTGCTGGATGCATAAATACTACAAACAGTCCGTGACACGCCTTAATAAGCGGTGAAGGTCGTCGGGTAGTAAGCAGCTAGGCCTACAGTCGGTTAGCAAACTGTCAGTGACACGCGATAATCATCTTCCGTTAATAAGAGAGAGTTCATGAATACGTCTATATAGACGATAATCTAAGATTATAAACGGTGAAGGTCAGCTAGTAAGTATGCTTACAGTTGACGACAGTCAGCCAGTGACATGCGATAATCATCTCAGTCTGAGACAGTGTTGGGCACGAGACGAAAACCTCGGGACCAAGACCGAGACTAACAGGTCCAAGACCAAGACCAAGACCGGGTGGTCCGAAACCAAGACGAAGACCAAGTGGTCTGAGACCAAGACCAAGACCAAGAGTTCGAGACCAAGACCAAAACTTTTTTTATAGAAAATTCAATTTATTAATACGCTGAAACGAAATAACACGCTTAAAACATTCATTTTATTGCTGAAGAATACTAATCTTAATAATGGTACAGAAAACAGTTTTACCTGCCACTCTGACCTTTTGCGGGTTCAGCCTTTGACTGCGGCCTGAGCATATCACACTATAAACTACTTACAGCATACAATAGGTTCTAAATAAAACATCTGAACAAGTAGATTAACGTTCCGTTTGAGTGGTATAGGCCTACTTGTACTCGGAATTGTAGGTTGACAGTGACTACACATGACCGACCACATAATTATTAGATTGCTCCAAAACCTTGACATTTGTGAAAGCAAATTTTGAAATGGCTTGTTCGTTGCAAATGCATTTTTTGCCCATAGTAACATGCATATATAGATGGTCAGCACGCCATAAATCGATAGCAAGCGTGTAAAGTCTAAATATCTGGTGTCGCTAATAATCGAAAATGACCGACAAACATCAAAGCTCTGATACGGCAAATGACCAAGAACGCTAACCTAAGACGGAAACCAATCCCATGACCTTAACTTTAAGACCAAGACCAAGACCGTCGAGACCAAGACCAAGATCGATGGTCCGAGACCAAGACCAAGACCGATGCATTCGAGACCAAGACCAAGACCGCAGTTTTCCGGTCTCGAGACCGTCTCGAGACCACATCCTTGGTTTTGGCGATATAATTTATCCCAGAATGGCTGTCTCAATTCCAAATTCTCAAAATTGATAGTAAGTGTGAAAGTAAAGAATCAAAAATAAAAGACAGTAATCATAACAGTATTGTTAAATTGTCGTAAAAATTACTGCTAATTCAGTGGAACTTATGTAATTGAGTAAAAGTGTTTAATAAAATGACGCGCTTTGATGTTTGATATGACGCTTTCTCGTCACGCTTCGTCACGAAAGTCCTGATCCCCTCGAATATGTTTCAAGTGACTCCCCTCGTCACAAATGGGTGACCCTCCCCTAGGCGCGCTGACGGCATTTTATGGACGGCCCTATTCGCAATCTGTGTGCTGTGTGGCTAGCAACTTCAAGCCAACTTGCATAGGCGGATACTTCAATTCCCACATACATGCACAAATGAAAGATTGTGATTAGTGGAAACACTGTATAAATTTATAATATTCAGGAAATGTTTATGAAATACTGGGGATATAAGCAGCTCCGTCCCATATACCTGAAATTTTGGATGGAACCGTCCCCTTCTAAGTCTCCGCATCTGCCATAGCAAGCAAATAACTCGGTTGAACTGGCGCAAGCCGATTACACTGGAAGAGTTGTTGGCTTGTAATCCTACTCAAAAGAAGAAATTCAGTCTAGATATGATTCAGAAAACGCGGTAGAAAAAGACGTATACGGGCTCAACGGACAGCTAATGATGGAAATACTTTAGGTCTATTATGAAAATTTCCACAATTTGTCCTGAAAACTGTTTTTTTCTTTAGCACTCCATACGCCACAATCTCTCGCTGAACAAATGTTTTAAGAAGATTCCGCGGGGAAAAGACGAACCTGGAAAAGGAGGCTTCTGGACAATAAATCCAGACTTCTGCAGCCTTGTTGACAGAGGACTTTTAAAGAAAAGGCGTCCATCGGTGTTTGGCGAGAACTTTATCACGGCAGCTGTTCACACCTTCAAGAAAGAATTGAACGACGGGATTGAGGAAGTTAGTCCGTCTCCCGTTGAAGCCAGCATTCGCTTCTACGACACTGAGCAACCTCCGGCCCAGAAGGACAATGGCGCGTCACTGGGCCACGCAGTCAGCCCACCTGATCCATTCTGGAGTTTTGGGTCCGATTCCCTCAACGCCAGCTGGTCAAACGTTTTCAACCAGGACATAGATATCGGTGGTATCAGCGTTAAAACGGCGGATATTCTGGTCAACTTAGAAACTACTGCCGCCGTTGGGTCGATATCCCTGTCCACGCCCAATCTGGAAAGTCCTCCGCCGTCATCCGTCGAGGACAATGACTCCGATCTCGATATGGAAGCACTTCTTTGTTATGCCCGTCCATCAAGCCTCGACCCAGTAGCGCCAAGGAGTGGTGATTCTCTCGACCTCACCATTCACGGCATAGGACTTCAACCTCCAGATTGGTGGAACGAAAGCCTGAACGGACATTTTCCAGTGGGAGGGGAGGAGGGCCTCTTCTCTGCTTCGTCGGCACCCACACTGCAACACTCAAGCGACAGTCACATGCACACACCTTTGCTCGTGCCTTTCCACGAGGATGACGATAACTTTCACCCCTGGGCAGAGAACAGGGACGCGTTGATTGGGTTCGATGCCGGGTCAGTCTTACTTGATACGGACAATATAGACAGCTTCAAACTCTTCTAGCAGTATTCTCCAACACCGATTGTATTTTAATTTATGTATATGCAGATTCATCTTTATTGTAATGTTAAGCATGCTAGCTAATAGGGTGAACGTCTAAATGCAGATCTGTGATATGCTAAATTTAACCGCGCGAATTATATTGATGGCGTACTTCATACAGTATTATTACATTCCAGGTAAGAGTCCTATTTTTATGTCTGTACAATTTTATACCTGCAGTGCCGTAAGATATATTAGGCTTCGATTAAGCTTATATTTATAAGTAGGCCTAGGCTTAGAGTGTTATGCAGTTTCAATAATTCTTATAGGACAAGTGTGCACTTATTTGTCATAAGTAGCAGGCCTAACGTGTTGGTTTGCAATTCATGGAATACTGAAGTAGTAATTTGATGTTTAACAACCGACGCATTCGTCTATAGCTGCTTGTCTTAAAAGTAAATTAGTAGCCCTATATGAAGGCAGTTTACATTGATGGCGTAGATTGTTAGCCTACATTTGCGAAGGTTGTTGATACAGGCCTATCGATGACAGCATTTACGCCTAGCATTTTTAGCACTTAAAAGTACCGCTTGCATCGAATGAGTTGGTCAGGATTTAAAATATTTAAGCCTTAGTTTAAAATATGAAAAGCATGCTACAATCGGCGGTAGTGCCGCAGCGCAGAATAACGTCAAATTGGCGAGACAAAGAGGACAAGGGTACTCATGTAACATGTTCACAGATTTCAAGATGCACTTTTAACAGTTAGGCTACGTAACACATCGGTTTACTAACCTGTGCCAATGTAGTAGGCCCTATTATGCTTTTGTGAAATACTTCAGTTTTAACTTTTCACAGACAAAGTGGTGATTGGCGAGCAAGCAAAAATTTACACAAATTTTAAGATGGTACCTGATAGGCCTATTAGGTAAGCTTAAGTTTAATATATACTAGATTATCAGAGGACCAGCTGTCTTATTTACTGGAACATCAAGCAAGTAGACTGATATTTCTATGAAGATCTGGCGAAATGACTATATAGGGTTGCGCGAGTACTCGCAAGTACTCGACTCCAAAATTACTCGAGTAATTTTTTTGTTCTAGAGTACTCGTTTAATTCCACTTTCGGTCGGAAAATTGCAATTTCATATATTTTATCTATTGCTGTGTAACAAACAGTGTTGGGCACAAGACCAAGACCGGGTGGTCAGAGAACAAGACCGATACTCTTTTTTTATAAACAATTCGATTTATTAAGACGCTCAAACGGAATAATACGTTTAAAACATTAACTTTTTTGCTGAAGAAAACTAATGTTAGTAATGGTCCAGAAAACAGTTTCACTGGCCAGTCTGAATTGTTGCAGGTTCGGGCCTGAGAATATGACACAATAAATTACAGTATACGATAGGTTCTAAATAAGACATCTGAACAAGTAGATTATCGTTCCGCTTGAATAGTATAGGCCTACTTTTACTCGGAATTGTAGGTTAACAGCAGGGCTGTTAACAATACTGGAAAAAAGTATTGCAATAGCAATAGCAATACTTCCTAATTTAAAGTATCGCGATACCAATACCAATACTTTATCTGAAAAGTATTGCAATACCAATACTTTTATCAATACTTCTCAATATGCTCGCTAAATTCGATCTTAGCATATATTATGATTCATGTACCAATAATTATGAAAAATATCCCAAGAAGTAGTGGGCAGCAGTTTGAAAGTGGGGGGGGGGGGGCACAAAAACAAAGACAGTGAAAAAAGCATGAGAAACGTCAAAAAAATTTTACTATCTCTTTTTCAAAGTCCCCATTTACAGATTAGCTATGCAAGGGAACATGTCCTGGACTCCTAATAAATTATGACATAGCTAGAATTGTTGCTTGCGTCAAATATTTGTATTTTTAAGTCGGCTTAAAGCATTGAAGGACCTGCCAAAGCCATACTACATGCCGAGGATAAGGTACGGTAACCATTTTGCATACGGTATGACCGGGCTAAAGAATCATTACTTGATACTTTAAAGGCTAGGCTTAGAAATCTTTTTGAAATATTAACCCTTTCCAGTCTAATAAAATTTTTGTGCCTTCCTACAGTAGTCCAATTTATTTTTACGAAAACAGGCATATCATAGTATATGTTATGTATTCTTGGAAAACTGAAGAAACTAGAGGAAACACTTAACTAAAATGATGTTTACTGTTATGCTACATGTTCAGATGTGCATGTTCTGGATTTATTCCCGATAATTCCTCATAGTGTGGTACTTTTCAAAGCAGTCCTTTGGGTGCAATCCAGGTTTCCGAGAACACGTCTTACAATAGTAAATCGTTTTTTTTCTCTGTCCTGGAACTTTTCTGTCACTGCACACTGTGCAGTCTTTGGTCTTTTTTCAGGAAAGGCAGAGACAAGGTGAGGCTTTCTGTTGAGGCGTTCCTCATTGTCGTGAGAAGAGGGTCTTCCTCTTTTCCGGTTACCATCAGCATTCCGAACATCACCAATCAGTTGCAGCAAAACTGCCTTTCTGTATTCAATGTGACTGACTGCTGCCAGACCATTGTTTCTGCGCTGAATGTTGAACAAGATGAAACTGTTTACAACAGCAACTTTTAGAAGCCAATAGAATAGTTTGCGCCACCACTTTAGAGACTTCCGAGAAAATCCATAGCTGGCACAGTAGTGATCTGCTCGGTCAACTGCTCCCATGTACTTAGTGTACTCACTAATCATGACTGGCTTTGCAACATCAACAGTCTGCTTCTTGTTTGTACGCTGTATTGTATGAGTATCTGCATTATAAAAGGTACTAAGCATCAGGACTTGCCTCTTATCTTGCCACACCAGACTCATGAGTTTCTTGTCGATGGTGAATGCGCTTAGTTTATAATGTTTTCTACTAGCAGCCATTTTTTCACGAAGATGTTTACTTTCGGTTTCATGCTATAAAAAGACCATTGAATTCTCAAAAGAAATAGATTTTTAGACTATTTACCTCAGAACAGTCCAATGGCCAACTGTGTAGGACATTATGTCCCATACGGTGTGACTTTGGACCAGGATATGACAGCTACAGTCGATGTCCCCTGGTGTGGGCCAGTGGACCGGAATGGGAAAATTGAAATGTCCCATGGGGTGGGACTGTGGACCGGAAAGGGTTAAGCTTAGGCGGCAAGTAAGCAGACATATTTTTCTAGATGCACAGTGTAGCAACAAATATCTTTTAATGAAGGTATACATATTCAGAATGTAGCCTATTATTTTCAGTTCAAAAAGTTGTGTTTGTTAATTTAGATGCAATATGTTGTCCAAGTGAGGTACTTTCAATGAAACCAAAAGTATACCTAAAAAATTGTACCAATTTGAAAATAATAATTATATTTAATTTCTCATTTTTATTTCAGTTAAAAATTTAAAGAATAAGTGTAAATTTAGTCTCTTTAGAATATTAAAAGATTTTGTCAAACAAAAACAACCCACAGTAAGAGCCATCCATGCACAGATTGTTGTTGAAATATTCCGACATTCCCATAGAAACAAAGGCTGAGATTAACATGAAATGCACAAAGCGCGAAATGTTTTTGTGCTCTGCTCTTTTTTCAAGTGCCCCCACATTTACTGAGCACTGTGTTTGCATCAAATATTAAGAATTCAAAGACCTGTCGAGGCCATGACTACATGCTGCGAAGACGGTTCGGTATTCATTCTGTATATGATGGCATTACCGGATTACCATCACTTGAAACTTTTAAGGATATACAATTACTTATAATAGAATTTCTTCAATAAACTGTGGAAATATTAAGCTTCGATTGGTCGCCCGTTTGAGTGTCACTCTTATTGGCCGCTCACCCTTATAAGGCGCGCCCATTTGTGCGCGCTCTCTTGCTGGTCGCTCTGAGTCTCTAATTCATATGATATTTGCTGACTAATAAATTAAAAAAATTTTAAGTACTCATCTGATTATGCCAATTTTGAAAACACGTGTGCCCCTCGTGCCCTTGAGTTTTAGAAAGTGCAGGGGCACAAAAAACCCTTAAAATTTTCTATTTCTTTGGCTGTTCAGTATAGCTTCGTAGTTGTTACATTGGATATGTAACTTTATTGGTGCGCCAGCAGTGGCGTAGTGGCGGCGCTGCATGGACACAAAATACGCAATTGCGTCCCAAAAAAAGATAAAAAATTACCAAAAATATTTAACAAACTTTTTTAATAAAGCAAAAGAAATTACAATATTTAACACAATAATTTGTAAATAGAATGAAATTTTCAATTTAGTTAGCCTACTTATGGTATATTGCACTAAATAGGCTAAGTACATATCAAAGAGAAGCATTAAAAATCTCTAAAAAATCTTGAAATTACAATATAGAATTGCTCAGTTAGGCCTATTACCTACTGCCATCCATAGCCTATTAGCTTACAGGCAGTGCACAAAAATAGCTGGGGGGGGGGCAAAAGTTAACTTTTACAGATTATAAACCAAAGTATGTGATCACAGGTCTAAATGACTAAATCTAAAGTGGTTAAAATTTGCACATCAAACAACTGACAACTAATGAGCTATTTTAGCTTTTCTTTACATTTTTTTTTACAACAAACATACATAAAAAGTGATCTCATGTCTATGTCTAAATAAGCTATGCGTGTGCAAATATTATAGGACAAATACAAATCACAAATTGAGACCATGTTTTTATTGTTTTAAAGAACTTGGAACTGTGTTTTGTAAGTTCTTTTTTATTTTGTAGTCCAGTGGACTTACCTCAGAACTGTTCATTTCAAACTCCTTACAGGCTTACACAATAATGCAACATGACTTTCAACAAACAGTGACCTCTGCAGAGGGCCCTTTGGCTATGCTACTTTGTTAAATAAAGCAGCATGGCTAAAAGTTGCAAATTCCTTAAATGTTAAGAAATTTGCATCCTCCAGAAAATTAGTTGATGGAAATCTCTGCAGCAAATTGTCATACAGAGATTGGACAAAACTGTTACTTTAAACTTTTCCTCATCATCAGGTGCCTCAAAATGTTCACACTTTCATAGTGTCTTGCATTATTGAAACTAGCCAAAAATGTCCCTAATGTTCTTCCATTTTCCTGCTTTAATACAAGAAGCTAAAACTTTATGTCATCAATGACATGAAGCACTAGCAACAGTTGCAACGTTGCTCTGCAAATACAATGACAATTGTTCAAGGCATCTCAAAAGCATCATTAAGCATGCACATTTCACTCAAAAACTATGAGAGAGACACAGGATTCCAATAATGAATAAAATATGTAAGTATCATAAGCACAAAATTGCCTTTTACTGATTCGATCTGTATTCGACTTACAGCATTAGAAGAAACAGAAGTATATTAAAGAACTATGATTATGCCTCGCTCTATAAACTGGTTTTATGCTCTCTGCCATAAAACATCAGTAGGTAATTATTAAATTTTAAAGGTCATTGGACTGATTCTTTAGGAAATGACAAAGAGCTGAAGGGGGGTCAACAGCTGACCCTCATTTTTCATCATATTTTAGGTTGCGTATTTGAAGAGGTTAGGACAGGAACTCCCCCAACCCCTCCCATACTCCTGACGACTAAAACACTGCTTATAGGCCTATTACACGAAGATTCACACTACTCCAATCTAACATGGGACTCCAACTATCCTACCAGACTAATTAGATCAGCCTATAATAATATTATGTCTTCCAAAAATGTCTATCTGTCTGCATCATTGCCTGCTCCTCTCATGCCTTTCATCGCTCGTCGGAAAGCCTATTTATTCAACCATGTGTACCCAAGACTGGAACAATTAGGCCTACTGCTCAACAACTAAAGGAATTTATGTATTAATTCAAGTGCATCACTCCAGATTTTTGAGAACTGTTTTGTACCAATATCCAGCAGTAGCATATATATAAGCCCCTCTAGGCTACTGTCTACAGCTGAACAAATAACTCGCATGTTCTCAGTTAGGCTTAATGTGCCTGTCCATTTGCAATTTTGCATGGAATAAAATTCTATGTTTTTCAAATAGTTTGTAGGCCTGATTTAAAAAATGTAAAAATCACCTATTAATAATTTCACTTGAATGACAAGTGTGCACTGATCGTATCCTATTTAAGTAGTTAAGTTTACAGTTTTCAATCTGAATTGTCTTGTTTATTGTAGGCCTGTTCCAAGAAATAGGTAGCCAGACTATCTGGACCTGGACCGTCAGTCTCATTTGCCCCTAGGCCCCACCAACATATAACGTACGCAAGGAGGGGAGGGGTTCCGAATTTCAGCGAGTTTGCATACGGGTGCGCATGGCGGACAAATGTTTTACGAAAAAGATGATCCCTTTCCTTTACTTATTTACTTAACAGGTCCCTCCCTCACAGAAACGGGTCCTTGCCTCTCATTCAACCAAAAAACCTAACTTCAACACCAACCTTTGCATTAACTATCGGCCAATCTCAAATTTATCCTTCGTTACTAAGACTCTTAAATGACTTGTGTCTCTTCAGTTTCTCCCTATCTTGAGCAATCTGGACTCCTTCCTATTCCCAATAACCAGTCTGGTTTAGGTTCACCATTCCACAGAGACTTTTAAAACATAATTTATCTGGTTTAGTACTCCTTTATCTGCTTTCTGAGATCTACTCTGCTGTTGACAGGTCTGGAGTCACTCTACAGGCTCTCTATTATCTCTCAGCAGCGTTTGACATGGTTTATGATGATATTCTTCTCCAGCATCTAGAGACTTCTTATGGTCTAAAAGGCCTCCCCTTTGTTGCTTCCGTTTACATCTTTCTGAATGATCCAAATGATTGTTACTGGTGAATCCAGAACCCATCGGGTTCATGTTAAACTGGGTGTTCCATAAGGCTCTGTTCTTGTTCCTCTCTTGTTTATCCTATATACAGCTGAAATTTCCTCTCTGTTCCCGATCTGTGGTGCTGCTTGTCATCTATTTGCTGATGATGTACAGGCATTTGTTCATGGTCCCACATAATCCCAGTTGCTATTAATCTCTATCTAATCTTCTTCACTCCTGGATGTAATCTAAACGCCTCTCCATCAACGCTTCTAAAACTCAATTTATCTGATTTGGTACTCAGCAATGTCAGAAGCTTGATTTCGCTCTATTCTCTGAAAAGTTTTCGTTTTTCTCTTTATCATCAAGTGTTTGTGATCTTGGTGTTATCCTTGATAGTTCTCTTACATTTGTCGAACACATCTCTTATCTCACACGTTCATCATATTTTCATCTAAGGCGTCTCCGGGTCATTCGTCGTTCTGCATCCTCCTCCACCTTTACTACTTTAATTCATTCTTTTATATACTCTCAAATCGACTACTGCAATTTCCTTCTCATTGGTCTTCCAAAGGTTCGTCTCTCCTCTTCAGTCAGTACTTAAGACTGCTGGACTGATAGCTCGCTTTCCTCGTTTCTCTTGCATGCTGCCTTTATGTTTGATGAACTTCATTGGCTCTCTCTCCATGCTCGCATATAATTTTAAATTCTTATTTTAATCTTCAAGGCTCAGCGGGATCTTACAGTGTTGTTATATAGGTATTACAGACGTAGGTTATTAGCATACAGTATTTTCGTTCTGCTTAATGACCAGGGATGCGGTCTCGAGACCGCGGTCTTGGTCTCGAGACTGGAAAACTGCGGTCTTGGTCTCGAAGGCTTCGGTCTTGGTCTTGAAGGTCTTGGTCTCGGATGCGTTACAGGAACGGCCTTGGGATTGGTCTTCGTCTTAGGTTAGCGTTCTTGGTCAATTGCCATATCAGAGCAATTTCTTTCATATTTGTCGGTTATTTTCGATAAGAGACACCAGTGTTTAGACCATCTATATATGCATGCATGTTACTGTGGGCAAAAAATGCATTTGCAATGGAACCAGCCATTTCAAAATTTGCTTTCACAAATTTCAAGGTTCTGGGACAATCTAATAATTATGTGGTCAGCCTCGCTTAGTCACTATTAACCAACAATTCCGAGTACAAGTAGGCTTACATCATTCAAACGAAACGTTCATCTACTTGTCTTAAAGTATCTAGTATTTAAATCGTATACTGTAAGTAATTTATCGCGTGATATTCTCCGGCCAAAGCCAAGGGCTGAACCCACAAAAGTTCAGACTGGCCGGTAAAACTGTTTTTGGACCATTATTAAGATTAGTAATCTTCGACAAAAAATTAATGTTTTAATCGTGGTATTCCATTTCAGCGTCTTAAAAAATTGAATTGTTTATTAAAAAGAGCATCGGTCTTGGTCTTGGACCCTCGGTCTTGGACCATCCTGTCTTGGTCTTGGACCACCCGGTCTTGGTCTTGGACCTCTCGGTTTTGGTCTCGAGGTTTTGGTCTCGTGCCCAACACTGTTAATGACAGCACCACCCACTCTATATGCTATAGTGAATCAGCGACTGAAGTCTCAACTTCTTCTATCTCCACGCTAAGCAGATCAACGTTCTTTGGCTCAGGATTTTTATAAACACTGAGAAACAAAATGCTCCACAAGTTCTCAATAGGAGAGAGGACCAGAGAGTTGGGCGGCCAATCTTAGGCTTCATGTGTGACGAGAGATTGTTGTCTATCCATTACCTCGTTACAGCTGATGTATGACAGCGTGCACTATTCTCCTGAAATACTCCCAAGATCATCATCACCAAATAAATTTCGTTGCACAACACCGCCATTGTCCGATTGTTTCTCGGACACTGGCTTCTCAATTTACTCGAGAATGTAATGTAGCACTGTGATGTAGCACAGTTTGGTACCATTTGGCACAAAGTGAAGGCTAATGAGACCTCAGACGACATCCCACCACAAACCAACACTGACAAACTAAACTTCATATGTGGACCAGCCGGAACGTTATCTTACTGTGAGCCCCAGAGCATTTGGTACATGAAACACCTTGAATGGGCTCTCATTGGTAAGCATAACATTAGACCAGTCTACCACAATCCAATGTCAATGATCCTATATTTACTCAATATTATTAAACGGTGTGAATAATGGTGACATTATATCCAGGCGCTAAACAGAAATGCACCTTGAGCGCAGCGGTGTACACTGTCACATCATTTATCGCACATTTGACTTAAGATGTTTTAGGGGTATATTATATTTGAGTACTGTATAAGCCTGAAAAATATTTAAGAGATCCAAATCATTTTGACCGATATATTTAAGTTTGAAAACGGTGAACGAACTTATGTCACCCTATAATATTGCTTCAATTAAATTAACACGTGAAGGCTAGGGCTACACGTGTCTTTGGAAAATGTGGCGATGTTGAACTAGTACGAATGGCAAACAGCTGTTGCAAAATCTTGAAGGCAGCTAAATAGAACATCTTTATTAGACTTACTTGCAAGAAACATATAATTCCGGAAATTTATATAGCGCCTCTTCAAGAAGTCTACTCAGAAGTGCACTCAGTCCAAAAACAGATTCGAACAAATTGACGGAGAGCAAGTAACATCAGGCCCCGCTGAGCAGCTCTAGACATTTGGCGGCCCAAAGCAAAACTACATTTTGGCAGTATCAATATGAATTAACTACCACCGTCAATCAACACAGAAATAATCAATGGTTACCTATTCACTCCATCCTCAGTCGCACAATCGAGAGATCCCATGTCGACATGTGTTTCACCAGTATATTCTTATCACAGGGTTTTCGTTAACTGATTTATTTATAATGTTGTTAGGATTAATAAGAATTGAAACCTAAGGCAAAATTGTTTCAATTTATAATATTAATTTTTTTAAATTGGTAGCCCCTAAAAATTGGCAGCTGCCTAGTTTGCAAACCTATCAGACGAACTAGCCCTGAGCAACATATTCTGGGGCAGTAAGAGTAGTGCAAGCGGGTATCCATTCCAAGCAGAGGGGACAATGTGGTCAACAGTTAGTAAAGGAAGAGGTTTAAGAACATTAGAATCCAGAACCCTAGGGACCTCTGTGCCATTTCCAAAACAATGGTCTCTTGAGACAGAGAGAACCACAAAATTGTAAATCCAGAATTATAACTATTAATTTGCAATAAAGATAAATTGCCATTTATTAGTGTGATTTAGTTGCTACAAGAGGGTCCCTATTTAGTGGGATTCGCATCCCTTCTGGGGCTCCCATTGTAGCCAATATAAATTTGCTTGTGCATATTGTGAGATGTACTCTATTTTTGTTGTTGGTTACAATAAAACACTTTGAATGATTTGATTTGATGCTGCAAGCGAGAGTCCGTTCATTCTAAGGGCCTGGGAGCAGTTTCCAGGATAATAGAGCCTTGTTCAATTGGATAACATACCCCTTCTATGAGAATGGATGTCATCTATCTTGTATGCAAATGACACACAACTCTACATATCCTTCTCCCCAACCTTTTTCTTCACCTCCATTGCACAATGTGGTAAACTTAGTCTTCGAATGGATGTCATCTAATCTGCTCTGCCTCAACCCTTCGAAAACAGAATTTATCCTCACTGGCAGGCCTCCCTGACCAAGTCAATAAAATCCTTGACCCTTTAATTCAATTACCCACTAACTCTTCATCTCTTCCTTTCACCTCAGGTGCCCCAGTCCGCAACCTTGGCGTCACCCTTGATCTCCATCTCTCTTTCTCCAACCACCTTTCAAACCTCTCGCGCTCTTGTTTCATGCACATTTGTGACCTCTGCCGCATATATGACCAACTTCAAAACTGCCACCTTTATTGTCCACTCCAGGCTCGATTACTGCAACTGCAAGTTCCTCAACCCTGAAGCCACGCAACTCAAATATCTACAACTCATCCAAAAACTCATTAACCAGAGACGTCACCAAAACACCCAAGCATCATCACATCACTCCAATCCTCAAATCACTCCACTGGCTAAAAATCCCAGAGCGCATCCATTTCAAAGTTCTATCACTAAATTGCAACTTCATACAATACTACTAGCCCAAATATCTTCACCATTAAGCCAATCCGCTCTACCCGATCATCCTCATGTCTCACCCTTACTCGACCTACGGTTACTTCTCATCTCAAGTTCTCCAACCAAGCCATATCCAACGCCACACCGCGTCTCTGGAACGATCTGCCTCCTGAATTCTGCAAATTTTCAGTTCCTCCACCATCACTGCTTGTCACCCAACATCATCTGTCCCAAGCTCCCCTATCCATCACCGCTTGGGCTTTTCATTCTAAGCTTAAGTCTCATCTTTTCAAGAACTCTTATCCAGACTTCCAACTGTCAATCCTGGACCAAAACGTGACCACCCTTAACAGCCACTCTGCCTCTGCTGACCCTCTGGAAACCGGACACTGACCTCCCATGGACTATCCTTTGGACAACCTCTGATTTGATGCAGCGCTCATTAATACGCTGGTGCCGTTCACTTGGATTTGAAGTGGTGCTTTATAAGTTTGGAGATTACAATTGAAGGCAGCACAATAGCACTTTACAACCATAGTCATCTGCTGTTGCATTGACTACTGTAATTCACTATTTGCTGGTCTTCCCAATGTGCGCTTATCCTTCATGAAGTCGGGTATGAACTTGGCAGCGAGGCTCAATGAAGTCTACTCATTGCGCATCTCTTTCTCTACTTCCACCTTTACATGACTGATGTCCTACGGGACCTACACTGGCCTCTCGGACTATAGTTGTAAAGATAGAAGAGGAAATAGATGGTTCTAACCGAATTAAGAATAACAAAGCGACGAATTAAACGTCACAGTTGAGTTATAATTCTGGATTTACATTGTTGTGGTTCTCTCTGTCTAAAGTTATCGAAAGCAATCCGGCCAATAACCCCATAAGGCTGTCAAAAAATGCTAAAATCACGATCCGGGTACCTGTCGATCCGCATGGTCGGTTATCCGGGTACCCGACTGCGACTATTTTTGTCTAGTCGACTTTTAGTCTACCCAACTATTTTGTTAGAAAATGTAAGGAATTGCACATTTTTATGGAATGTCGGGCACCCGAGAATCGATTTCATTGTCTGGGCAGTCAGCCAATATGACCAACGGTATATTTCTGGCATATGTTTGGGTAAAATCGCACATTTTTACCAAATTTTGGGTACCTGAAAACCAATTTAATTATCCGGGTAGTCATCCTCGAGCTGGTACCCGGGTACCCATTGACAGCCTTCGCAATAACCTCTGGCCATAAACCCCTTATGAAAATAACCCCCTAGGCAGTGCCACAGCTGCCTCTGTGGCGCCCTGGAGCGAACTTTGCTCAAACACCCTCCCACTGAACAAGGTCCATTCTCAGTGCCTCATGCATGCTTTGTGTTTATGGTGAATTTCGTTCACATTTGAATTGGATGCTGCAAGTGAGAGTCCGTTCGCTTGTGTTTAAAATAGTGTTGTAGTTAAAAAAGAATTTTTTTGTTTTTAACTGTTCAGTAAAAATCTGCTCTTTTCTTACAAAATTAAACCACAAAACAATCACAGTATAAGAAACAAACGTTCGTTAGCATTGAAACCACCATTGCATGATGTTTACTATTCTGCACACATTTCGCACCTACTCGAAAGTCAGTGCAAAATGAGCTCAACTCTTCTGCACTAGTTTTCTCAACAAACAGAAGAAGTATAGAAATGTTCAAAAATTTTCTACTCAACAAACAGAAAAGTGTTGAAAATGTGTTCATTTCAACGAACACAGCCTTGTACTGCATTTATATGCAGCCAAGCAACTGATCTGAATATGAGTAATGTCCTATTTAGACTAAATTTGAGCAAGACATATTTACGCTATGCGGAATGAGTGTAATCATGTCAACCAGTTATTTTTAGCTCTCACTTAATGGCTTAATTTTAATAACATGAAAGCATGTGTGCATGCCGATATTAAAGGTTGTTTGTTTAGATGTACAGGCTGGACGGAGGCTGCTATTAACTGATGCATGATAAATACCGCGAATCTATCACACGTTCATCAGACATGTACAAACTACGATGCTAAGGCTTGTGAATCTAACCATCCACCGAAATTATAAGAAAAAATAATCGGCCCAGGTGGCGCTCCTCAGCCCTTGGCGCCCTGGAGCAATTGCTCCACTTGTCTCTTCTGCTCTATACACTATGCTGCTAGTGTTACTTATACCAGGCAGGCAAGCAGACAGGCAGGCAGCAGGCAGGCATTCTGAATTTCCAGTCAGTCCTAAACGTTTTTACCAGTCTGTTGCCATCGCCCTGTTGCAATTTAATTAGTCCTATTTCCTATTATGCTTATTCTATCTTATCATGGCTCTAAAGTCTAAACCAACGGCCTTTTATAGGCCTATCTATAAGCCCATGCTGATCTTTTTCTCTATAGGCCTATATAGATTGAACCAAATCTCATCTTAATGTGCTTTCCTCACCAAATATATTTTTAGCTTGAGAAGCTTATTCTTACGACCAAAAGCACACACAATTAGATCATGAGTGCTGTAGAAATCCAGAGATTACGATTGGCTTGTATATTATGGATGGTTTACATTTTGAAGACTATTTGGAAAAAATTTAATGTTTCTCTTCTCTCTATGATTAGGCCATGAATGGCAATTTGCACAGGGGGGGGGTAATTTTCCTAGGGGGTTTACAGGCCAAGCGGGTTATTGGCCATGGGGTTTTTAACCTAGAACTGCAGCCTTTGGCGTTGTTCAGATTAAGTGACTCCTTGTTCAATCCCGAGCATCACAGCTTGGTCTCTGTCAAGGCAGGTAAATTGGTGATTAATATACCTCAAATTGTTGCAGCCATTTGGTAACACACTGTCGCATTTATTAAGCGTTGATTACTTCCCTATCATCTCAATGGACAGTAATATAAAGAAAGTCATTAGATAATCCATGCCTTCATAACATCCTGCAGTTTGACTGCATATGATTAGGCAGTATTAGTCTCTTAGCCATTTGGAATTGTCTGCAAGCTTTGTGTGCCCTAGTTTGCGGATTTATAAAATTTATGTCTTAAACAAGTAACATTATTTTGACTAGAATAAAGAGTGGCACTAGATAAATTTCCTTAATAAATAAATACACAAATAAAATAATGATGACTTTAACAATTTGTTGTTTACATTGCTGTTCCATTACAACTCTTAAGCCTTACAGTTTTGTACATTTACAATGATCACTCACGAACACACAAAACCTTTATTAGTATGGTTGTTATTTTAAACTAAATAGCCTACCAAAACCATAACTTCCTACAATTTACTTTAACTTTGTCATTTTCTTGGGTTTCTCAGCTTCTGAATCTAAAAAATACAAACAACTGGTTGCGTAAATGTACAAGCTGATCTACAAACGACACAGATTCAACAGAGACAGAGCAGTTACATCAATTGGGCTAACTTATTTATCATTTTATAACATCTTACTAGTGACCATTCCCTTGTAGAAATAACCCTCAACATTTGACCTAGCAGAGTACAGTGACACAAGGTCAACTTTTGTCACCATTTTCACCCCATTCCCATTGGTCAATTCCCATTCTCAACCCATCCCATCAGTTCTGTCCTGATCACACTATATACCCACTTCAGGGCCATTTCGTCTGTCCCGATTGCCACCATGTCCAGTTAGGTGTTTCCTGCTTCCATTTTCCATCCCAATGAAGCAAATGAAGAAGATAACATGCTCCTGCACATTAAACAATTACCTTAAAATCGTAAGTTTTTAAGCAACATATTCTTCATCATCGTATCGCTCCTAGTACAGAATACTTAAGTTGACAAGATGTAAAATATTCATGGACTTCAATTATATATAGCGTGATGACTAGGGTGCATCCAATGCCCTCATGTGATAGAAATGGCTTGTCCCAAGTCCAAAAACGTTCTACTTGTTCTCACTAGTAACCCTGCCAACTTTTTTCCAAATCTGATTTAGTTTAGGGGATCCACCTCAAATCAGAACTTTTGGTATATACAACAAACAATGCTGTTGTGTATCAATTCTATGGCTTTTGTGGGCTTTTTGACACTGAGTGTCAGTTTAAGATGTTGTGAGCTACCTAAAATATTGTTTATACGTTAGTTATTCTCTGCTTGTTTACAGCTTAAGCATGAATAACCATTTTGATAAATTTTCAGTTTATGGTCATGGAAATGATATAACCTTTAAGCATTATATTGCTCCACTGTTATGTGAAATTGGTTTACTTCATAATATGAATATTGATGTTCATAACAAACGAATTATAAAAACAACATAACCCCCAGCAATAATTAATGATAGTACAGATTTACAAATAACACCGACTTCATCTGCTAATAATGACAAAAAGAAGTTAGTGACATGAAGATCACTAAAAAATTTTGGTTTGTGGGGTAAAATAACTGACGATGACCATAAAAATGAATGGATTTTATAGTCCATCTTCCCTTCAGGTGCTGCTCTGTTGAAGGTATCATCTCAAAGATGGTGCATGTGTGAATCGCACGAGATGAGGAGTCATCAAAACTAGTCTTTTCTATGAGAAAGAAAACTTTACAATGATCAGTTAACGAAAACCCTGTGATAAGAATATACTGGTGAAACACATGTCGACATGGGATTGTGCGACTGAGGACGGAGTGAATAGGTAACAATCTTTAAAGGTGGCAAAAGACAACTTAGAACATGGCAAGGATGGTGTAGCACAGAAGAGAAAAGAGAGGAATCTGCACGACCACAGAGGTCATCAAAAGTCACCTGGTCGAAAGGCAGAAACTTGAGCCATATCAGTTTCCTTACAATTACAATGGTGCGAAAAAAAAACAATTTTTTTTGCGAATTTTCAAATGTATTAGTGTTCAAAAGTTGCATTTGGTGAATGTAAATATCTGTGCAAAATTTGGTCAAATTATTTTGAGGTTTGGAGGTGCCCCCGCTGTGTCGCCGAGATTTGATATAATAGCTGTGTTTTGTGTGTAAAATTAGGGCCAATTCGTGACTAATCGATTAGAGAGGTCGGCCCGTAACACTCAGTGTGCGCAGAGTGAGCGGGTCGACCCACATCCGAGGCGTGCAGTCACTGTGTAGGGACCTTAAGCAAATCTTTCGAGCACACTTGCTCAGCAGTACAACTGCACATGCGTCGTCAAGGCGTGTACACTTCTGAGCAAAAGATGTTGGAAGAAGGGCAATACAAAATTTGAAGAATTTCAAATTGCTCTTGACTCATCTGACACCTGAGTCTTTATTGCCAAAAGACATCACAGATTGCATAATTGGTTATCATTACAAGAATGGCCTTGACATTCCTAGGCACTGAATGTGATGGAATGGCAGCAAATATAGGTTCAACTGGTAGAATGATATGATTATTAGAAATGAGATTGGAAACACCTCTACAGTGGATACCATGTCAACTGTATGCCAACGAGTTACCACTCCGTCATCTAATGAAGCAGTTGAATGGACCAACTATAGGGCCAGCTGTGCGTTCAGGCCCAATTGGTTGCGCTCTGTAAAACCTTGAGCAGTGAGCACCTCTTGTTTCTAAATTTAATGTTATACCTAGCGAGATCCCAGAATTATTGACGGTTTCAGAATTAAGTTCAGAATAAAAGTATCTATACAAAATTTAGCAGAGTATTGTCAGTGGATCATGTAAGGAGGAGCTTGCAAGTCAGTGCAATTCAGGGAAGATGGCTCCTTTACATTGCATAACAACAGCTAACAGCATACAACGCCTTTATATTTCACCAGAACACCCATCACTATAGCTTTATCTTGCCGGTAGTCTATTAATATCAATAGCAAAAGTTAGTCAAAATTGTCATATATTTATATAATATATAATTTGAATCTATTAAGAATCAATGCTCTTGACTCTAAGTCCATTTTGCTCACAACTCATAGGTTTAGAGGTAAGTGCATGTAACTGAGAATATTATAGGATATTCACAACATTACCACCAATTATTGTTACGTGTCTAATTATATGCCATAGTGTGCTCTTTACCACATGAAGTGAAGGCCGTCGTTGATTCAGTCAAACAAAGGAATAGTTATTTCGGGCACACAGAAAATATTTTATTAGCAAAGACAACAAATGAACAAGGATACATCAAGCAACTGCCATGGGATTGCATCGAATTCTGAAAGCTCCCCAACAGCAATAAAAAAATGTGTTAGGCTATATCAAATTTGAATTTCAATGTCGAAAAGTTACGTCGACTTAATAGACTGGATGGATTTGCTGGTTACCACCCCATCGCTGCTGGCAAAGATTCCAGTGGATGAGATATTCAGAAGAATATTTGCTGCTGTTGAGAGAGGGTGAAACTGGTAGGCTAACCGAAGCATGTCAAACGGTTTGTGGGGAAGCTGCTCGAGATGGATTAATCAGAATTATAATAAAATCCAGGCAAGAGATGGTTTCATTTAACAGCATTTGTATCTGCTGTCAAAATTGTCCAGCGCATCTTCAACTTTTAAAAATTTGTGTTAGGAAATGTTCAAAAGACCATATATCTACTTTTATGAAGATCTGTTTAGTAAGTAGTGGCAAGTACGTTGAAAATGACTTCCATTAATGTGTTTAATCCTCATGGTAAGTAATTGCTTCTTAGTTGTTTATAGGCAGGAAAACGAGGTAGCCCAAACTACATCATATAAACACGTCACCTACAGACCATGAGCAACAAGGATGCGTAGTGCATAGAGTGATTGGCTGGCCTTTATACAGATCCGGTCAATATGTGGGTCAAAACTTAGTCTATCAGTAATGGTTACCCCTAATATAACAGACGATATCACCCTTTCCACACCTGGTATAGGGGTGGGAGATTTGGTAACTTAGATCGTGGACGCCTAACTATCATCTCTTTAGACTGAGCTTTTTACTAGGCATCAGTCAGACAAAATTCAGATGAAAAAACTCTTAAGCTCTACTATGCACAAGATATGAAACATTTTCTTGAAAGAAAAATTATGTCAGATGCAGTGTCCAAAATAATTTTTTTTAAATTATTTTAAAAAATGTATGAAAAGTAGAATATAGACATCCAGTCTGTAGCTTAAATGCAAAGCGAGGTAGCCCAAACTACATCATAAAAGCGCGTCCCCTACAGACCGTGAGCAACAAGGATGTGTAGCGCTTAGAGTGATTGGCTGTCCTATATACAGATACATGTAAGGAAGTAAGTATATTCTTTATTGAACCAACTGCTCATCCGCATTCTGGTGTACAAAACATTTTTAAGTACAACATTCTAATTAAACAATTGAAAAATAATTTCCACTCTAGATTGTCTGCAACATACATGCAGTTGTGGGGATTAGCAGATCTTCTTGAAAATAGCAATACATTAATTTTAATAATACAACATTCTCATTAAAAAGGATTTTTGCTCTAGATTGTCTGCCTGCGGGATTTCACAGTCATGTGGGTGTGGACGTAGGGAGTGGAAGGTCGCCTTTATAGGAGGAAGGAACCGGTGCAGCACATGACCTGGGTTCTCCAGTATCTCTTTGAATAGACCCGTATCGGCCAACCGTATCAAATGTTTGAAAGGAGGAACATCATAATGGCGAATATATTCGGCATACGCGTTATTTTGGCGAATCAGTCTGTGATCATAAACTTTCATTTCCAATTATGTGCAAAATAACCAAGAACCTTAGCACATTGGGATAGGTTTCTTCTACAAAATGCTACTTTAAGTCTGAATTAATGCCCATCACACATAATATAGCAAAATTTTATTCTGTTTAAAGCTCTTGCCAACCAATTTTAACTGGAAAAACTTTAAAAGTATTAATTGCAATAAGTAGCATTTTAAAATCACAATGCATGCATCATTTGCTACTGGGAAGGCACGCAGCAATACAATTCTGGCTGGCATGCTGTAGTTGCTGTTGTCTAACAGTTAATATAAAATTCAATCAGATGAAATTTTAACTTGGGAAGTTGAACTTTTTCGTCTTATTCGATTTACACCGTATGTTTACTCTGTCCCACCTCATGAGTGAAGAAATTATTAAATTTTTAACTATGCGCCAATCAATCATGGAATAAACATAAAACACAAACCTCTGGTGGATTTTTGCTTCAATGGATGCTTCTTCCATAATTTAATTTGGCTTTCTTTCCAGTATTCGGGGCGCTGTTTAAACTGTGCAATTGCGCAATAGGAATGAATGTAGTATCCAAAACGATTTCCCTTCAGTCGAACTTCATGTTTTGCCAGTTCTTTTGCAATCAGAGACTTCTGTTCGACTGACGCACTTTTCCATAAAGTATCAAATGTTCGGCTGCCAGACTTGTTGCAACACAGATCTACATAGATACCCTACATTTAAAAGAAAGACATGTGACTATTTGAAGCTATTCTAATATCATTAGAAACGATAATCAATTAAAAACAAATAACATAAGCCATCTTATAAGCTTACAAAACTTCAGTAGGTATGTGTCATGGGTGGATAAATGTTAGTAAATGAAAGCCTACTAAAAAGCCACTCTCTAATGGAGTGCATCACTACTTTATATATATATATATATATATATATGGCATATATCGTATGATGTATATTTGATATATACACATGATATATATATACATGTATATATATATAGTTGCATGTTCAGTTAGGATAAACCTGCCTACTGAGTGAACACTAAGGATATATCTAACTGAACTATGTATTTAATCTCGATTGACAGTCGTACCAGTATCAATGTTAACACTTTGAATGGGTATGCCGAATAGATTCGCCATTAATTTATCGTTCCTGTGCGCGTATGACGAATATATTCGTCACAGCCTAATTTCTATATAATGGCCTAATCAGCATCCAGGCAATAAACTCTGCCACATCTCCGTGTATACTGCAAATAATATATGCTCTGTCTTAAGACACTGTATATGCCACTGTTCTGATCGCAAACTATCCATGGCGTTGAGAAAACAATACACAGTTTCAGAGGTTCTGAAAGAATTGATTTATCAGATGACGATTATTTTTAAGAGAAGAGTGATCCTGGAAGGCCTGGATGTACATGCATATAGCTCAGACAACGAATCCCAGCCTGATGAGTTAGATGCTGTTGTGCCAACTGCATCAGCCATTCGTGTTTGGGAGTTAATCCAGAGTATTGATGAATCGATGGTCCCATGGCGTGGGCGTCTGACATTCACGCAGTTCATTCCCAGAAAGTGTAACAAATACGGTGAGAAACTATATTTACTGTGCGAGCCTAGCGGCTACATGTACAACATCTTCGTTTATTAATTGCGGCAGAATGGATGCGCTGCACTGTCTAGATTTTGTCATGCGGAAACTGTCATGTTGAAATTAGTGGACAATATACTCGACAGAGGACATGTGCTCTACACCGATAACTTCTATACTAGGGTTCCACTAGCTCAACAGCTTTAGGACAGACAGACATTCCTGTGTGGAACTCTGCGCAGAAATCGCAAACATTTACCTGAAGCAGTGGTCTCTGCCAACTTGAAAAAAGCGACGTTGTTGCACAGAAAAGCGGACAAATCATGGTTTAAAGGGGAAAGACAACAGAGACGTTATGGTTTTGTCTACTGGCAGAATAGTTGAAGGCAGCACAAGAAATAGGCATGTCAATAATTAGCGCTTTACGCAATCTCTTCACAATGCCAATAATTTCTTATATGGAGTCGCGCCCATGTAATAAATGGTCCCGCATTCAAAGTGTTAAGAGAGCCGATAGTCTGGGACACTATATAAGCTCGTCCTAGGGTTCATCCACAAAGGACGTCCGCAACGAGGAGGAGAGGGGGGTCATGAGAAAAGCGGACATGGCTGGAAGGGGGTCATGAACTGTGCAGACGTCCACATGTGACCATACTAAACTACTGCCAAAATCACGTCTAATGGTAGTTACATCATATTCTTTGTTGTTTATTAGTAGCCTTAGGTTATACTTCACATTTGAGAGAACGATATACCAAGCTTACATGCAAACAAGTATTTACTAAATTTAAGTTTTTTTACATAGCTTTTATTCAATCTCATTCTTTGTCAATAAATGTCTGTTAAAAAGCGATACAGTAAAATAATTATTAGCAGTTGCAATGGTGCCTGATACATGTGTGATGCGGATTGCGGACGTCTGCAAATGGGGTGGGGAGGTAAGTGAAATGCGGACAAATGCGGACAAGGGGGGTTAAAAAAGTTGCCTTTTTTGCGGACGTCCTTTATGGACGACCCCTAGACCAGAGGTTGGCAAACAATGTCTTATGCGGCCCGTAAGACCTTCTGCAGGCTCGAATAATATTTTTGAAAAATTGACACAATTGTCTGTAAAATCCTTATAAAATTTAGAATCCAAGGGTAGACATTTCAAATTGTTATAATAATATCCATTTTATTACTATTCATAATACTAAGAAATATTAATAGTATCACAGCAAATTTTTATAAAATAATTAGGCCTATGCTTCAAATTGCCAAAATTTGAGTGAATTTTCTAATCACTCACCACACTTCTAATGTATTCCTGAAAATTTAGTACACTGTCAAGATTACTGTTGTGTCTGCTCTCCTACACCATGGTCTGCTGCACATTTTCATAAGTTTGGATAGTTTGTTTTTAAAACTACATGTATTTCGAACTAATTAATATTCAGAAAAACTTTTAAATATTATTCTGAATATTTTGAAAAGAGGAATTAGTGCGCCAAACTTTAAAAAGAAAAAATTGATGATGACTGTAGGACATTCAACAGAGACTAGATAATGAAGCAATTTTTTCATTTATATTAAAGCTGATTCTGTGTGCTTAGAATGTCGGGAGTTGGCAGCCATTTTCAAAGAATAAAATCTCAAGCGACAGTATTAAACGAAACATGGCAAATTTGGAATGAACTTAAGTAATAACGATAATTAATTTCAAACTGACAAACCTCAGTGTGATTGCAAAAATAGTATGAACGAATGACGACGGGAGTTGAATTTAACCATCGGCCGTCATGCAAGATGCCCATTAAATGAAACAGAATTAATTTTTAAAACGGTTTGTAGTTTCAGAAACCTCATTAAGTATTTTTAAAAGACGTAAGCCTAATGTAAATGTAAGGCCTAACTAAGTATCAACCACAAACAGACTCACTAACACTATCTAATTTTAGTTACTTACTTTTACTATGACTGCGGTCATATTATTTTGAATTTGAATTTGTTAAAAATTTGTTAAATTTATAGTTGTCATAGAGTCAAAAGCCTAGATTCCAAGAACATCTTCATGCAGCCCGTGGAAGAAAAAATAATTGTAATGAGGCCCTCTGCATAGAAAAGGTTGCCCACACCTGTCCTAGACACATCTCACTTCTTTTCTGTGGCTGTTGTTAGCGTAATTCAAAATGTTGACTGTTATTTAGTGAAAACCAACAGATGGTTTGGTGGCTGGGATTGTGAAACAGGCGTTGGGTATTTGGTTTTGCGCTTGACAATAGTTGTTAGTTTCCACAGTTCTGCCATGTTACATAAGTCCAGTTAAGATAGCTGGCCTATTTTCTGCTCTTGGTTCCAAATTTTGGTAAACTATTGAACCGAGCTGCTTGTGGTTAGGGTGTTAGGCATCAGGACTCGCGTGAATGTGAGGTTTTTGTATAGGTTGTACATTTTCTTTTCTTCTGGGTGTTAAATATAATTTACATTTATTAAAACATCATTGTTGTTTGTCTAATTAGAAGGACCTAACATCTCCTAGATAAAGATGCCACAATATATATATATATATATATAAATATACATAATATATATATAAATATATATATATATATATAAATATATATATATATAATTGTAAAGTATTTACCCTTAGTTTGTTGTACAGCGTTTCTCGGCTCTTTTCTCCCACTGTGTCACTTGTCACAAAGACCTCAATGACATGGTTGCCATAGGGATCACAGCAGACATTCTTCAGTTCTGCCGGCTCCAGCTCAAATAAACTGTTTACGATTGGCCGATTGTTGCCAAACTTGAGAAGACTCTGGATTATAACTGAGCCATGATAGTTAACAACAGTCACCCTTGGCAATGACATCTCAGCTTCACTCTGTCAACAGAAAATGAATATTTCATCTTTTGGGTCACAGTTATAATGGTTAGGTGAACTGATAGTAAGCATTATTGCAGAGAAGAACTTTATCTGGTCCTCATGTTTTAACTTTGCTTCCTCATGCCATGCCTTCTTTTTTGGTTTCTATATGTGACCCAAGGAATCAAAATGAGTCGGATGTTGGCAGATTACATTGCTAGAAACACAGGACATAATGCTCAAAAGTCAGTTGTCGCTCATTTTCAGATTTTAATATAAATATGAGCAAAAATGTTTTTAATTATTTGGTATCTCACATTTTATGAAATTCAGTGTTTTAATGTATATTTTCATGATTGTGTAAAGGGTCTTGTGTAGCATTTCATATTGTTGATGAATTTTAAGAAGTTTTTCTTGTATTTAGAATTTCCCACAAGTGGACACATTTTCATTAACTTTGTCAAAAAGAAAGGTATAATCAATTTTTCTGTCATTTTAAAGCAATTAATGGAATTTGTACAAATATGTATAATACTCATATTCTGAAATTTCCAACATGTGAACCATTTTGATCACTAGGGTCACATATATGCAAAACTAATTTATGTAATTTCTCAGCTACTTTTGAGTAAGGCTGTCAACGGGTACCAGCCCGAGGCTGACTACCCAGGCAACAAAATCGGTTCTCGGATACTCGATATTTCGTAAACATTTTCAATTTTACCAGAACATATACCATAAATGCTTTGTTGGTCATATTGGCCGACTGCCCGGACAATGAAATCGGTTCTTGGGTACCAAACATTCCATAAAAATGCACAATTTTACCTAAACATATACCATAAAGTGTTCCGTTGATCATATTAGCTGACTGCCCTGCCCAGGCAATGAAATCAGCTCTTGGGTGCTCGATATTTCACAAGAATTCGCAAGCCTCTACATTTCCTAAAAAAATGTCTGAGCAGTCGGGTGCCCGGGACCCTCCCCCCGCTGGGTGATTTAAATATTTTTTGACAGCCTTACATCTGAGATGATTGTTTTTAATCTTTTAATTTTTTAATACAACATGTGGTTTAGCATGATGAATCTGGTGAAGAAGGTCACTCAACCTAAGTGCTTAATTTAAGCAGACTTTTTAGTGTTTCCAAAACAGAATTTTATGGATACCATCGCAATTCATGCCATTAAGTCAACGCTGATACAGAAAGTAATTGTGACTTATGCTTGAACAATACTATGCCTTCAAATATAACATACACATTGCATGGTTGGCATCTAGTGCAGTGGTTCTTAAACTTTTTGACCAGCAATGACTTTTTAATAATTGTTGCGGACTACTAACACCAAACATGATAACACGTTGGTGTATGTAGTGAAGTCTCTCTTTACAGCTTGATGACGCATGCTCTATTCAGCCCCATGATGTTGTTTTGAGACCTTGGTCTGCTTCTTAACAGCAAACTCTCCATGTGTAATCAAATATCTTCTATTGTCAAATCCTGTCACTTTCACCTTCATCAAATATGTCAAATCAAACGCTGTTTAAATGAGCATTGTCTCTGTGTCTTAGTCCAATCGTTGGTTATGTCAAGAATTGATTACTGTAACTCAGTACTTGCTGGTCTACCCAAATCCACTCGTGCAGCACTCGCCTCTGTTCTGCATACTGCGGCACATCTAGTTAAAAACCTTGGCTTCCGTGACAACATTACGCACTCCCTACATCAACTTCATTGGCTTCCCATCCAGCTTGTATTTCTTTCAAGATTTGCCTCCTGATGACCGGTTTGGCCCCACCTTACCTGTCTGCCCTGGTCACACCATGTGCTACCATTGGCCCAAGAAGAGGCATTGTTAAAAGATCGAACCAGCAGTTTGGCAAAAGAATGTTTGTAATATCTTGGCCAGCTGAATGGGAGCACCCTACCAGAGGCAGTGCGCATTGCTGCCTCGATGGAAGTTTTTAAGTCTAGTCTCAAAACCCATTTATTTTCTGTTTATTTTGACTGATGAACTGTTTCTGTAACGCGCCTTAAAGAAAGACTCGTTTTATTAAGGCGCGCTATAAATGATAGCTGTATTGTATTGTAAGTCTAAGTGGACAAACGAATGCCGAGGGCGCTACTCCCCCCATGTGCTTACAGCACTCCCCCACTCTGGGGAGTGCTGTAAGCTTCCCCAGTTTGATTTCATAATTTATTTTGTTGAAATGTAATAAGACTAAATTGTTAATCAGTAATACACTCTGCTGCCCGCCTAATAAAAGGTCTTGCTCCTCGCAACCACATCACACCATCCCTACAACAGCTACACTGGGTCCCCATCCATGCCATATTGCCTTCAAGATTTCCATTCTCATGTACCATATTCATAACGGAACCTCCACCTCATACATGAAGTCCATGGTTGCGTCACGCGCTGCCTCTACCTCAAGAGGACTCCGATCATCTAAGCGTGGAGACTTTACCATACCTCGCACTAACAAGAAGTTTGGGAACCGTGCATTCTCTGTCACAGGACTCACAGAATGGAATAGTCTCCCAATTAGAGTCCGTCAAGCCACAACCATTTTAAAAATTTTAAATGATAAAATGTTCATTGATTTTACAAATTCCACAGCAAACCAATAAGTTTATCATAAAATTCAAAAATAAACAGCGGCAGTAATCATAATTAATGACAAATCCATACTTTAAATATGCTGGATCATGTATATTTTCGTCTCAATTGACGCTTCCTTGACTTGCATATATTGCTCACAGTATTTGCAGGGTTATCGTTATCATTTTCGTCTTCGGTTTCACTGTCTAAATGGTCTTGCTTTTCCCGCAGAATTTTGATTTGTGTTCTTTACACCGTCCTTTAATGCTATGTTTCTTTTTACTCACAGTTATTTCTTATTTATTTATTAAAATTTTAAAATTCAGCAATTAACAATATTGTAGTAATACAGAATTTGCATTAGCCCTTTTGCTGCCACCGTGTCAGAGGTAAAAAGACCCCTCGTGTGCCAAAAGACGTAGCACGTAGGCCCTATCACATTCTATTGCATTTGTTTTGCACTAGATTCATTCTTGCAAAGACTGGAATTTGTCATGATATGAATCAGGTTTGTCAAGAAAATTGCTATTGTTGATGGTTATTTTTACAGATATGCCAAAAATTTAAGGGTACTTGTAACTGAATGGTTAACAGTAGCCTACGAATATGTTTCACGAGGCCCTCATCAAAAACAGTTTGAAAATGTCAACAGCCTCAAAGTTTGTGCTGTCAAAAAGCAGTTTCTGTTCTCCAGTGCATGTTGGTGTGTGACCTGATGAGGGTTGCCACTGATCTATGTCTGGGGAGGGCTTTGCATAGGCCTGCCCAATGTACATATTTCGTAAAACATTATCGCTAGTTGACTCATCGCCCGATTCATGATCACTAATATCGTTGTCAAATTCGCTATATCTTCTAGCAAACGAAGCACATGTTATTTGCTATACACCTTTGCAGCCAGGTAAAAAAAACTTAAACTTATCTCAAAAACGCAACCACTATTGCAAGAGAATGTTGAATGTTTCTGTTACAGCAGCGAACGAGTTAATAATTAAAAATATTTAATCTTCTGCTACAACTCATCATCTACGAACTTGTTTTATCCCAATCTTTCAAAGACGATTGGAATTAAAATGAAACTAATCACCAATACGTTTATGTGTTCACAGTGGCCACAGTGCCAGACAACGCTTATGCCTTAATGAGCTTATGTCGCACTCTCGTGTTTTAGTTTTTTAATTTAGATTTAGTTTAATTTGTAAAATTTAGGAAAAATAAAATGAATGTTAAATTAGTGTTAAATAAGTGTAAAAATAATTTATTTTACCAAACATATTCGTGGACCACTGACCAGAGCTTCGCAGACCAACAGTGGTCCGTGGACCACAGCTTTAAGAACCACTGATCTAGTAAACTCGATTCGATCTTTGCAATTATAGCATATTTTACAGCTGACAAGCGATGTTCCCTCGCCTGGAGATAGTGCGCACGAGAAATTTTGTATGTGCAACATTTCATAAATGTTTTTCTGTGCACAGGTCCAAGCTGAATGCAAAGATAGTTAAATTAAGACCGTATCTAAAAGTCTATGATGATAAGTTCTAATAACTAGGGCTATAACTTTTTTGCAGTAAAAAAATAAAAAAATTTGAACACCACTTGTGGCCAAAAACACAGAATTCGTGGGGTGTTCACGGTCAAAATTTTTACCACAATAAATAAGTCAATAACTGACTATAATCAACAATCGTTTACCCTAATAATGGGAGGCGTATGATAATGTGAGACAGTCCCTTCACTACATTGATTGGTCACAACTAGTAAATAAACAATTGGCCAATCACCAATCAGTCACATGCTAATTATAATTATTCATATTCAATGCAAGCCATCACGAGATACAGTTTGTCGGCATTCTGATATAGAAGGTTGTACATTGGTAGAATTTCACATTTAATACTCTGGCGATCGTCTTGTCCTGCAGGATGTCAGATTACAGACTTAAAACATCATCGACATATGTTGAGAAATGTCGAATTCGCGGCCATTTGCGCTATAACGTTAAATTTTGCGATATTAACTAAGCTTTGTGATTTTTTTATCCCGTGATGACTGTGAAAAATTTACAGCACTACACTCTGACAAATGATCACCTAATAACAGTCACTAGTCTAAAGATAAAAATAAGGGGATGTATCAGCAGGGCCGTCAACAGAAATTCCGGGTCCCGGGGCAGAACAGTCACGGGCCTCTAAACAACATGTGTCACTGGATTAAATGCAAAATTAAAAACGCAAATTGATATAATAAAATGCATTTCTGATATGCGGTTGTACCACATATCAGAAATACATACATAAATTTATATTTTATATATTGTTAGGGTCTCGCTCTAAGCTGAAGGTGTACTAACAGAGGCAGGGCCAGGTCATTCTCTTAAGCAGTCGCTCTAGGCTGAAGGGGCACGCACAGAGGTACAGAAGGATGGTTAATTCAAATTTAAGGAAGAAGCTTGAAGGAGCGAGGACAAACCAGCGTTTTTGGTCGGACGCGACCGTTGCTATTAGGTCTAGCCATTTGGTTATGTAATATTACCTGTTGAGGTGAATTTCTATTATATTCAAGCTGACTGTTTCGTGTCTTTCAACCAACAGTGTTGCTTTGCTGGTTGAGGTTATGTTTGGCGTCTCTTCGTGAGAGGAGAAAGATGTCGCTTCTTTTGGAAAGGTATACTCGTTTTTACTTTTTAATTGCTTGTAAATAAAGCCAAATTATATCGTATTCCTAGTGAGTCTTGTAATTATAGAACTTCAGGACATTTCTCTAACGATAAGTCTTATAGGGGTCATTGAATAATTACGTAACGCTTGAGGGTGGGTGGGGTGCTACAAAACGTTACGGGGGTTGGTGGGTTAGCTGAACGTTACATAACACTTTCTGTTTTTAAACTAATTAGCAATTGATTGAAAATTCTCAATCTAAACTAATAACCAATGATCAAGTTTTTCTTTGAGTCGCGAAGGCTCATCAACGGAACGCTCTGGCGAAATGAAATTTCTACAAAACTCCCAATTTCTCAGCTAACGTGAATATTTTCATAAAGGTGGGGGTTAATTTAAATCGTCATACGCAAGCGGGGCAAAATTCAATATGCAAATCAAGTCCGTTTGATATGCCTCGATATTATGATTGCCGTTGGCTTCAAGTCAAATCAAAGTCAAGTTAAATCAAGTCAAACCAAATGACTATGAAAACGTTACAATGCTTTACAGGGTGGGTGAAAAACTGCCATTTTCAGCATTACATAATTATGTAAAACAACTATGATAAATGGAAAAGTATTTGACCTTCTCCTGCATGAATTTCATGAACAACTTGCGTGCTTCATGCTTTGATAAAGTCATTTCGAGAATCTGTTAAAAGATAATGGGCCTGAAGGAGCTGTCAAGTTTTTTGAGATTGTTTGACTTTAGAAACATGTACTTCTAGAACTGTATCATACTGGGCTAACAGCTGAATAATTCCAAAAAAATTTCCATTATGTTGGTCATCAATTTTGTTTGAAGAACCTCTGAAAGCAAGTCCTCTTTCACTTCAAAATAAAACTACTCCCCAAATTCTTTTCAGTAATTCGCTCCAATACTTTGCCATTACAATTTCTTTATCCATCTGAGACTATATTGTTTCCTCAGAGAAATCTTATTTTTGAATCTCGCCATTGTACATAAAAGTTTTCATGACCGTCGCTTTTCTTGTGAGTTGGTACTTTATCGTACAACTAACGATTTCTATCATTTGTGTATGTATGGGCCAAGGTGGCAGAGTGTCAGCATCAATTTTATTTATTTAGCTTATGCACAACGCACTGAGCCATTTAACAGCAGGCTCATCAGCAACATCCAGGCCACCAGGAAAATGATTTATTATGCAGTCATTTATGATGCGGGACATTGTCTGAAGTTCGCCACAGGAGCATAATGAGTTGGTTGCCTGAGACCAACGAACCAGGTTTGCAGCACAACGACCCTGACCCGTTCTGAAGCAGTTTAATGCTGACCATAGATGATGGGGAAGGTCGTGGCCAGAGGGCCAGTCAGCCACAAGGGAATAGCTCGCAACGTCAGTTACGAATCACTTGGAACTCCAGGCTGAAAGAGCTGATATGTCCGCCGCTGACGCGTTTGACCAAACGGGTTGTCTCTATGGCAGACGAGCGGTGGGTGGAACATGATGTCCGCGCGAAGCGGAAGGCTGACATTTGCGCGGATCTTCTCCAGAAGTTTCGACATCGCCTCCTGCCTATGGAGGTGGAATGTTGTGTAGGACCGGCAGCCACGAAAGCGGAGCAGGATGCAGCGCACCCGAGATGATGCGAATCGAAGCATTTAGCTTTACATCAACCAACCTGGTGTGGTTACAGCACACCCACATCGGGGCGCAGTACTCCACGGTTGGTTAGCACAATGCCAGGGCTGTGGTGCGAATGTTGGTGGCATGAGCACCCCAGTTGGAGCCAGCCGATTAGCCCAATATGTTGTTACGCGTGGCAACTTTAGCAGCGGTCTTTTTAAGATGCTTGTGGTATGTCAGTGATCTGTCCAGAGTAAAGCTGTCAACAGGTACCCGACCGAAGCTGACTACCCGGCAAATGAAGTCGGTTATCGGGTACCCGAAATTCCGTAAAGACGAGCAATTTTCTACACTTCCTAACAAAATATCAGTGCGGTCGGGTACCCGGGCGTGGGTCGACGGGTACCCAGGTTGTCATTTCAACATTTTTTGACAGCCTTAGTCCAGAGTTACTCCCAGGTACACCGGGTTTGCATTGTGGTCTATGTGCTGCCCAATAAGATGAATATTCAGCTCCGTGCTCGCTTTCGCATTGTGAAGATGGAAAACACAGGAGACAGTCTTTGTGACGCTCGGACGAAGTCGCCATTTTTAAGAACAATGCCATCAGTTCTACGTCTACATTCAGTAGCGCCTCCACTTTGTCGAAAGTCCTGCCTTGAGCCCCCAGTGCAATGTCATCTGCATATGCAAATTTCCAATATTGTGTAGCTGGAAGATCATTTATGTAGATGTTGAAAAGACACGGCGACAAGACCGAGTCCTGTGGGAGCCCATTCACCTGTGTTCTCTATGAGCTGCACACAGAATTGTCTGTTTCTGAAGAAGACTTCGATTGTAATAGTGAACCACCAGGGAAGTATCTTGGATATCTTGAGTGGCAGCCCCATGTGCCAGACACTGTAGAAAGCTGCCGTGAGGTCCAAGAAGACGTTCCTGTCTTGAGATTGCTCTGGAAGACGTTTTCAATATATGTTGTGAGGGTAAGGACTTGGATGCTACGACCCTGCCTGAAGTCGTTCCACCACAACTTGATCTTCTAATATGGGTCCAACTCTGTGCAAGATTAGGCATTCCAGCGTCTTGAAGCACACGAAGAGAAGGGAAATCAGATATTAGCTGGCCACCTCCTGGGGGGCCTTGCCAGGCTTAGGGATGGCAATCACTTTCACTTGAGCCATTTGCAAGGTACCTTCCTTTCCATGATGACCCTTGAGTAGAAGGATGTCAACCAAGTTGGGCCCAAGATGTTTCAGGAACGCAGCTAGGATGTCGTCGTAACCAGCAGCTGTACCTGATTCTACGGATTGGAGAATGGACTGGAGCTCCGGAACATCAAATGACTCAAAGTCATTACTGGCGGACATCCGCTGGCAACTGAACTGTCACCACTCATCTCTGACTCGCTTTTCCTGCTCTTTCCACCTGTATTAGATGACTGGCGACTGCATTAGGGGAGACCTGGGGGTGAGTAGAGGTGGTTGAATGCTGCGATGCACCCAGCTTACGAATCAGATTCCAGCTCTTCCGACTCGAACAGGTGAAATTTAGTGATGCCGTGCACTGCTCGCATCTCCTCCGTTTGTTGAGGTCCAGAGCATCAATAAGGTGGTCCGCGACATCCGGATCTCTGGACTCCTCATATTCCTTTAGCAGGGCTTGGCACTTGCTGTCCAGACATGGGATGTAGACTGGTTTGTACCCTCAGAGGATAGATGACCTAGCGGCACAGAAGATGGCTTTCTGGAAACGGTCATACGCTTCCTGGATAGGAATGGAGCATTTTAGGATGGCAACAACACTTTTTTCTAGTGATTCACTGTACTTACTCCAATCCGCCTTCTGGAAATTCCAGCACTGCAATGGGGTGCAATGAATGATCGGCAGCTGTAACCCGATGTGAACAAGAACAGGTCTGTGTTGGCTCCTTGGAAAGTCTTCGAGCACCGTTTGAGTGGTTGATTGGTAAAGAGCGCCTGCAGATGTAAACCAACAGAGATCTGGGAGTATTCCCTTCTCCATCTTGCCAAATGAAATGTGCCTTGTTGCTTGGCATCATAGGCAGAAGTCAGGTCGTTGTATGAGGCCCACTGCGCGAAACGTTTGCTGTTCTCGTCCATGCCCAATTCTGGGTGATGACTGTTGGAAGTCACCCACATACAGAGCCGGGTACTCTAACAAAGGCGGTAGATGCTCAAGCATTCAGAACCTGGTGGTGTGTAAATGTTCGCGGTTGTGAAGTCGTCAACCCGGACGATGTCGTAGAATTGGGTTGATGAGACTGGCGATGCATCAGAAATGGTAAAGCGGACATACGTTGCACGACCGTACATTGCATCTGAGGCAGCGAAGATAAGATCGAAACCATTTATGGTGTAGCTGCCAGCTGTAAGGTCCGCTACATGAGTCTCTTGAAGGCAAATGACATACACCTCATGATGGCAGGCCGTGCTGCTGACGAGTGTGTGCTTGGCTGCTGACTGACTCTTGACGTTCAGTTGTAGAACTCAAAATATTGGCCCAAAGGCTTGGAAGTCATCGGGCACTGGGTAGACGAGGGCCGCATGCGGCGCGTGACCAGGGCCTATATGCATAGCATTGGATTAGCCTATTCACTGAATAAAGCTTACACCCGAAGTAACTATTCTTCGAATAGGCCGTGGCCGTCGTTGCTATGCACGAGCAAGAAATATCCGTGGAGTAGTTGCACCCGACATAACATTCGTGAGACTATGCTTCACGATGGGTTTATGGTAATGATTTCAATGGGTAGTGATAACTGCGCATGAGCAAAGATTTAATAGCGCTTGATTCGGATTGCAAAGGCTGAGATACAAAGTCCTAAATCACATTTCTTGGAAATCAATCAAATTAATTAATTACACATGAATGTTACAATACAAAAGGCTCATCAATGTCAGAGTAAACTAGATGGCATTTTGTTTACATTTTACGAAATTAATTATTACTGCATGGCCAAAGGCAACGAACCTCTACTCGGCAGTCGGTACAACATGTGCCATATTGCCAGCCATTTCGCCACAAACAAAGCTTAGTAGTGTTTTATCGTGGTGAAATTCAAAGGCATAATAAAATGTTTTATCTTCCGTAGATCTAGAGGAATGCGGCTATCTAGAATCATCTTAAAGCATCATAAACTTCGTCGAATGCGAAGAATCATAACATAGGTCATTTTTATTAGAGCCCTATTCAAGAACAGCAGACTTACACCTAGGGTCAACAAGGAGTAAATTTATGTTTAGAATAACGCACAACCCCCGCCTCATGCATAGCAGTTTAACGCGCTACTCCAGTGGAGGCCAGTTTTATGTCAGAGGTAAGAGTTACACCCTCGCTATTCCAACCCATGCATGGCCCATATGGCCTCTGGATCCCTGTTGAGTGAATTTGGTCCTGCTAGTACGATCATTGGCTTCTCCATAGCTGACCTCCGGATACCGACGAGAACGCTGATCCAATGCCCCCGGCATCAACTTCAGGCCTTTATACATCTTCCATAAGTTTAGAATTTTCATCAATTTCATTTATGCTGTCATATTTTTTTAATCATGATGTGACCAGTAGTTATGAATTTAGAACTTCATAGTTTTAAAGATTATAATGAAATACTTAGCAAATACTTACCAACAATGACGATAATGATGCCTATGCTGTTGATTCAGAATTGACTCAAGAACAGTATGATGAACTGTCTGGGGAATCAGAAGATGAAGATGAGTTTTAAGGATTTAAATTATTTCTATGTTTAAGTATGAAGCTATTAATGTCAATACAATTAATGTTTGTCATGAACTTTCATTTTAATTCATGTGCTACATTCAATTATGCTACATTGAAAATGCATCCCTTACTCACTAAATTAATTATACAAATCGGATGCAGTGAACGGAAGTTACCCGTTCGTATTCACATATTGTTTATTTAAACTGATTTTCAAACATAATTTGTATAAGATTTTGTGCCTTATGCAAGTTTTTGTAATCACTAAAAATTGTTAAACATCAATTTCGCATATTTTATAAGTTTTTGTAATTACAAAAAATGGTTAAGCATTGCCCGTTTTGATTTTATAGGTTTGACTTAGATTTAGACTTAGATTTTGGACACTATTTTTATCAAAAACATTACACTTTGACTTATATTTGAATCAACTTTAGTCGAGTATATACAGTATTTTTGTCTGGCCAACAATTTATGCTGCAACTCATGTGGATGAATATAAGCAAAAAGTAGTTGCTCAAATCTCAAGTGGGACATATGTGGTGCACTCATTCCTTTGTCAGAGACCCCAGAGAAAAGAAAAATTCCAAAATTCTGGCTTAATACCGGTAAACGGGTGCTAATTCAATCATCATGGCAACACATCATAGCTTTACCTAGCATTCACCAATTACAGTTAAATAGGGAATCTAATAACTGACCTTTTTTTCATCATCTTCTGATTCAGAGTCTTCTGAACCTGGGTCAGTGCTTTTCTTTTCTTGACTCTTCACCCCATAGAATACCTCATAGGTCATGAGAGCCATAAGAAGTGGAACAAGCTTGCACTGTCTCTCTGGTGGACTGTGACAGTGAAATGCCAATTGCAAGCTCTGAAAATAAAAAGTCTAACTCAGATGAAAAACATACCAAAAAGTATACAAAAAACATACAGAAATGCAGTCACATAACTTTCAGAATTTGTCTAAATCAAACAAGAGACACAAACAGCTTAGATAAATATTGTGAGAAGAAACACATGGGTGATTCCATGTCAATTCAACCAATGCGATTTACATGACCAACTCAGATTTACATGAAATTATATCCATGTATTGGGCCACGAATAATATGCATAAATCCCCTAAAAAATTAAATTTGTTTTAGCACATTGCATTGCCGAGATAAGGGTCGGCGAACTTTGACCCGACCCGTTTGACCTTGTACCTTTCGACGTAGAGCTGTACCGATATCACTTATTGCCGATTATGCCAATACCAATTATTGCCGATTATTCATTTGCCGATACCCGATTATTTAGCCGATTATTTCATTGTGTTTCCCAAGATATCCGGTTCCAAAAGATAGACCTACTGCTACTGCCTATTGTTGTGATACAAGCAAACACTTCCCCCATAGGAGACATATGCATGTAGTTGAGGACTAATCCTAGGCAGGCAATAGCCTGCCGTCGAACTGTGCCCAGGGTAATTATAGGCCAAGCATATTCACAGCCACCCATTTAGTCTCAGCCTCTCAGGCGATTGGCAGCTAGCATGCATTCATTAGGCATGCCTCCACGATGTACATTCATCGGTTTCTCTGTTGAATTGGCCAGCCGTTCCTTGGCTTGAATTGGCCAGAGATTCCTTGGCCCACAAGCAGGTACTATGACTCACTCAGCACAAGACATATGTTGACACATTCCCACGGTCTATACTAGCACAATGGATGGTCTCACCCCTGGTCTGAAGAAGCCATTGGCTCGACGACACAATACGGGAACGGAACGAAATCCCGTCCTTCACAGACCCAGTGATGTTGCTGTCGTCATTTTGCTTCTATAGACTGAAAATAATATTATAAAATTAAAAAAATAATTTTTAATATCGGCGCTGATTATCTTGCCGATATCCGATATTGCCGAAATCTCTATAATCGGCCCAATTAATCGGCCAGCCAATTAATCTGTACAACTATTTTTATGCCTGTATCTCAGCTCATATGATAGCTAGGAAGATGTTCTTGGCGTCATTCTTTAGCTTTTTGATGAGCTATTTGGGCAAATAAATAAGGACTGAACTTAAAGTATAACTTCACAGTCATATTTCACAATTGAACACTTTAACCTTGACCCTTTTGCAGGTTTCAATAAATCTGAAAAATTTCACACAGGTGTTGTTAAATATTTTGATCATTCTCAGAAGAAATTAGAATAGGATCTCTGATGGTTTTCTGGCTATTTTAAGTGTGTCTTAATGGGGGTAAATTTATGCTTGATTTTGTCAGAACTGTTTAAAGTAGTCTTGCACAAAACAGGAAAAATTCTACAAAATGAAGCATATATGAGCCCCATCAAGACACATTTAAAATAGCAAAAAAACCATCAGGTGTCTGTAGCAAATAATAGCCTTCTCAAAACTGACTGTTTATTACACTTAATTAATTATAAGTAGATTATTTAAGCTAATTAGTTTACAGTGGCATTTAGTTAATCAACATGGCAATTAGATAATATGTTAAGGAAGTTAATGTCCAAAGCTGTAGTGCATTATTATCCATGACATTATTAATGACGTAACGCTTGGACAGCAACGAATCCGTTGAAAATCAGTTGAAATTGAGAAAGTTTGAACGATGATGGCGTTGTTTAGACTGCTAAAATCAAGTACGGATTACACGGATTAATACGAGACTAAATCAGCGTTTTCTTGTTTAAGATTGTCGCAGTTTAGAGCTTCGACTGAGTAGGAGTCAGTTATAGCAGTGGTTCTTAAAGTGGTGGTCTGCAGACCACTGGTGGTCCGCGAAACTCTGGTCAGTGGTCCACGAAAATGTTTGGTAAAACAAATTATTTTTACACTTCTTTAACACTAATTTAACATTAATTTAATTTTTCCTAAATTTTAAAAATTAAAATTTCACACAGGTGTAGTTAAATATTTTGATCTGGCACTGTGGCCACTGTGAACAGATAAACGCATTGGTGATGTTTCATCTTTGTTTAACTTTAATTCCAATAGTCTTTGGAAGATTGTGATAAATCAAGTTAGTAGATGACGAGTTGAAGCAGAAGATTCAATATTTTTAATTATTAATGCAAATTTTGTAAGACTACAAGATGGTTAATTGTTGAATTTTAAAATTTAAATAAATAAATAAGAAATAACTGTGAGTAAAAAGAAACATAGCATTAATGGACGGTGTAAAGAACACAAATCAAAATTCTGCGGGAAAAGCAAGACCTTTCAGACAGTGAAACCGAAGACGAAAATGATAACAATAACCCTGCAAATACTGTGAGCAATACATGCAAGTCGAGGAAGCGTCAATTGAGACAAAAATATACATGATCCAGCATATTTAAAGTATGGATTTGTCATTAATTATGATTACTGCCGCTGTTTATTTTTGAATTTTATGAATTTTATAATAAACTTATTGGTTTGCTGTGGAATTTGTAAAATCAACGAACATTTTATCATTTAAAATTTTTATACCTGAACAATTTAAAACTTTCATTAATTTTTTAATATTTGGTTGTTGTTGTTGTTACAATGGTACAGCCTATTAAATTGTTGCTAGTAATAATGTTCATGCAAATAACTTTTTTATTTTTTGTAGTATACTTACCTAATCACAAAATAAAAAAATGATATTAACAATTTAGTCTTATTACATTTCAACAACAAAATTATGAAATCCAACTGGGGAAGCTTACAGCACTCCCCAGACTCCCTTATCATGGGGAGAGTAGCGCCCTCGGCGCTCGTTTGTCCTCTTAGACTTACAATACAATACAACTATCATTTATAGTGCGCCTTAATAAAACCAGAGTCTTTCTTTAAGCTGCATTACAGAAACAGTTCATCAGTCAAAATAAACAGAGAATAAATGGGTTTTGAGACTAGACTTAAAAACTTCCATCGAGGAAGCAATGCGCAATGCCTCTGGTAGGGTGTCCCATTCAGCTGGCCAAGATATTTCAAACATTCTGTGCCAAACTGCACGTTCAATCTTTTAACAATGCCTCTTCTTGGGCCAATGGTAGCACATGGTGTGACCAGGGCAGACAGGTAAGGTGGGGCCAAACCGGTCATCAGGAGGCAAATCTTGAAAGAAATGCGAGCCTGGATGGGAAGCCAATGAAGTTGACATAGGGAGTGGGTAATTTGGTCACAGAGGCCAGGTGCTGAGTTACAGTAATCAATTCTTGATATAACCAACGATTGGACTAAGACAATGCTCATTTAAACAGCATTTGATTTGACATATTCGATGAAGGTGAAAAAGACAAGCTTTGGCAACAGAAGATATATGAATACACATGGAGAGTTTGCTGTCAAGAAGCAGACCAAGGTCTCAAACAATATCATTGGGTTGAATAGAGCATGCATCATCAAGCTGTAAAGAGAGACTTCACTACATACACCAACGTGTTCTCATGTTTGGTGTTAGTGGTCCGCAACAATTATTAAAAAGTCATTGCTGGTCCCTGGCATCAAAAAGTTTAAGAACCACTGATTTTTAGTACTCTCACATCAAGATGCGTCGTTTTGAGTCGAACCTATGAGTAAACGATAGGACATCCCTGCCGTTGATCAGTTTGCAAGCGATTCGTACTTAAGCAGAAATCCATTGGTAGTCGTTTGACTTGTGAATTTGAACGTTACCGTTAATACTTCATTCAAACTGCATCCGTTTTGTCATTTGGAATTGCTTTCTACGCTTTGACGAATTACAGACGTTGCCTTTGCGGAAGATTCTTTCTGGAAGAGGAGAAATTCTGCGCTTAACTACTTATCTACATGTCTGCCATATGAAAGAAACTTTCTGGAGTAGAAGAAGATTCGTCTACTAATGCTAATCTCAACCAAAGAATAAACCATGAAGATACATCCTACTTTGTGTGCCCTGGGATTCAGATAAGCAAATCAGATATAAAATATTATAATAATTAATGCCACTTTAAGTAAGTAGGATATTTAATGTGTTGTGACTTTGATTATGGAATGGTTCTTTACTACAAATACTACAAATATTATACAATGTCTAGTGTTCATTATTTCTATTTATACTTAATGAGACTTAGCTTTTCTCAGCCAAGCACAACGATGTTTATTCCGGCGAAGCTCGCGACAGTGTCCAAATGTACGAGGTTGAACGAGTCAGGTCAAAGTTCACCGACCCATATCTTGGCAATGCAATGCGCTAGAAAAATTTTTTCTGATTTATGCATGTCATATGTGGCCCAATGTGTGGATATAATTTCATGTAAATCTGAGTCGGTCATGTCAATAATGGTTGCAGATTGGTTGATTTGACATGGAATCACCCACATACGAAATTCTAGCGTCTTGGCATCATCTAAGGCAGTGCTTCTGAATCTGTGGGTCGCGCGCGACCCCACGAGAGTTGCTTAATGATTTATCAGAGGTTGACTGGAACCTTCAGAAATTTGTAAAAAAAACTGTGAGCAGCATAGTTTTTCATATTAACTATTTACATAATCATAGTCATTGCACTAACTACGGCGGAATCGCCCTCTAATATCGTGAACACCTACGATTCAAAGTTATTCCATTACCAAGTGTGTTCCACACTATTGAAGCCTTAGCTTTCTCAAGATTGTGCTACGGTCAGAGGGCCTGTCACCATCCTAACCCTCTATCGGCCGGGTTCCACATTGCCTTTGTCATACGTTTTCACCGAATTAACCTTACTCCTTGAAGAATTCGATACCTTCAACTCACAACTCATCATAGCGATCTAAACATCCATCCGGAATCTTCATCTCTACCAGACATCATTTGGTTTTTGGACATTCTCTTGCAATTCAACTTACTACAACATGTGGCTGAACAGACGCATATGCTCGAAGCCTGGTTAGACGTAGTGATTACACACTGTGCGATCACTGATCATCACGTTGAACTACCTTAAATCTACGATTATGGATTTCTCCTCTACACGGTACCATATCTCTGCTCGTCACCTGTCTTTGCCCTCCAGCACTCATGTGGCTGGAGACGTCTGGATCACCAAGCATTCCGTGATGGTCTATGTAACAGTATTCTATGTGGGGATCTTTCGTCCCTATCAGATCACTCAGCTGAAGACCTCTTTGCCCTCTACTATGCGACTATACTATCTCTAATTGACTCTCCTCTCCTTCCACTCCATCGCCATTGGGTCTACCTTTACACCCATGGTTTGACTTCTAATGTCGTGTCGGAATATCAGACATCTAGAGCGCAAATTTTGTCACTCACACAATCCGGCTGACCACCTAATCTAGATTGATCAGCTGAGGAATAGGCGGCGTGAATTTCGTGACAGGAAGACTGTGTGCTGGGAGTCTTTGATCAAGTGGGAGAAGGGGAACTGACTGTTCATGACTGATGACTATCTAAAATTCCAGCAATCAAAGATCGATGCAACACGTCAGGCAACAGTCAACGCTTCACAGCCATCCTTGCAGCCTACTACCTCTTTGCTCTCAGCATGGGAACCTCTTCAACTAGCTGCCATTCTATAGCTAGTTCTTCATCCGTTTCTTCTTAAGGATTTTATGGATGATTTTGCTCCATTTTTTTACAATTGCTTTGTAATGCTTCCTTGACCCAGGGTTCTGTTCCGGAACTACACAAACAAGCTGTTGTTTTTCCCTCCATTAAACAGCAGCGTTTAGATCCCAGCACCTCTGCCAACTTCAGGCCTAATTCTCACCTATCTTTCCTCTCCAAGCTTCTGGAAAAATGTGTCATTTTCCAACTGGTTCACTATCTTGACTCCAACTCCCTCATGCCTCAGTTTCAATCTGGATTCAGGAAACTCCATTCTACTGAAACTCTTCTGGTTAGACTTTTTACTGAAGTCTTCCAATGGCCATGTTACCCTACTCGCACTGTATGATATTATTATTATTATTAATATTAAAATTGTAACGCGCACAAGGTCACACCTAAATGTGAATCTGAGGTGCGGATAGTCAGTCGCCAGGAGAAGATGCAATTAGATTTCCAAATCCTTGAAAGCCAAAGAGAAATAGTGAGTTTTGAGTCACTTTTTGAAGGAAGTAAATTTGAGCTACGAAGAGAGAGTGGCAGTCGATTCCATTCCCTAGGAGCAGAGACATGAAATGCAGGAGAGCCCATAACTGTTCTGCATCGTGGTTCAACTAAAAGACCTGTACTTGATGATCGTAAATAACGAGGAGGAATGTAAGGAGTTAGTAGGGCATGAATATAGGTAGGTGTACAGATGATGATGGCTTTGTAGGTCAAACAAGCTAACTTAAATTTTATTCTGAATTCAACAGGGAGCCAATGCAGCTGGTGGAGTAGGGCAGAGTAGCATGTTCATAGTGGGACACATAGCACTACTCGAGCTAACGTATTTTGGATACGTTGAAGCCTTTAGAGTTCAAGGTCTGATATCACACTGCATTTGACACGGTCGACCATTCTATACTTCTTAACCGGCTATCTATATCATTTAGCATCACAGACAAGGCCCCTCTATGGCTCCAATCTTTTTTTTCTGATAGATCCATATGTGTGATTTTTGGCTCTAACCGAACTCCCTGGGTCACTGTGCCATACGTTCTCCTTCAAGGCTCTGTTCTTGCTCCTTTGCCATTTATCTTATATACTGCAGACCTTTTTCCAGCTGTTAGGCATTTCGTCACAGCTTACTGACGATACTCAGGCTCTTCTTCATGGTCCAGCTTCCTCCGCAGTTCAAATGGCTGAGCGTTTACTAGAGGCTTCACTTGCCCAAGATGCTTGGCTCTCCTCTACAACTAAAGTCGGATAAGATATAACTCATCTGGATTGGTGGTCGCCTCCAGCTTGATAAAATAAATTCTGTTTCTCTCCATCTCAGGTTTACCCACATCTAATTTTCAACTTCTGCTCGCGACCTGGGAATTGTCTTGGATCCTACCTTTACTTTCAGTCATCAGATCAACTCAGTTTCTAGATCCTGCTTCTACCGTATGCGTCAACTTATTCTTACTTCATGTTATTGCTACCTTAGCCTATACCATGATATATACTTGGGTGGACTTTGGAAATGCTGTATACATTGGTCTTTCTTACTCCAATTCTCTCAAACATCAGTCTATTCTTAATGCTGCTGCTCGTCTGATAGGTGGCATTCCCAAGTTTGCCAATATCTCATGCCTCATTCGGGACACACTTCATTTTTGGCCCTCTATTCAACAGCATGTGCAGTTTAAAACCATTTCCTTATGTGCAACTGACTACTTACTATGTAAGATTTTTCTGCACATTGGTGTCCTCTTTACCTGTAAGGGCTTCCGTGCGATCTACCACTCGCACAGAGGCGTAGCTAAGGACCGGGGGACATGTGTCTCCGGGCGCCAAGTTCTGGGGGCACCAAAATGAGGATTTAAATTATTAATTTTTATTTATTTTGATGCAAACTAATTTATCCCAACTAAGTTAGTCAGACTTAATTTTGGCACCCCCAAAATATCATCATTACAAACAGGCTGTCAAGCATAATTTTGGCGCCCACTGATCAGTGATGACTAAGGAGCCACAAGGTGCGACATGATACTCATTAAAATAAAAAAATTGTAAATTTATTAATGAAACATTTGCTTGTTTTTTAATTCTTGTTGATCTTAACAAATTCATAAATAAATCATTAGGCCACTGATTATTTCTCTGTTGAATGACAGTGATAGTTAATTCATAATATAATATTAATACTCATAATATTAATACTTAAGTGAAAAATGCAACAAAAACAAAATAAAAAAGACCTGCTGACTTCATTTTAATTGTTGATATAATATTAAGGGTCAGCGGGCACCAAAATATAGCCTTACCTAAGGCAGCCAATTTCCCGCCAAATGTCTAGAGCTGAGCCTGCAAATTTGGTGAAGATATTCCCGACTTCTACATCTGGAAAATTCAATGGCTGAAATAAAGGCTGCTCAATAGTAAAAAAATATTATCAACATCGTGGGCGACTGTATGTGGCTGTAACTGATACCTACAGAGTCTCAGAGATATGTTTATGCTATTTATTACTATTAGGCCAGATGTACAAGTAATACTTTTATAATTCAGTTATCTTAGATTATAACATTTTCTAAAAGAGTATTATTATTAGCATTCAAAAATATTTTTTTCTGTAATTTGTTGAATGCAAAAGATATAAAATAATAAGTCTGTAGTTGAATGTTATTGACCAATTTGTGACAGCCATACAAAGAAAAAATATTTTTTAAAAGACTGTGTCTACGCCAGTCATGTGTAAATAGCTAAATAGATATATTTGAAAATGTTGACTAAATTAGAAAAGGGGTGCCAATTCAGTAGTTTGTCCCTGGGCGCAAAATACCCTAGCTACACCTCTGCACTTGTGGTCTTCTTGTTGTTCCGCGCATGCGCTCTGCCACGGCCCAGTTGAAGACCTCTGTCTATGTTGGCCCTTCAGCTTGGAACTGTCTTCCACAGCCCCTGTGCCTGGAATTACTGACCCTTTCACATTGCCAGTTTTGGAGATGCCTTAAGACCTCTCTGTTCCCCATCCCACCCACAGACGCCCGTTGAGAGTGCTGCTGATTTGAGCAGCGCTATATAAATGCTTGATTACATTACATTACTACAGTATAGCGATTTAAAAGACATATTATCAATTGTTCTGTTAATAATTGCATGAGGTGTATGGTTTATCAAATGGTAAGGAGTGACATGCATAGTAGTAAAAACATGGCTGGGGGTCGCCACAATATTGGAAATGTTAGCAGGGAGTTGCAGGACAAATAAAAGCTTTCTCATTAACTCAATTTGAACACCAATAAAAACCCAACAATAAAAACCTCATGCCCTTTAAAAAAATAATCACCTGATACTATTTACCTTAATGAGGTTCCCTTCCATGACTTTACATCTAAAACTTGATTTAGCAAGTGCAACAATGACACCAAAGTGATTCAAGGCAAGGATCGATTCCAGCTCAGCAGACAATTCCTCGAACATCTCTGCAAACTACAAACAACAGAAAATGTAGAAGAAAAACATAACCTGTTACACTAATGAGATTGATTCCAAAACCCTATAAGAATGTCATGATGATGATGACATAGATCTTGAGCCAGCAATCGCTGTATTCTGTTAGCAATTAACCACATGCCATTTTTCAGCACTTCAACTAGAGTTTATTGTGTCATTCCATTTATTGGACCATACAACTGAACAACCTTCTGAACTGTGACAACTCTACCTCCCTCTGGTCTAAATCTGCTATTTGAAAGTCTACATCTATTCAATTGTGGAGCACATTAATAAAATCTTGTGTTCTGATAAAAAGTTTAAGTGAACGACAACAAAGAGCAGCAGATCAGCATGGATGTGAGATTGATTTCTGCTACCCTCCAAAAGGTTGACCCAGCCTTTCATTTGCAACGTGGAAATGGTAACGTGAGCAGTAGGACAAACAGAGCTTTGCATGGCTGCCCTACAGTAAAATTAGACTCATGTAATAAGTTGTAATAATCTGTTTAATGAATAACAAACACAAATATATGTTTTAATTCCTCTACAAGTTCCTTCCTCCAATGTTGATCAACTTCTTAATTCTTTTCTAAAATGTTTTCTGCAATCAGAGTAGCTCTTAAAAAAGATATTCTTCCCTTGATCACACTTACATGCCAAATTATCCTTTACCCATTTTTGGCTTTTTCAACCAGCAGTCTGCATCAAATTTCGAAGCTGTCGCTTGTTATCATATCATGTCTCAAATCAACTTTCTCAATGCAATGGTTTAAAACCCTTTGTACTCTGTGTCATAACATCTCTCCTCCACACCCTCAAATCAACTGCTCTTGTTTAGAGCAAGACAAGGGGGAAAGCAAAACAAGCAGCATCCCTGTTACCAAATGCGACAGGCAGTCACAGACAAAAATTTGAAAAAAATGAAAGCACAGTCAAAAGCAGGCAGAGAAACATTAAAGATTTTTTTAAAATACAGTCGATGATTTGAGAATTTAAAAGGGATTCTAAAACGAGTCCCCCTAACCATCACCTGTTTTCTCACTCAATACACACACTCAACATCTGCCCACTAGCCAAAGAGCATGCCAAGGATCAATCCAGGTGGACCTAATCAATAATTGTATAGAGGCAGCCATCATTTTCTAAACTCACCCGAAAACATCACAAGGATGAAATGAACGCAATACAGGATTATCATCTGTTCCAGCAGGTCCATTGGGTGAATTAATCAGCAAGGGGAACAGACCTGTTGTGGGCACGCGGACGCAGCTGGTGCTCACTGCTCCACAGTCTTAATAGGAGGAGGAAGATTCCTTAAAATGTGGTCAGAATTAGAGAGGATGAAGTTGAAAAGGGAGATATCAGCTCGTTCGCAGAGTTCATCGAAGGATTTATGTTCAGAAGGGAGCAACCCGTGTCACATCAGATTCCGAACAACAGCATTGAGGCAAGCAAGATTACTTAAAGGAGAAGTTTTGTGCGCGGTCAGTTTTGCGATAAACTGAATAATGAGCTACCACTGTCTTGTCAATCAAACCTGAACTCATTGAGTGGGGCTACAGTCAAGAAGTGCCATATTCAAGTCCACCGCCGGTCAATTCCTTTCAATTGAAATGCCTGCATGCCTCGGAATGGGGCTGTCATTGTCTGTCTGTCTGTCTGTCTGTCTGTCTGTCTGTACATATACCTATCCTGTAGGAATAAACACACGTGCACAGCGGCAGCACAGGTGTCGTGGGATGAGGCCCAAATGTGGGCTTGATTAGAGGCTAATTGAGGAGGTGCGCTGAATGGTGTGTAGACCCACACAGGAAGAACAAAGTACTTAGTAACCTAAATAAGCCTTAGCCTATAGCTGTATGAGAACAACTCAAGAAAAGTCCACATCCCTCGTTTTACCTCAACCTTCATTCTTCATCACCTGCACTGCTAATTCTCATGTCCTCGACCTAGACATGAACTTTTACCAAAACCTTAGCTTCTCCGTACGCTTTATATGATTCGTTCAGTGTTCTTTTCATCGGCATTCACACGGATTCACAAGGGTTTGACTTCAGGCTGATTTAAAAGTTATGTAATAACAACAGATATGCGTGTGAGTCAGAAATAGACTTAAAAGAATACTAGATGAATTCTATCAAACACCACATATATGTATATACACATATACATATATAGAATATATGTGTATATATATGTACATATATACAGAGTGAGAGAGCTAGAGAGATCGAGATCTGCTTAGTGTAGTCGGTGTGACCCCCATGTATTATAATAAATGCTCAGATCTGAGCATACAGGGAACCTCATATCTATGCAGCCCTATTCAGAGAGCGCGGCTCTGAATAGACACATCAACTGATTGACCAGAGTACATATATATATATACATATATATATATAATCTGTGCTGTGTTATACATAGGGGATGAAACTATAATAATATTATATTTGTTCCACAACGAACACAGGCACGAACCCAGGCACGAACCCAGGCACGAAGGCATATGAGTGGCATATTAAGTACAGGTATGTAGATGCATATAATTATAAGGACTACTATGAAGCACTATCATTGTTTCAATCGTTATTTCCAGTGCATTTCCATCAGCTGCCTACTTGGCACATTTGAGCCTATTCAGATAGACTGACCACAGTGGTCCATTTGGTTAAGATTGTACCCCAGGCGAATGAGATGCTTTGGGGAGATCTGATTGGTAGCTAGCAGGCGGCAGGTATTCATTAGACCATGCCTCAAAACCTTGGGCTTTAAGATATGCCGATGGTGCAACCTTATTAGGTAGCAAAAAGAAGATTTTGGAGAAATGTTCAAAAGAGTGAAGAGAGAAAGTGAGAAAGCAGGTCTATATCTCAACATAAAGAAAACCAAGATCATGACTATGCATGGATGGGAGATGGGACAAGTTTGTAATGGACAGAGTAGAAAAGGAAGTTATCACAAGTTTCTCATTTCTTGGATCGACAGTGGATAGGAATGGCCGTTTTGATACGGAAGTCAAAAGAAGGATTACTACACTGAGCAAACTAGCAATGCGGGATCTCACTGATCTGGATAAAATATGGAAAGATAAACATGTAACAATGATAACAAAGGCAAGACTGGTGAAAGCACTAATATTTCCAACAGCATTATATGGTTGTGAGACATAAACGAAGACAAAGATGCAGCAGGGGAAGATTGATGCATGTGAAATGTGGATATGGAGAAAGATGCTGGGGATAACGTGGACAGAAGAACAAATGATTCTGTGCTTCAAGAGATTGGGCAACTGTGTGGAAGCCTAACTTTGCAACAAAGGGCGACAAGACAGAAGTTGGTGTATTTCGGTCATGTGATGCGAGCCAAAGAGATGGAGAAGGTGACGATGCTGGGTTGTGGTGACGGTGTGAGGAGAAGAGGGCACCCAAGAATGAGGCGGATGGATGAAATATAAGAGAGTATGAGGAGTTGAGGGAGGCAGTGAGAGACAGAAGACAGTGGAGAATGTTTACCATGACAGTCGCTATAGTTCCACGAACTGTCGGCACAAGGTGACGGCCATGCACAAACATGTAGATGTACTCACATATGTTATATGCATGGCATGGTCAGCAACGCTGGTGAGGAGAGCAAAGTAGAAGTCAAGGATGTTTCGAGTACTAGTCATTTGGTCTCCAGTACAAGAACTTTAGTCTCAAGTATAAGTGTGAGTACAAATACTTATACTGTAATACAAGTTCAAGTGCCAAGTAAAACATTTCTGGTAGATGTCTGTCCACAACTACACAAACTGGAAGGTAACTGAAGAAAACACAAGTGGAGAATCAGACACAAAGGATAGGAAAATAAACAGCACTGCTTAATATATTTCTCAGAGTTCAGCAACACCACTTAACATTTACTTTATCATTTTAAAACCATTTCCTTTGCACCAATGTAGGACATTGGCAAATGCTTAGAAAGAATCTCTGCAATTTGATGACAGCAAACATATTAAAAAATTAATCACATACACAAATATTTCAAATAAAAGTTCAAAAAGCTTTCTAATAAATCTCAAATATAAATATTAAGATATTAAGATAAATTACAAAAAAGCATAATAAAGCATCTGGTACATGCTATATGACCACCACCTGTCAACCTGATAACGAGAATAAACGAAACTGATTAATTAATAAAATGAAATACTAACATGCATATATATTACTTGAAATCATGAATGTGACAAACCTGCTCCCCAGTTTTGACATGAGAAATCAACTTTTGCAGAACAAAATTAGCAACTGGATGCTTGGCAATGGTAAGCAGGCACCCCTTGAAATGTGTTTCCCACATTGACTGGTAGACATCATGTGGCAATGTCACTATAAACTGCTCCACTAAACGAGACCCGATCTCATGTGTCAGATTTTGTGGTAGTCTGTAAAGACAATAACAGGACATCTAGAAACCTCAACATTGTCACAGATGGTAGGCTTAAATTAAAATGCAACAACTAAATATAGTTACAGTTAATGTGAAGAGTTGACAAAGTATGATAATGCTGTCAAACACAGTATTATACAACATTTTTTAAAACTCTTTCTTAGTATGATGAATACCAAATGAAATGATAATATCACAACAAGCACCATAGATAGCACCACATAGGGGAATCAACATTATCTTGCTGAATTTGTCAAAAAAACATTCATCAAGCTTGCACTGTCTGTGAAAGTGAAACGTCAATTGCAAGCTTTGAAATTTCTATGGTATTCCGAATCAAAATCTACTGCAGTTGAACCAGTCCACCTATCTGTAATGGACCTGTCTTCAGCTAGACAGTTCTAACTCAAACCTACAAAACCATGCGTGAAATCTGTAACAGAGAAACCTTGGATTTGGTAAGTAATGGCAAAAAGTGTTTGGAGTGGCATCATCCATGAAGAAGCATCACAACCAATTCAACAACAAACACCTGATGGTTTGATAAAAATTCTTACACAAAAGTCTTCCACCATTTATGATTAACTGAGCACTGGCAAATGGTTTTATTTTGTGCCTTGGACATCATTGCTCTGATGATGAAGATGTCCATGGCATCCTTTAAGCAGCTTGGTAAAGAAACTCTGAATAAGACGTCAACTGTCAACGCTGGACAAAATTTCCTAGGAAAGGTGCTGCATCTGTCAGTTTGCAGGAACACACTAGCAGTGACTCTTCTAGGTATCTCAGCATTATTAAGTTACAATTCGTGAAATTACAAAAAGCTACATAGCAAGTGATGCATACCAGTTCCACTCAAAGTGGAAGTCACCAGCTAGATCATGCACACAGCAGGATAATGCAAGTTTATGCTACAAATATCAAGTGGGAAATTCCTGCCACCGCAGAATGACTATAGCATGCTGCCAGCAGTATCTGTGGCAATGCCGGACAGCTAAGGCCATTTTTCAACAGAAAAGTATTTCAATACAAATAAATAATAAAATATACAGGGGAAGTACGCGCCTCTGCGTCTCAATGGTAGTGTAGTGACTCCACTGCAAGTAGTCTCACTGGTGACTCATAGTTATCAGATTAGATAAAGGATATAATTTCTTTTCTTAATAATAATTAACATCGTTTCGCAAGCACAGAGCTCTGATTAGTTTTCCTGGATTGGTGCTATGGAGCTTAATCACACAAAAATAATACAAAAAGACAAACTGATCACAAGCAATGCTAGTTTACCGATGAACATTTTGCTTGAAATTAATTTTAACAAAATGAAGACACAAAAAATAGCATACATGTCCGACTGCTCTTTGATTAACTTTAATGACAAGAAAGATAATTCATCTAGCAGCTTTTAGTACACCCTGGTCTGTAAAGGGTTCACAAACAAGGGTCTTTTGCCAACTCTGGCTGATAAACTATTTGTCTTTTCATCAAGGATGAACCAAGTACAACTACGAGCTTCTGCCCAATCATGTTTATCTTCTCAACTACTCCGTGCTGTGGATTTGTCCATAAATGTATTCATATTTACTCACCTTTAGAGCACTTACTGCAGCAGGCTTGACCCAGAAAGGCTAAACAACCCAGAAGCACTGTCAAACCCTTATGCATGACAACAGGAATTAACCCAACAACTATGCCCCCAACAACTATGACCAGCAGATGTTAATACCTCCTACAACTTCCTCATCCATAATCAGGCTGGTACCAGCAAGGTGGGACGGACACACACAAACCATCCATGTTCACATCCACATGGTACTTATTAAACAGACAGCCACAAGCCTCAATTAAGAGTAAGCTCCTTGTTTTTGCAGGCAGAAAGTTTGTGGCAACGGTTGGCTGTTTGGACATAGTGGGATAAAAAAATAGGAATATAGCATTTACAGTTGTAAACCAAACAGTTTGTGATACCATTTTGATTCAAAAGCCCATTTCATACCTACCACATGCATTGAAATACTCCCAATAATGAAGTTCATTTATGTTTGACAAAAATAAATGTTAAAACATTCAATAAATCATTAGTGCACAACCTCTCTTGGGCAAAGGCCACTAATCAATTTCTTGAACCATCGGGGCCACAAAGGTGTCGCGATTCAGCTTATGTATTTATGTATGTATGTATGTATATGAACATTTATATAGCGCCCTACCAGAACCTCACAAAGCTACCTAACAGTTCTGAAATAAATGCATTTTCAAGTCCAGAAAATGTCTCCTGCGCTGCACACAGTGGAAGACTCCGAACTGATAACGGTAAGGAGTTCCAACGTAATGGTTCAACGCACAAAAAGGCACGGCCTGCCCGCATGGCGGTATGAGAGCACGGAACCACTAGGTCCCCACGAGACGCAGAACGCAGCCCTGACTGGCTGGCAACTGGAATACACAGGTCACACATGTAACCCGGGGCGGCACCAGCCAGCAACGAACGCACCATGAGGTCGATCTTGAAGACAATTCTGTCCTCCACTGGTAACCAGTGTAGTGTGTCCCTCACATAGGCCAAGATGTGCGAGAACTTTGGAAGTCTGGCAACAACTCTGGCGACACAATTTAGGACGGACTGCAGCTAGCGTATACGGTATTTTGGCAAACTGAAGAGGATGGCGTTGCAGTAATCCAGTCATGTCAGCACAAATGGTGCACCAGAGTTGCAGCACTGTCCATTGACAGGTGGCGCCATATGACCCTGATCTGACGTAACTGGTAGAAGCAGGACCTGCAGCGGGCATTGACGTATTCCTCCAATGACAGGTCTTTGTCCATGAGTACTCCCAAGTCCCAGACCACAAGTTCCAATTTGGGAACGATGCACGGAGCAGCTCACCGTCAATCTTCAGTCGTGCGCGCTTGGTGCCCAGGATTGGTGCCTGGATTAAGCCTCAAACGATTTGAGGACATCCACGCCTGTAACTCCCCGACGATTTCATGGATTTTTCACTCACGACAGGTACAACTGAGAGTCATCAGCATATTGGTGTACCCTGGACTCACGAGAGCAGTATACAGGATATACAACAGCAGGCCAAGCACCGAACCCTGCGAAACACCGAATAACACCGTCATCCATGGCGAGCTACCGGAATCGATGTCCGCCATCATTCTCCGGCCAACAAGAAAAGAACGGATCCAATCAAGCGCCTGTCCCCAATTCCGAACGAGGCATTATTATTATTAAATTTGTAATGCGCACAAGGTCACACCTAAATGTGAATCTGAGGCACGGATAGTCAGTCGCCAGGAGAAGATGCAATTAGATTTCCAAATCCTTGAAAGTTAAAGATAAATAGTGATTTTTGAGTCACTTTTTGAAGGAAGTGAATTTGAGCTACGAAGAGAGAGTGGCAGTCGATTCCATTCCCTAGGAGCAGAGACATGAAATGCACGAGAGCCCATAACTGTTCTGCATCGTGGTTCAACTAAAAGACCTGTACTTGATGATCGTAAGTAACGAGGAGGAATGTAAGGAGTTAGTAAAGCATGACTATAGGTAGGTGTACAGGTGATGATGGTTTTGTAGGTCAAACAAGCTAACTTAAATTTTATTCTGAATTCAACAGGGAGCCAATGCAGCTGGTGGAGTAGGGCAGAGGAACAACATGCTCCTCTGCCTCTGTCATATGGCGTAGTGGGACACGTAGCACTACTCGAGCTAATGTATTTTGGATACGGTGAAGCCTTTTGAGTTCAAGGTCTGAGAGACCGACAAAAATAATCGATGCGAGAGGAGACAAGTGAGCAGTTTCAGACATATTTTGAGTTAGAGCCGACCTTATGTGACGTATTGCCCTGATGTGGTAAAAACAAGTTTTACAAAGGCTTGTTATGTGAGGTCGAAATGTGAGCTTGCTGTCGAGGGTAACCCCAAGTGTTTTAACAGAGTCTGAAAGCGGCACAGCAGTGCCAGTCAGTTCAATGCTAGAGAGCATAGGGAAAGAACGCAGGCGTTGACATGAGCCAAATACAATTGCTTCAGACTTGTCTGAGTTTAAGGCTAAACCATTGAAACAGAACCATGGATATATGGATGAGAGGCATTCTTCCAGTTTTAGTTTACCAGACTGATCAGTGTGTGACAGAGCAATATGGAGCTGAGTATCATCTGCATACTGTTGTAATTGAATTCCAAAGTGTTTAGCTAAACGACTGATTGGGGAAATAAAGACAGTAATTAATAAAGGGCCGAGGACAGATCCTTGTGGCACTCCAGCAGTGCAAAGTGTGGGCTCCGACCGAGCAGATCCAATGCCCACCTGCTGATTGTGGTCAACCAGGTATGAAGCTAACCAGTGTAAGGCAGTCCCAGAGACACCAAAGCTTTTTGCAAGTCTTGCCAGGAGTAACTGGTGGTCTACAGTGTCAAGACACACAGAGAGGCTGGCTATACCATTGTCAATAGATGAGAAGATGTAATCCAGTGTAGAGACAAGAGCAGTTTCAGTGGAGTAGCCTTCGTGATATGCTGACTGGTAGGGACTGAAGTTGGGAGAGGAAGTAATGTGTCTCTTGACACGCATAAGAAAAAGACGTTCAAGGATCTTGGAAATGTTATTGAGGTTGGAGATAGGTCTGAAGTTAGACAAGTTGCTAGTGTCAAGGTCAGGCTTTTTAAGTAAAGGCGTAACTAAAGCAGATTTGAAGCATGAAAGAAAGCACCCCTCAGCAAAAGATAGGTTGGCCAAGTGTGCAATGAGGTGAGAGAATACATCAGAACAAGAGACGATGAGTGATGAAGGTATGAAGTCCAATGCTGATGATTTAGGAACCATGCTTTTGAGAAGATTAAAGACTTCAAAGAATGTGACAGGCGGTATGTCATCGAAGGCAGGGCCGGAGAATTCGGAGTCAAGCAGCAGGTCATTCCACACTAAATTAGCAGCACATCTAGCAATTTTACATTTAAGATCAATAATTTTGTTAACAAAAAATGCTGCAAAATTTGCCCACAGAGTCTGATTTTCTGCATCTGAGCGTTGGCAGTTGTTTCTATCCTTTGAGTGTAGAAGACGCTGAGCGATGCGCCATCGGCCCTGAGGATTCTCAGCATTTTCAAGTTGGCTGCAGAAATACGAGTTTCGTGAATCATTTATGAGTTTATTTGTTACATGGCAGTGTCGACGATAACACTGTCTATCCTCATCAAGTCCAGAATGTTTCCACTTTCTTTCAAGTCGACGACGTTCCTTCTTCGCACGGAATGCTTCAGATGAGAGCCATTTAGTAATAGGTTTAGATGGTCGCCCGTAGCAAATCTGTCAGAGCGAGTTTGTCCAATATCAGTGACATTGTTGTTTTCATTTGTTCTGCAAAATCGTTTGCACTGCTTGCAGGAGCTATGAATAGGTCTGAGTCAATTAACATGTCACTGAGTGTTAAAGGGTCTATTGCTTTGATGTTTCGGAATACATGACGCACTGGTTGGCGACGAATGGAAGTCATTATTTTACAAAGTACTAATTTGTGATCCGATATAAGACCAGCATCGTTCACGTGCGTGTCATAGACTGTTGTTCGATCATCGGCTGCTAGAACATCTAAGATGTTATCTCCTCGGGTAGGGATTTCAACATACTGGCGGAGATGTAGGTATCAAAGGTATCGGCCAGTATGCTATTCATTCGACCTCCAGATCCAGGGCAATTAAGATCTCCACAGAGCACAAGTCTTTCACCAGCCTCAACACAAATGGATGAAATTAGGTTGGCAAGGTCGTTGTAGAAATCTCCTATTGTACCCGGTGGGCTGTAGATGTTTCCAATAGTTATAGATGAAGATGATCTACCCAAACGAACTAGTTGAAGTTCAAACGAGGAAGTGCAGAGCCTTGAGGATTGAGGATCTACGCTGACCTCTAATGTGGAGCTGTAGATAAGAGCGAGACCCCCGCCAGACACTGAGCAACTTTGAGGATCCATTCCGATGAACATGGAGAACAGAAAAGCCTTCAGGAGCGATGTCATGCTCGATACAATCAAGAGTGTCAGCACAGATCCACGTTTCGCATAGAGCCAGTATGTCCAGCCTCTCGTCTCTGATGAGGTCATGTATGATGGCTGAGCGACGGATGGCTGAACGGATGTTGAAGCTACCAAAATTTATAGACAATGGTTTCAATGTAGGCTTATTAAACTGGACTTTGCGGGAGAGTGGCCCAGGGTTGCTTTCAATATCACCCGATAGTTACAGAAGCAGTGCAACAGCTATGCATGATAAAGAACAATGGCGCTGGTAATGAAAGGGCCGGCCGGCCGGTACGTACCCATAACAAAGCCCCTGTAATGTGACGCAGCGCGGGGCTTATTCGTACAGTTAACGCTTCCATGGGGCAACTTTGCGACATTCGATGACACTGCACATTCGTATCAGAGTACGATGAGTAGAGGTGAAATTGCCAGACTGATAACCGCTGTTGATAGAGTAAGGTCGTTAAGAGGTCAATGTCAATATCCAGAGTTACGTTCCGACTTGCTGTGCTACGAGCGTCTAACGGCTGTAGAAGATAAAAATGGTTTCTGAAATTTAAATTCTCGTACTCCGCTGTGAGAAAAACTGTTTCATTTAGCGATTGATGAACAGTGATCCAGTTAGTGGTGATATAATGATCGACCGTATCGAACGCGGCACACACATCGAGGAGCGCAAGCAACATGACATGTCCAGCGTCCATAGCATCACAGATGTCTGAGATGAGTCTCAGGAGAACAGTTTCCGTTGAGCTTCCTGAATCCAGACTGTAGAGGTGGCATAAGGTCGTGCGATTCCAAGTATCGCGTCAACTGCTGCACTACCAACTTTTCAACAATCTTTGAGGGGCAGTGTATAGGAATGGCGATAGACTAGCAGAGCATGATCAGAGACAGACGGTGGTTCCATCGTGACAGCTATCAACCGGCAGTCATCTTGTGTTATGACAAGATCCAGGTGACCACCATGATCATGTGTTGGGAAGGTCATATGCTGCAGGAGGCCAAAACTTTTAAGAAGCCGCTTCACCTGGCCCGCGTACGGACACCCCAGGTACTCCACGTGGAAGTTTAAATTGCCGGTCACGATCAACTGGCTGTTGCAGGTTGTCAGCACTTCAAGGAGAGTGGTAAATTCTTGAATGAACGTCGCTGATGGTGGCAATGATCCAGGTCGATGTATAGCGGCAACGTTTAGCGGTCCCTGAGCCGTCGAGAAGGACGTCAGCAGCAACTCAAAAAAGTGTTGTAGATGCCATCGAGCTTGATGCGCTTCATCCGAAGATGTTGACGATGGAAAATCGCTAATCCACCACCTCCTCTGCGTGGCGCGAGGAGATGTGACTCACTGCACGGCTGGCTAACGACCTCATATCCAGAAGGAGACGATCTTCTCAAGGCAACATCAGCCGCAGACTGGTGCCATGTCTCAACCGCAACCAGGATATCCAGCTTGTGGCTGTTAATGGCCTCGGCCACAGACAACGATTTATTTCCGAGGCCAAGTTTCAACCCGCAGGTCAGATAGCAGACCGTGTCCAGTAGGACATGACGAGCACGTAGGCCGATCAGACACCTCAGGCCGCGGGTGTAACTGCGGGCGCCAGATGTGCAACGAAAATAACGTCTTTTGTACAGTCTGGGCCAACGTACAAGTTCTAGTGCTGAGCCTCTTCAGGCATTCAGATGTGTATGTCAATCCACCACACATCAACATTGCACTCCTCTCGTAGCGATGGGGAAATTTTTTGAGACGACGTGCCGATAGTAGGAAAAGATTATCCAAGTGTACTGTTTGGCTTATTATTATCCAAAACTTGTTCCGACATTATAAACTTTAGCAAAGACACATATAGGTAGCTACGGACGGTGATCACATGCAAAGCGCCACACCTCTACCCATACGTATGTATGTATCTTATGTAAGACTAGCTGGGGCACCCAGCGTTCGCCCGGGTTGAGACAGGTTTTTGGCCCTGTAGAGGAGGAAGATGGTGGCCACAGGCTTCACCAACTCCTCTACTGGGTGTCGGATGTATTTCCCGAGCGAACAGTGAAGGTTTTGAGTGAATAGGTCTACAAGTGTGCAAATGGGTACATACTGACCTGAGCGACTGTCAAAACGTATATCTCCCAAGCCGTTCATTTATTCCCTGAGCGAACGGCGAAGGTTTAGAGTCAATAGCTGTAAAAGTGTCCAAATGCGTACAAAGTACAAACCCCTGTGACCGATTGTGCAAACGTATATCTACTGAACAAAAGGGGTGGCAAAGATATGACACGCAAGTTGTTCGGCGAGACAGATACAATACAATACAACTGTTATTTGATATTGCCTTTCTTACACTTAACACTTTGACCGCTGACACATTTATTACCCAGGTGTGGCAATATAAGTTAAAATTAAGTTAAAAGTTAAAGTTAAAATTTAAGTTAAGTTAAAATTTATAAATTTTGCTTTTCATGTTTTACTGCATTCTTTTGGTTGAAGAATAAAAAATAACTTCCTTTTGTGGCGTAAATGCCACACTATAGGGGCCTAGAATAAGAATAGATGCTGAGTTTGAAACTGTTTGAAGTATTGTTATGGACAGAGAGTTGGCTGTTAGGGGCAAGTGTTGCAGAAAATACACGTTCTGTTGCGTCTTCCAGGCACACGGTTCTTGCAAGATACCTCTTTGGTTGCAGTTGATAGGATAACATCCGATTCGTGAGAACAGCACAAACAATCTCCTCATGAGCAGTAAATAGTTCAAGGAAAGAATAGGCCACAGCCTTAGCAAACTCTTGTTACTATGCGACACAATCTAGCAACCACCATTTCTATAGGCGCTAGGCAAAATAAAATCCACAGATCCTTGCAACTATCTTGACAATTTCCTAATATCCTGACAAATACCCATTCCTTTGTATAAACTATTATGTATTATTTATTTTTGCTTACCTTTTTCTTACACAATGTAAGAAATAATTCTTACATTGTGCCGCAAGGCAAAAACTAAGATGGCCGACGTCAACAAAGACACATCATTCATTCTGTTTGTAGTCACTCTAACAGTGCTAAAAATAGTCTAGAATAATCTTACATGCATTCAGTTCGTAGCAGCATATGTCCACTATCATTTATACTTAATAGAAAATTTTACTGCCACACTGAATAACCTCTGAGCGGCAGTTACTTATTGAACTAGTATACACGTCCCTAGCGTCCTAGCGAACCAAATGTGGGACATGCATACACGTTCCTAGCGGTCAACGTGTTAAGTTCAGAAGTGCACACACTCCTTGATGGCGCAATTGCAGTTGTAATGCAGAGCAATTGCGTGCGAAGGACTTGCTCAAGGTCCCTACACAGTGATGCCCCAGACACTGAGTGTTACAGGCCGACCTCTCTAACCGCTCGGCCACCATGCCACACTGACTGAGAAGGAAACTATCCTTGGGTGGTGGGTCCAGAGAGAGGTTTTTGGCCCTGTAGTCCATGAAGAGGGCATCCGCGGGTTTCACGAACCCCTCGACTGCGTGTTTCAGATGTTCTCCAAGTGAATGGTGAAGGTTTCGAGTGAATAGCTCTAAAACTGTGCAAATGCATTGCCTGACAAAAACACACAGAGAGATCTCTGTATGTATATTAACCTCTGCCAAAATGTATGAATGTGATGTGTGCAGAAGAACACAAGTAAAGAAAACACAGAAAGTTATACCAAGAAAAGGGATTCATAGTAATTCTATTATTATTATTATTATTAAACGGACGATTTCTAAAGCGTCGTAATGCAGATATGTTACTACAATGACTACAGTGCAAAGCAGATTGTCAGTGTGATGGTTGCAATTGCATCTCTGCAACAAGCTTTGAAATGTTAGGTTCAATGTTCATAGTTGACAGAAACGTAACTTCTTCAATTGATCATGCGTGCTAACCAATCTGGAGATGCCTCGTCCATTGGAACAGCAAAGGGATCAACAGAAACTTGGATCTGCTGTCTGCACCTTTCAAAGTCTTGAAAACAATGGTTAAACAAATGGATAAGAGCCTATAACTCCCCAACATAACTCTGCGTGTCAATGTCCTGAGCTTCATGCAACATTGATTAGTTAGTTGGAAAGTGCACAAAATATCCTGAGCCTGCTTGCCGCCAGAACAACCTCCGTTTCGTCTTGAATGCAGAGACATGATCACAAGATGACAAACAAGCCTGGCAATTTCAGGTCAAAGGCCATTCAGGTGTTGTGTCAAGGAAGGTCAGATCAGCCTGTCATGCTTTATCGGTAAGTAAGGCAAGTTCTGCCTCTTTCTACTTGCTTCTCATAACACAACACCTGAATGACCTTTGACCTGAAATTGCCAGGCAAAGAACAACTTGATGTGTCATCTTGCCAATCAATCTTCTCAGCAGTGCTACCACCCCACTACTTTCTCTTGTCACAGCTGGAGATGACAGCTCCGTCCATTGTTATGTTTACCAACTTCGACATATCCTAGGAGACATGGTTACATAATCTCAAGTGTCTTTCCCAACAGAGCAGACCCAGTTGTTTGACCTTTCATAGAGCCCATGCTAATCAGCCCTTCAGTTATGTCGAAAGTCAAACACACACCTCGAACAAACACCACCAGCGAAATCGATATCAGTTGACTAATCTGTTGCCACAGAAAACTAGGAAGTTTGCTGCCTATTCTGCAAGCTGCCTAGTTACATCTCTGGACAGATGTGAAATTCTGTGCTGTATTGCCATATAATCCGTTGAGACTGTCTATAGCTTTTTAGTAGCTTCCGACATAGTTTTTCTAACTCACTACACAATGTCTCCAATTCCTGCAGTTCATCCCATTGTGTAAACCTATTCTGCCTGCTGCTTGCATCCATATATTTCATACTGTTCATTACCAAGTCACCATTAGTGAACGGTCGCCCAGATATCGCCATCATCAACGAAATGTCATAGCTAACATCACATGCATCGAGATCTGCTGATCGCTTGGCATAAATGTTCTGCTGGTGATACAGTGAACGACGCAGTGACTCAATTTTGGCCGTTCTTTCTTTGCCGACAACACTATGAAAATCTTTAAGTTTGCAATTGTAATGGTGCTACATATTTGATATCTCTGCCACAGCTACTATCGAGTGGCAAAGCAGGCAAACAACGTTCATCTGTTGTTGAACAAAGCAGTAACGCTCCGTTCATTCGTCATGAAACTGCCTGGTTTCATATAGGTCATAACCGGACTGGAAATTGCCTCGGACATTCGCCTCCGACATTCGCCTCGGCCGAATATTGGACTATTCGGAAGTATTCGCCTTAACAAATATTACACCCGCAAATAACTAAAAATAACTTTTTTTGATAAAATAATATTTTTTCATCAAATAAATTTACGACATACAGACTTACTTATAAGTTATTAATTAATTAAGCAAGAACTTGACATTCCATTGAATTTCTTTCTTTAAAATGATTATGTCAATTTATATATTTTAATTTCTTTTGGTAGCATTCTCCAGCTGGCAGGCAAATCAGCAATTTCCCCTCTTGAATTGGCTCCACCCACTTTCCGGAAAACATTATAGAGTAAAATGTCGTTGATAACTTCATATTTCAAATTTTATAACAAGGCTTTTTTAACATTTTTTCACAAATAAAGTTATTAAATAATAAATATATCTTTATAGCCTAGAGTGCGATGATATGCTATATGAAGGATATTGCTATAGACTCTGCATTGACTATAGATAGTTCTCAGTAGCTGTGCACGTGGTAGGTTAACTGCGCTTTGCCTACGGATGATACTCGCTGCCAGTCGCTGGCCAGATTTGCCGCTACTATTCGGTTCATACCCAGATCCGGAAAATAGTTCATCCAAATACTCTGATTCGGTACTCGGTGGAAATTGTCTACTCGGGTATGCCCTAGTTTCATATTCACCTTTTCGCCTTGACTGTCGGCCATTAAAAAGTTAATTATAAATCAAGCAGTGAATAAAATGGCAACATGGAGTAAAATAACACAAAAGATCGCGGTGACAGTTGCTATCTTCTGGCTGAAATTAGAGATGCGTGCCACTGTAGAGTATAAACTTTAACAGAAGAATTAATTTTGCTAAGTCTTTTGACAGCATTGGTCGTTTAATGTCAGAATCACATCTTAAATAGTCGCATTTTCTGATGGACATCGTGGGCTACATAACGACTCGTCACGAGCCGGATGAGGCCCGCGGGCCAGATGTTATAAACGAATCTAAGAAAATTGATCCAAAAATAGCTCAATTAATAGAACCAAAGATAACAGTCATACCTATGTGTGTAGGTAGCGTTAAAAACTTGTGCATTGATCATCATTTCACGACACAATCTTGAGGTTTCTGTGTCTAAAACCTGTAAGCTCAACAGTACTGTCTGTAGAACTGGATTTGACAAATTGTTTTGCACATGATCTGCAAGAAAGAAGGAAAAGACAGACACACTTTTGAGATTAACTGCTGACTTTACAAGTGCCTCTAGAATCCAATATCTATGACCAGCAGGGAAGTACCTCCTACAACTTCTTCATTGTAGTTATTGTTATAGTATGGTTTTTTCTTGTTAGTTTGCTGACTGCCGTTGTAAAGCAAACTGAAAAGAGTCATCAGTGGTGGGCCCACTCTCAAGCGTGGAACCAACTGACGGATTCCTATGGACAGCTGACAGATGGCATGGATGTTCAGAGTCTCTGGGCCAAGTTGTGTCGAAGAGTAGAGCAACAACTGTCAATGCTGATCGCAGACACGGGATTTTGCCGTTGACGAGTAGTCCCTTTCAAGAGCGGCATGGCTGCATTACGGCGCTCTAGAAACTGTCCGTTTAATAATAAATAATAATAATCCATAATCAGGCTAGCAATTGGTGATGGTAATGCAACAATGACAAGTATATTAAGGTTGCTCGAACACTATTCCAAATTCATTCGAAACATACATCTTCCAGCCAGAGGTGCAACAAGGTTTTGAAAAGTGGAGGGGCATAATTTCAAAAATATTGCGTGAAGCGGAAAAATTTTTTTTGCCCTTCCACTTTTTGAATTGTGCCCCCCAAGAAATTTGAAAAATGGGGGGCACAAATTATCTTAACAAAAGAATTCTTAAAAATCCATTGAATAAACATAAAAAAGGAACCGATTTGGGGGGTTCATGGGGGGGGCACTGAGCACTAAAACTGGGGGTCCAGTTCCCCCTCTGGCCCCCCGCTTGTTACACCTCTGCTTCCAGCTCTCATCTGCTCTTGATTTGACCATCTGCAATAACCACTAAGATCCAACTGTCTCAAAACGTGGTAGAAATAACTCACACATCAAAACAATATACAAGCTCACAAATTTCTGGTCCTTCAAACGCAAGATACATAATGCTGTGACATTGGTTTTATTATATTAGCCATGTATCAATGAACCGAATACCTCTGAGTATGCTTCTTAAAGGGGTGTCATATAAATTCTTGAAATGAATTAATGTTGGCTACAAGCAAATAGTACATTGTAGTTTCCACTCTATTCCTCGAGGCCATTTGGTATCTATAGGTACTCAGATAGAAAAAGGAACATTACAGATATATGCTTATAGTCAGGGCACACTGCACAGTCAGATGAAAACTATTATACATAGCATTGGAGCAAGTAATTGCCCTCTGAGACGAAGTCGAGTCTTTAACCCTTGTCAACCCAAGGATTGACTGCACCACAGACAATTTTGTTCCATACACTTCTGTATCTAGTCTTTTCAATAATCAGTTCACAATGTCGTTTTTTGAGCTCTTGATATAGGAACTGTGCCTTAGATAATCTCCTTCTCCTGACAAATATGCTCAAAATATGAGAGCACCCTCACCCTAAGCTTGATTAATCAAAATAGACTACTTTCTACTATATTTTATGCACATGTCATCCAGCCATCTTGGTCGATTTTATCGACTGCTGTCATCTTGACGATTATTTGCGTCTAAATGCAGAATTTATTCAGTAGCTTCAAACATGTTGGGAGTTTTCTAATGCCAGGTTCATGTACAGAAATTATTTGTCGGTTTTTGGAAGGGTTTTGTGCGTCTGAGAGGCATTTTGTTCGCAAGTTGCCTAGGCCACGTGACCGCATCAGACCATCCCTTCTAATGTACGCGGTCGGGTCTCACTGTGTACGCCTCCTGCAGCTGAGTGTTTACCTCTAGGTGAGGACTAGCGACATGGCTAATGGAATGACTTTGACCGATAGTAACAGATGGCTATTCAATCTATTGACCAAGACATGATGAATGCCTTTTCTATGTCCTCCTAATACCTCGATGAATATCCGGACACACGTCATCTTCCACCACCGAGGGACTACTTGTCAACGACAAAATCCCATGTCTGCGATCAGCATTGACAGTGTTGCTCTACTCTTCGACACAACTTGGCCCAGAGACTCTGAACATCCATGCCATCAGTCAGCTGTCCATAGGAATCCGTCAGTTGGTTCCACGCTTGAGAGTGGGCCCACCACTGAAGACTCTTTTCATGCATAGTTTTGCTAATAGTAGTAATAGATGTATTTTTAGTGTAACATTTACCATCATTAAGACCAGCGCAGAGAGCACCTCTGAGTAAATATTTTGAAGGGGTGCTATATAAATGTTTAATTACATTACATTACTCAATACCCACTTGTCTGTCTCCATTGCATTAAATATTACTCTAACAATCTTTTATATTAGATGGGTGCAAACCAAATGTGAAAAGGAAGATGGCACCAGTCAGTAACAGATACAAATTTCTCAACAGTCATAGCTGAGCTGAACAAGCAACACAGAAGACAAGGATTCTGATGGTCATACAGATAATGATGATCAAACAATGAAAATCAACATTTCATTCAGGATAAAAATTTGGCCCAAATGTTATATAATGCAAATGCAAAATGTTATTTGGTGGGAAAACACAATCAAAATTTTAATTTGTCTCTGCCTGATGTATCAATGACATCTTTTAGCCTAACTGCATCGTGTGATGTAATATAACCTGTAATACAGTGTGCCACAGATGCAATTGCATTATCAAATGCAAAAATAAGTAATCATGGGTTTACAGAAGAACCATTTTCTGACTGAGCTAGTAAGTAACAAGTGTCCATTTTACATTTGGCATAGCTCTTTAATGACCAACCAAATTGATTTCCTATACAAGACCACCCGATTTGGCTATGACATCGCCTGCTTTACTCAGCCTGGCTTTATTAAAAATCACCTGATTTAAAAAACATTATCTGGTCTGACTAAACATCACCCTATTAATAAAAATCACCCAATTTTACAAACATTATCTGGTTTGACCAAACATCACTATGTTAATAAAAAAAACACCCGATTTTAAAAACATTACTTGGTTTGACTAAAACATCGCCCTATTAATAAAAATAACCCGATTTTAAAAACATTATCTGGTTTGACCAAACATCACTCTGTTAATAAAAAACACCCAATTTTAAAAACATCTGGTTTGACTAAATAAACATCACCCACTTTTAAAAAACATTTGGTTTGACTAAACATCACCAGAATTTACCAAGACATCTACCGGTCTTAAATTAATTAATAAATATCTCATTTTAGTATGGTGTTACCGAGATTTCCAAGGATGCCAAACGGGCTTGATTGAAATCAGTAAAGTTTACATCAAAAAATTTACTTTTATGATTTATTAACTCTTTAAACCCTGTTTGCCTGTACATAAAAACTGCTAAACTTCGTCAGCAAAAAAAACGTAAATTTTCGAAAATGGTTTTTATTAATTTTCTAGTGAAATTAGTTAGTCACTGATTGTGTGAAACACTTTAACACCCAAATTGTTACTTCGAATGATAATCATACCAAGAGCGACTGTCAATTCAAATACACAGGTACTCTTTGCACTCAGAACATCGAAAGACAGTTTTTGACATTGAATTTTGGTTCACCATTTTCGGTAAATACGGGTTTGCCCGTGCAAACTTTTTGTATTTTGTTCTGCAGACAACACATGTGTTGTTGCATGTTGTCTTTGGTAGTCTCTCTGGAAAGTGACCAGCATTTTGTAAGCAGCCGAGATCTTCTGGAGATGGTCGTCGCTTCTCTACTGAACTGCTTCCGAGGTCACCAACAAGCTGAGTGCATGATCATCAATGAAGTCAGTGAAGGTTCTGGCCCATTTGCAACTCTGATTGTGCTGGTTGAAAGTTCCGGCATTGTACGAAGACCACGTCAAGCATTTCACAATGAAACGACGTGGCCAACGATAATGCCATCAGGACTTATGCAGCTTTGCCATCTGATAATTCCTGTCACATCCGCCAATGTACGTGTTATATTCTGCTGCAACGACTGGATAGGTGACTTGTCCTTTTTCTTCCACTTTTATCATGACGACCAACAGAAGTAATTTCTTTTGGATCATGGCAAGTCGACATGAAATAACTCGATTTGTGATCCATCCAACATATAGCAGAAATGTTCCCAAAACACGTGTACAAGCTTTCACCTTGCTACAGCTGCTGTCTTTTCACAATAACAGATGGATGGAAATATTTTCTGTCTGTCATTACAGTTCCACATGCACAAATTCCTTTCTGACTGAGGAAATCAAACAATGTTGGCAAAGTGTAGAAACAATCCATGTAAATTACATGACCGAGACCTTCAAAACACTTGACAAGCGGATAAACAACATTGCCAGTTGCTCCCAGGTTTGAAACTTCCAGCTCGTGAGACTTTCCAGTGCAGACTTTTACTTTCACAAACCATGAAGGCTTTGATGCCCAATTTCACAGGTGTATCCTTGATATACTGCTTGAATCCGAGACGGTTCTTCGTCAGTATCATGCTTTCGTCTAGAGAAATGGTTCTTAAAAGTCATGATCCGCAGACCACTAGTGGTCCGTAAAGCTCTGATCAGTTGTCCGCAAAAATATTTGGTAAAAGAAATTATTTTTACACTTCTCTAACACTAATGTAACATTAATTTAATTTTTTTTATTAGTTTAACAAGCTAACATAATCTAAATTAAAAACTAAAACATGTGAATACGACAAACTCATAAAGGCATAATCGTCATCTGGCACTGAGGTCACTGTAAACAGATAAATGTATTGGTAATGTTTCATCTTTGTTCAATTTTAACTCCAATAGTCTTTGGAAGATGAGTGATAAATCAAGTTAGTAGATGACGAGTTATAGCAGAAGATTCAATATTTTTAATTATTAATGCAAATTTTGTAGGACTACAAGATTTTAATAAATTTTTAATAAAATTTTAATAAATAAATACGAAATAACCACGAGTAAAAAGAAACAATCATTTATGGACGGTGTTAAGAACACAAATCACAACTCTGCAGGAAAAAACGAGACCATTCAGACAGTAAAACTGAAGAAGAAAACAATAACAATGGCTCTGGAAATATTTAACTTATATAACTTTTTCAATTTTTAGTATTATACTTACATAATCACAACATCAAATGATATTAACAATTTAGTCTTATTACATTTCAAAATAAATTATGAAATCAAACTGGGGAAGCTCACAACACTCCTCCAGACGCCCTTATCATGGGAGGATTTGCGCATTTGGCGCTCATTTGTCCACTTAGACTTCACTACATACACCAACGTGTTCTCACGTTAGGTGCTAGTGGTCTGCAACAATTACTGAAAAGTCATTGCAGGCATCAAAAACTATAAGAAAAACTAGAAATCAAAATAAGAACCACTGGACCAAAAAGTATAAGAATCACAAAGAACTATCTAGTGATAGTTCTTTGTCCATGGCATGATGACGTTTGGAATTTTTCAACCAAGTAGGCCAGCAGTGGTCGCACCTTGTACAACTTATCCGACTTTTCACATGTCTCTTCATTTGCAAAGTATAAGAAACGAGAATGGAAAGAAATCGATCGCGTGTAAAAATGCGACGGAAATCTGGCATGTGCAAGAGACCTTTTTCTTTGTCACTACTTTTTCCAGTACGATTCGTATCTGGGCTTCACAACTGCATACTCCATGCATAAATGAATGCCTACAAATGCCTTCATTTCTTCCACTGTAACTGGTGTCCAAATTTTAGCATAGGGTTTGTCAGCTTAGTCTGGTCAGCTTGCAAATGGGTCATTTCAACCAATCACTGCCAAACGTCCTCGGTCCAGACTAAGAGCAGAAAGTCCATGGCCTGAGACTGGCAATTCAAACTAGAAACATTTTTAGGCCCAGATAACTGCAAAGCATCACTTGTTATAGGTGGAATGTAAGTCTGTGTCCAACAAAACTAGCTCTGTGTTTATGCTTGTTTCCGTGAAGTTGTTGCATTTGATGAAACATCATTGTCGTCATCCTCATCGTCTGAAATAATTAGATTTCGTTTTTGCGCCAAACCACGCGTAGGTCGTTCATCAGATGAAGTTTCTGCATCATTCACTAATTCATCAAAACTATTGCTAGAACTATCACTGTCTGGTACAACTGCATGAAGTTCTTCACTATCTCTGTGCATAATCTTTCTAATGGCTTCTGCCGCTTTATAGCGACTTTTTTTATGATAAGATGCCATCGCCATGTTGTGCCCTTGTAAACATACAATGTACTTCTGGGTCAAGACACGTGGACATAATGAGGTCTTTAACACACGAAAGGCCTTGGAAGGGTTTAGTCTAGATAAGTCAGCATATACTGCCATTGTCGTACCCCAGGATATAAGTTTATGCATCCCGCTATTGCAGGAAACCGAGGTTACATTATTCCGGTAATCCCGCTATAGCAGTATCACGGGTTCGAAGAGTTAAATAGCTCTCTCGACAAAAACATCTCAAGGACAGTCCATGTTAAGAATGTATGTGGTCACATGATGCTCCAAATAATTAGAAATTACAGCACAGCAAGAATAAATTATTAGAGGCACCATGAAACCATGGGTTGTCTAAAGTTATTAGTACCTTCAAGTTTAGGTAGATTTATTATGCAGCTGCAAATTTCTTGAAGTCTTTCTTTGTACTTAGCAGGCAGCCTCTTCAATTCAATTTCTGAAACATAACACTGACAATATATACCTTAAAACGATTTATAAGTTTCTCAAATCAGGAAATCGACGCTCTTATATACAGAGAAAACTGCTGACATTCAAAGTCAAGGCATGCATTACACACATTCTAACTCATCTTAAAATTTTCGCTTTTGTGCAACGAATCATTCTGAGCAACTCAACAATTTCAGCCAGTGCAGATTTTATTTTGACTGATGACACAAAAATTATATTAGAGACCAATTATTTGGCAAAAGAAAGTGTGAAAAAACAGTGGAAAAAAGAAAGTAACAAACAAGTTGCAGTGTGAATAGCTTCTGTCACATCTTGCGGCTTTTGCCATAAACAAGATTATGCAACACAAGGTCGATCCCACAAATGTTGCTGGTCATCTATCTTCACTTCGACAATCACTTCTGAAGACGAAAACATGTAATCATTCTCATCCAAGATACCTCAACACCTCGACAAATCGGACTCATTTACAAATTACTTAAACTGTTGTAACATATAAAATATTCACTTTCTAACATCAAACTTGGTATAAAATGTCGACAAATATTCCAACAACATTGACGCTATTTTTCTATGTGACATAACGAAACAATATTTATTTTCTAGTCTGATTCAATGCCTCCCAATTCGGGACACCTGTGACCCGATCCAACAGGAACGTCTTAAGGGACCAAAGTAAGTAAGTAAGTATGTACTTTATTGAACTGCTTGCAAACGCACTGTGGGCATTAGACATCCTCAAAGTAATTAGAGTAAAATAATGTACAATCATAAAATAATCATAACTGGCAACTACACAACAGACAACCTATGAGCAGCTAGAGTAAATAGAAATCAAACAATAATAGACTTTTCAATAGCTTGCACCGAGATTTCATGCTCGCATCAGTGGACGAACTCATTCCTGATTTATCCGCATATTGCCATCTTGCCTACGCCGAGGCGACATCTCTGAAATTCGGGAGATTCACGATACAATCGCAAGAAGGTTTGCAACAGGGCGATCCCTTGGGACCTCTCCTTTTCTGCCTACCGCTACAGCCGATCCTTAACCACCTGCTTTCACCATTAGCCTTTGGATACCTCGACGACCTCACCTTTGGAGATCGGTGGTGGAGGCAGATGTTAACTCGATCGAAGAGGGATGTCTGCAACTTGGCCTCGCACTCAACCGCAAAAAATGCGAACTCGTATCTTCCGACGCCCATATCAACTACGTTAGTCAAGGCTTCCTAGGACAGTTCGCCCGAGTCAGTGCATCATCGGCCGTGCTCCTAGGGGCTCCGCTTTCCCCGACGGATGCCCTGCTTTCAGCCATCGACACCTGTGTGGCCGACCTCGGAATTGCCCTCGACAGGTTGCAACTAATCGCCAGACAAGACGCTCTACTGATCCTTAGACATTCGATCGGCTCGCCTAAACTCGTGCATTTATTGAGATGCACCCCTTGCCACGACCACCCGCGTCTATGGGCTTACGACGATCTGCTGCGAGGAGGGATCGAGCGAATCTTCAACATTTCGATGACCGATGACCAATGGGGTCAAGCTACTCTCCTGATCAGGATGGGAGGACTGGGAATTAGGAGGGCGTCCTCGCTGGCACTTCCCGCCTTTTTGGCTTCAGCCGCGGGCACTCTCCAGATCCAGTCCCTCATCTTAGAATCAGTAGCGGTGAAATCAGACTCAGCATGCGACTCGGCGATGTCCACCTGGCTTCAACTCACCGAAGCTTCTGCCCCGACGACGCCAGGCCATAAACAAGCCCACTTTGACAGACCGCTGTTAAACGTGGTTCTGTCTGCACTAGAAGAAAAGCTACAGGATCCCTACGACCAGGCGAGACTAAGGGCCTTGCAGTCACCGCACGCCTCGGACTGGCTGTACGCTCTCCCGCTCGTTTCTCGCGATCTCAGACTGGAGGACGATACCGTGAGGGTGGCGGTCGGCCTACGATTAGGGGTGGCCATCTGCGAGCCGCACACCTGCGCATGCGGCGCCTTCATCTCAGCCAGAGGCGCACATGGCCTGTCCTGTTCATTGGGTTTTGGCCGTCAAGCAAGACACTGCAATATCAACGACCTTATCCATCGCAGCCTCAACAGAGCCGGTATTCCAGCGGTCAAGGAACCGTCAGGTCTTTCCAGATTAGATGGAAAGAGACCGGACGGGCAGACCCTGATACCGTGGAGTGGGGGGCGGGCCTTACTTTGGGACGCAACTGTGGTGGACACAGTGGCCGCTTCTTATATCCCAGAGACAGCTTCCACAGCTGGAGGAGCGGCGGAGATAGCTGCCACAAGGAAACACACAAAATATTCTGAGCTGGAGAAGAAATACACTTTTGTTCCAATCGCTATAGAAACCTTCGGTCCCCTCAATAGTGAGGGCCTCGCCTTTCTGTCTGAGATTGGACGCCGACTTTCGACAACTACCGGTGACACCCGAGAGACAAACTTCATTTTCCAGAACTTGTTGGCATTGATCCAACGTTTCAATGTGGTGGCTTTTCAGGGCACTATGTCAAGATTACAATCCACTGACAAGCGGCGACCCAGATAGCCTGATGACAGATCCGTTGGCAATGCCAATGATGAATAATAATAATAATAACAATAATAACGATTAATCAATAATAATAATAATAGGCTTAATTAAACTCACAATAGGAATAGAATCAATTGTATAGCATTAGGGCGATAAAAGCACACTGAGTTAGCGATCGAGGACGGAGTGAATAGATAACATTCTTTAAAGGTGGCAAAAGACAACTTAGAATATGGCAAGAGTTCTGTACCACAGAAGAAAAAAGAGAGGAATCTGCACGACCACAGAGGTCGTCAAAAGTCACCTGGCAGAAACTTGAGCCGTATCAGTTTCCTTACAATTGCGTTGAGATGCCTTCTCTGGCCAGCATTAGCAAAGCCTGACCATGCAGGGGAAACATAAAGGAGGCGGATTAGCAAGGTAGCCTGAACCACATCAGTCGTATCTAGGCTGGGAGTGCTCCAGAGTAGGTTCTTGAATGGGTGCTAAATAAATGCTCAGAATGAATTAATATGAATAAGAATAGATGGAGATTACTCAGAACCAGTAAAGGTAAGACAAGGATGCTCGCTTTCATCAATACTTTTTAACATTTACATAGAAGAGCTTGTCACAGAAGCAATGGATGATATGGAAGAAGGGCTAAAAGCTGGAAAAAGATGGATCAAGAGCATTGAGGTGCTGAGGTTTGCAGATGACCAGGCAAGAAGGTCTACAGACAATGATGGATAGACTGAACATAACATCAATTGAATACGGAATGAAAGTGAACACCAAGAAGATGAAGCGACATTGACAAGCTAATGGATATCCAATGAGCACTACTCGTCGACATTGTACCCATGTCTGCGAATCACTTCGACAGTCGTCGCTCTACCCTATCGACGCAATGTGGCCTAGAGACCCTGTCAGCTGTCGATGGAAATCTGTTAGTTGGTTCCACGCTTGTATGTGGGCTCAACACAGGTGACTCTTTTCAGCTTACTGTGTATAGTTTTGCTAACACATGTATTTTACTTGTTGGCTATGACATTGAACATTATTTAGGCCAGCACACAGAGCACCTCAGAGTAAATATTTTAAAGGTGCACTATATAAATGCTTGATTACATTACATTACAGTTGGAATTGGATTATAAAAGTGCTTAGCTATGCGACTGATTGGGGAAGAAAAGATTGTAAATAATAAAAGGCTTGGACAGATGACTGTAGCACCACAGCAGTGCTAAGCCTGTATTCAGAATGAGTGGTTCAATGTCCACCTGTTGATTGTGATCAACCAGATAAGAAGCAAACCATTATTTAAGGCAGTCCCAGAGACTACAAAGCTTTTGGCAAGTCTTGAAAGGAGCAACTGCTGGTCTACAGTGTCAAAGGCTGCACTGAGGTCAAGGAATACTGAGAGGCAGGGTTTACCATTGTCAATAGATGAGAAGATTTTATCCAATGCAGAGATGTGAGCAGTTTCAGTGGACTAGCCTAGCCTTCATGATACACTGGGAGAGGAAATAATGTGTTTCTTGATATGCATGAGTAAAATACGTTCAATGATCATGGAAATGTTATTGAGGTTGGAGATTGGTCTGAAGTCAGAAAGGTTGCTGAAATCAAGTAAAGGCTTTTTAAGTAAAGGCATGACTAGAGTAGATTTTAAGCGTGATGAAAAACATCCCTCTGTAAATAAGTTTGCAATCAGGTGGGAGAAAACGTCAGAACAAGAGACAACGGTCTAGATATGAAGTCCAATGCAGATGATTTAGGGACCACGCCGTTGAGAAAACTAAACACTTCGAGGTAGGTGACATTAAAGGCAGAGCCGCAGAAGTAGCAAGTCGTACTAGATTAGCTGTACGTCCAAAAATTTTACATTTAAGATCGTTAATTTTGTTTTAAAAAGTGCAGAAAAAGTTAGAACAAAGAGTCTGATTCTCAGGGTTGAGCATTGGTTCTCTCGTTTGACCATAGAAGACACTGGGAGATGTGACATCGGTCTTATGGATTATCAACACTTTCATGCTGGCTGCACAAATATCAGCTCCTTGAAGCATTTATGAGTTTGTCACATGGCAGTGTCGATGGTAACACTATCTGTCCTTCTCAAGCCCAGAGCTTTTCCATATCCTCTCTAATTGACGACATTCCTTCTTTGCCTGGGATGCTTCAGATGAGAGCCATCTATTGATAAGTTTAGATGGTCGCCTATAGCAGGTCTGAAGTAGAGCAATTTTGTGCAAAGTCCGTCACACTGTTGTTTTCACTGTTCGCAGGAGCATTAATAGATCAGAATCAATTAGCAAGTCACTAAACGCTAAAGGGTCTACTGTTTCGATGTTTTGAAATACATGACGCACTGGCTGGCTGTGAAAGGAAGTCAATATTTTACAAAGTATGAGCCTGTGACCTCATACAAAACCAGCATCACCCACAATCGTATCATAGACTATTGGCAGTTGGAATGTCTACGATGTTATATTCTTGCATAAGGACTTCAAAATACTGGTGGAGACAAGTCAGCAGTATTCACAAAAGTTCTTATATAACCTGACGAATTTTTTAAAGACCATGACCATATTTAAACAATTATGTCACATACGAATTTATTTCTGCTTTTACATGAATTGTTTTAAATTTGTTCTGTAAATGATAAATTTGAATTTGTCATCAAGGCTGGGATCCTTAATGAATTTCAGGCATAACTTTGACTTAAATTGCCTGATTTTAAGTAAACTACATGTCATTCAAGGTTTTTTGAAACTACCATATGCCTTGAATAGGGTACTCTGTGGGCAGTTCCTTAAGTAGAAACAGGTGGTACCAGTATGCATATAGGTCTAAGAAAACAGTTTTTATATTGGCCATGCACTGTTTATTTATGTGGTTCCGATCAATGGCTGGTGTAAGAATTAAAATGTAATTCCATTATGGATAAATACACAAATTTGAACACTAGAAATGGAGTGAGGAGAGGGCAACCTATGTCTCATTTTTACATCCAACCACAGCGGACTTTCCATTTACCGCTGTGCGAACAAGAAACTTATAAATATTGAATGCAGGTTGGATGGGGGAGTAAAATGGGGCAACATGCGTCTCATAAAGCCTCTGTTGCTCAATTGCTCATCACACCACCTACCCGTGGTACCCCTGTTGGAAGAAAAGTGTGTGGTGGACGACCGACCGACAACTCTCGCTGGTATATGCGAATCCCAGCGGAGAAGATCTTGAAGGACGGATGGTGGGTGGAAGTCATCAACGCAAGGAGATGGTGTCTCAATAAAAACACCCAGGGGAAGGCAATGGCAAACCACCCTTGTTAATCTGCCAAGAAAACCGTAATGATCAATATAGAACAATCGAAAGTTGCAGATGGCGAGACCCCCAGGCCGGAGTGCAATTCAACAGTTACTGGGGAAGAGTGAGACGGTGAGTCGAGAGCCATCGGATCTAATGAAGCAACAGGACCAAAGCCGAAAGGATGTCCTGTGGTGGATCGCATCAAAGGCAAAAACTTAACCTGAGCTGTAAACAGAGAATGAGGGTAGCCACTTGGAACATGAGAAGTATGCAGAGTGGTAAGATGAATATCATACAGGAAGAAATGAAGCGACTAGACATAGCAATAATAGGATTATGTGAGACAAGATGGAAAGGCCAAATGAAGCAGGTGAAAGACCGATAGAGTCCTGTGAAGGCAACAACATGAGAATTATGAACACATGGTTCGAATAACCAAAGAGAAGACTATATACAGGAACCAGATAAATTGACTACATATTGATAAACAAATGATGGAAAAGCACAATAAGAGATGTAAGAACGAAACCAGGAACGGATTGTGGAACTGATCACGAACTATTCATGGCAACATAACAAACGAAACTGAAGAAAAGGAGAAAGAATGACTACATACGACTGCAAAGGCATCACACCCGAATACAGGATGGAAATAAAGAATCGGTTCGAATTACTGAAGAAGAATGTGATGGAGGTAGAGGAGGACACAAACAACCTGTGGGAGAAGATGAAGGGAACGATATTGGAAGTTGCAGAGAAACATCCCGAAGAAGAAGAAATTCACAGCAACACCCTGGCTATCGCTAGAAGCTATTAGTATAGCAGGAGAAAGGAAAGCTTCAAAAAGCACAGGAAACAAAGATAAAGTTAGAGAAATGAACAGTGCCTTCCAAAAGCAGGCACGGAAAGATAACGAAAAACATTTAAATGAAATGTGCAGGGAAATGGAGGAAGAAGGAAAGAAATGTTCTCAAAAGTGAGGGCAATAACGAGAAAATTTACACTTAGAATGGGCTCACTGAAGTCAGGAGTTGAAAACTTTACGTTTGGCAATGAAGAGGGGATTAAGAAAAGATGGAAGGACTACACGGAGGAGCTGTACAGCGAAGACAAGAGAGTAAAAATAGAGCAAAACGATATAACAGAACCCAAAAAGGAACCGGTGGTTATGGAAGCAGAGGTGGAATGGGCAATCAAACAACTGAAGGACAACAAAGCACCAGGTCAGGATGGTATACCCATAGAACTGCTAAAGGCGGGGATGACGCAATGATAAAGACAATAACAAAAATGTGCAGTAACATATGGAAAACTGGTGAGTGGGCAGAGGAATGGAAGAGATCAATATTTATCCCTTTATTTAAGAAAGGAGATGCTAGAGAGTGTGAAAATTACAGGACAATAGCATTGATATCACACACAAGTAAAATACTACTCAAAATAATTCATCAAAGAATGGAGAACACAATTGAGAGAGAGCTTCCGGACAATCAAGCAGGATTTAGGAAATTCCGGGGAACGCGAGATATTGCCAACGTGAGGTGGATAATGAAAAGGCAAAGGGAATATGGACAAAAAAATACACATATGTTTCATCGATTATAGCAAAGCATTTGACTGCATTAACCATGAACTGATGTGGAAAACTCTAATAGAAATGAGTATACCAAAACATTTGATACAACTACTAAAGGGATTGTACAAAGACCAGGAAGCAGTGATAAGAACAGAATTTGGAGACACAGACAAATTTAGAATCAAGAAAGGGGTGAGGCAAAGGTGCATCCTGTCCCCATTTCTTTTCAACCTGTATGCGGAAAGGATAATGAGGAGGGCAGAAATGGAAGAGGCAACTGAAGGAGTAAAGATAGCAGGAAGGACATTGAATAATCTAAGATATGCAGATGACACAACACTACTGGCAGGGAAGAAAGCAGATCTGGAAAATCTGATAAGAAGACTGAAGAGAGAAAGTGAGAAGGCAGGCCTATACTTCAACTTAAAGAAAACAGATAATGACAACAGCTGATTGGGACAGCTTCGAGATAGACAGAGAGGAAATAGAGGTGGTAACAAGCTTCGCGTTCCTGGGATCATTAATAGAAAAAGACGGAAAATGTGACTCGGAAATAAAGAGAAGGGTGGTGATAGGGAAAACTGCAATGAACGGACTGGAAAAGATATGGAAAGACAAACATGTGAGCATAGATACAAAAAAAGATTAGTGAGAGCAATGATCTTCCCTACAGTACTATATGGCTGTGAGACATGGACAATGACAAAGAACATGGAGGAGAAAATCAATGCATGCAAAATGTGGATATGGAGAAAGATGCAGAGAATATCCTGGACGGCGAAGAAGACAAACGAAGAAGTGTGCAGGAAGATTGGAGTCGAGAATGATGAGACGTTACAACAAACAGTGTTGAGAAGAAAGCTAGGATTTTTCGGACATGTTATGCGATCAAATGGAATGGAAAAGGAAATTATGCTGGCATGTGGAGGAGGAAGGAAAAAAAGAGGACGTCCAAAGAAAAAATGGATGGATGTGCTACATGAAAAAACTGAAATAAGCCTGGAGGAATTAAGAGATGCAACTTCGGATAGAAAAAACTGGAGAGGATTGGTCATGGCGGTCGCTAGATTTCCAAGAAATAACAGCACGAGGTGACAAGGTGCATGCACGTTAAAATCTTCAGATCTAATAGGTTGCCACCTTCATTTCCTTTGAATTTTGGCACGCAGCAATATTGTAGGCATATTATAATTTGGCTAACTTTTAGATTACTTTTGCTCAAAGAAACATACATCGCACACAATTTTACCTCGAGTAGCTTACCCACATTTGATACTGGTGCCATCTATTTCACAGAGTCCCCTATTGTTCACATGTTATAAGCTAAGGTCATTCCGAACGCAGGAATCTGAAACAACCGGCCAATTCAGTTAAGATAGAAGGGTCGTAAAGTGCTCACAGAAAGTCACATTTATGTTACAAGTAAGACATAGTAAGGGGTCATTCATAAAGGATGTCTGCAAAAAAACTGGGACATAACCGAGTAGACAATTTCCACCGAGTACCGAATCCGAGTATTTGGATGCAATAGTTGCCGGCTCCAGGTACAAACTGAATAATAGAGGCAAATCTGGCCAGCAAGTAGTGGCGCCGGCCTTGAAAATTTGGTACGCAATAGCGGCAATACGCATGTTCCACACATGATGTTCTTTTAAAACATATTGAAAGAGATACCATAATTTTGTTAAAAATCTGTTATATTTCCCCCCTACCCTACCCCTTGTCCGTATTCGACTGATCCCTGACCCCTTTGCACATGTGTTGACCACCATTGCAACTTCTGATAATTATTATTGCTGCATTGCTTCTAATAGACATTTGTTGACAAATAATGAGATTGAATACAGCTATGTAACAAGCATACATTTTATAGATGCTTATTTGTATGTAAGCTTCATATATTACTCTCTGAAATGTGAAGTATAACCTAAAGCTACTAATAAACAATTAAGATTATGACATAATTACCATTAGACCTGATTTTGGTGACAATCTAGCATGGTCACATGCGGACATCTATGCACATTGTTCAAAACCTTCTCCCCCTGTCCTCACTTTCCTCTACCCCGCTCGTTGTGGACATCCTTTGTGGATGACCCCAAGTGTGTTCAATACAACTTCACCCTGGTCAATTCTCACCAGGATTGGAAGGTGGTCAGTATGTCTGATGCTAGTTTGTAAGAATCCACAATTATTGAGACTCTCTTGGAGCAGATGATAACAATTAAAGTTGACGAGGTGGAGGTAATTCTTCACCTTCTATCACACAGATAGAAGGTAGAAAATTCTGAAAGGTTGAAAGGGGAAAGTTGGGGCAGCATATAGCCTAAATAGAAAAGGGGACAGACCTGTTAAAAGCTTTTTTCCATTAATGATCCCGGGAACTCCAAGCTTGTTACCACCTCTATTTCCTTTTAACAGGTCTGTCCTCTTTTCTATTTGAGCTACATGCTGAAAGGATAATGAGGAGGGTGGAAATGGATCATGTAAATGAAGGAGTAAAGACAGCAGGAAGGACATTGAATAATCTTATATATAAGATAAACTTTCTGTATGTCCTTGGCAGTCAATGCACTTCCATAGTTTTAGAGCAATTCACTCCAAGACTCAATTGATCTGGTTGGGCACTCGCCAGCAGCTGCTTAAACTTGATTACGCTTTACTTGCCAAGCGGTTCCCTCAGTTTAGTTTCTCAACAAATGTCCACAATCTGGGCATCACTCTGGACAGTACTCTATCCTTCTCTGCACATACCTCTGATCTCTCTCGGTCCAGCTTCTACCAACCAGATCAATTGAGTCTTGGAAGAATTGAGTGAGAGACGGTTTGAGGACATCCAACAGTTGAGATCAGCAGAGAGTGATTCAATTGATTGGCAAAGAGCAAGTTAGTTGGAAGTGGAGCCATGCATGAAGGCCTGAACATCATCAGCGTAAAGGTGACCTGACATTGAGTGCTTTTTTCCATTAATGATCCCAGGAACTCCAAGCTTGTTACCACCTCTATTTCCTTTTCATCTATCTCAAAGCTGTACCAGTCGGCTGTAGTCATTATCTTTGTCTTTATTTGCGGCGACTATGCGCCATCCGACGATCTGTGTCTTCGACCATTTTTTCGACCACGGTTCACGCCTTCATCTGCTCCCGCATTGACTATTGTCACTCATTACTCATCGGCCTACCAAAACTCTGCCTCACTCCTCTCCAGTCTGTACTCATTGCAGCTGCTCGTTTGATCGCCCGTCTTCCACATGTCTCACATATTTCTACTTTCATGACTCAACATCTTCATTGGCTTCCCTTGACTGATAGGATTCATTTCAAAGTTCTCTTTCTTACATTCAAAGCATCGTTGGGTCAAGCTCCACTCTATCTATGTGAACTTATCAGGAAACCTATCTCAGCTACCACCAGACGTCCTCTCCGTTCTTTAGACCGTCACGATCTTCTAGTACCGCAGTCTAGAACTGCCACAGCTCAACATCGTGCCTATGCCTCTGTTGGCCCTTCGCAATGGAGCAGCCTCAGCCTTCCTGCTGTGACTCGTGCTGCAATCTTATCTAGTAGCACAACTGCTTCTGCTCGTTCTCTCAAGACTTTTCTTTTCTCTAGGGGTTTTTCACGCTGGGAGCGTCTCTGATTACGTTGTACTGTGAGAGGCGCTTTATAAATCCGTAAATAGAATAGAATAGAGTGAACGTGTGATCTGGAAATAAAAAGGATAGTGATAGGAAAAGCAGAAATGAGTGGCTCAGAAAAGATACGGAAGGACAAACACATGAGCATAGACACAAAATATGTGAACAATGACAAAGAACATGGAGAAGATCAACACATGCAAAATGTGGATATGGAGAAAGATGCAGAGAATATCATGGACGGAGAAGATCAACAAAAAGAGGTGTGCAGGAAGATTGGAGTTGAGAATGATGAGACATTACAACAAACAGCATTAAGAAGGAAGCCTGAGTTTTTTGGACATGTTATGCGATCAAATGAAATGGAAGAGGAAATGATGTTTGCGTGTGGAGAAGAAAAGAGAAAACGAGGGCACCCAATGAAGAAATGAATGGACGAGATACAAGAAAGAAACGGAAAGAACCTAGAGGAATTAAAGGATGCGACCTTGGAGAGAAAGCAACGGAGAAGGTTTATCGTGACAGTCGATAGAGCTCAATGAACTGAAAGCACAAGGTGACAAGGTGTTAATTGAGCCTGCTGGCAAACCACAGCAAGTAACTTAGATGGCAAAACACTAAATATACAAAAACTAAAGAGCAACAGTTATGTGGAAGCGGAGTCCATGTCCACAAAATTAAATTATGCAACATGGTTGAATAAAAGGTACTATGGATATAAAACATGGATTGTCTATAATTGGGAGCTAAAACGTATAAGCTATGGCAGGGCCGTGCCGAGCTATATTTGTGCCCTGTGCCTAGCATCAATCTGGTGCCCCCACATTTTGAAAATAGTATTTGCGCCCTGTGCCTAGCATCAATCTGGCACCCCCACATTTTGAAAAAAGTGCATTCTATGGAATAATAAATTATTCCATCCACAAATTTGCGCCCGTTCCACATTTGTGCCCTGGGCCACGGCCCCCCTCTGTACGGCCCTGAGCTAGGGCTCAGGGCCGTACCGAGGTTGCAGGTTCACAGTACATTGGGAGGAAACAGTTGCAGTGAGTAGAAGACACCAAAGTAGGACATTTTGGGCACAGGACGTCTTGGTGCAGATCTCCAATACAATAGATAATGCAATATGAAGCTGGATCGTTGAAAAGAATTATGCTTAAATAGAAGCGGGATGGATATGAGAATTCTACTTGATAAAAGTCGTCTTCACAAAAAGTTTGATAACCGAATTCTTTGATTTCTCGACAACCTGCTCCCTTGACAAACTGCGCGGACTGGCGTAGGTCTCCCCCTAATACCTTCTTCATATCGCGTTCTCTCTCGCTTGTTCACGTTTCATGGTCACTTGCCTCCTTAAAAGGAGCTCTGCCAGGATCAGCCACACCTTCTTTCACATACATTGGTTTCCCAGTACCTTTCCTCTGTCAGTCATCTTAATCTCCTGTTACAGATTAGTTTAACCCTTCTTCCTTCCATCTACCTTGTCCAATGCATACATTATCATGAGGTAAACAACAAAAACATAACATCTTTTCAGGATGTCCCATCTAGGTAGCTGATACACTCCATGACATTTACATATATAGTTTTATATACTACAAAATTATATCCTTTCTATCACAACTGTTCTAACATTTGAATAACACACAATTATTATGCAATCAGAACACGGTTGAATATATTTATCAGCCACATAACCACATATCCTTTGATTTAAAATTTACTTGCTTTTAGCTTCTCTTCGCTGTGAACTGTTGCCACAAATGATCCTGTCTGACACTTGGTAACCAGATAATACTTCAATTAGGACACGCAAGACATGACTAGCTGAGACATGTTGCATATAGAAAGCAATCTGTGACTTAAAAAAGCCAACAAGTTCATCGATCATCTCATCAATTGACTTCCCATTTTCGTCTGAGGAGTCACAATCTGCATCACCTGTCAACAAACATGTAAACATATATATATTATATATTGTGCCGTCGAGGCGTGTGCACTTCTGAGCAAAAGGAGTTGGAAGAAGGGTGATATCAAAATTCAAGAATTTCAATATATACACTAATGTATCACTCAAACAGCAGTCTGCAATCTACATCGATCCTGCTCAATGTTGGGATGATGAATACATACATGTAAAAGCGAACAAAGTTATTGTATTTGATGGTTACAACTGAAAACTTGATTCCAAAATGTGACACAGAATCAACAAATTTAGTAATTGATTAATATATTTGAAATTTTTTTTTTTGTGCCATTAAGGTGAATAATTCTAAAAATCTCAAAATACATTTCCATTTTGGCCAATAAATAACTATAACAATTAAACTATTATTAGGTCTTGTCAGCTCCACATGACCAATTCTGAACAAGCCCATCAACATCAAATTAAACTGACTATCTCAGATTTGGCTAGCGGTGTTGCATGGCTAAACCTGTAACCCCATGTTGCAACATGTATAGGCAGGAGCATCTATGCCATAGAAATCTGAAGATCCCATTGAGAAAACAGGAAAGATTTTTTTTTTTTAAATAGGCCTATCACACTATTATTATTTGCAGTTGAGCCATTCTGTTCTATTCTACAATGTCAATGTGTGTGCCATTAACTTGGTTCAATCTATTATTCATCCTTCAATAATATTAGTCTGTTCATCAGTCAAAATTGGGAGGGAAGTTGCTCCAATGACTTAGGGAATTAAGTTGCTCCAATGACTTAGGTATTGTATTTCTGTGTAATCAGAACATATTATATAGCTGACAGAATGCAGCCATTTACATATATAATTGTTGCAGATTAAGAGTTAAATCACTGAAAACAGTTTGCCTAATGAATGAGATAATAGAAAAAAATGTTATTTATTTATTATTTATTAATTAAATTTATAACGTGCACAAGGTCACCCAAAAATGTGAATCTGAGGCACGGATAGTCAGTCGCCAGGAGAAAATGCACTTAGATTTCCAAATCCTAAAGCTAATTGCGAGTTTTGAAGGAAGTGAAGTTGAAAATACAGTTGATTCCATTCCTTAGGAGCAGAGGCATGAAATACATGAGAGCCCATAAAAAAATTCTTGCTTTCCTTACTAGGGAGGGCAAATGGATGGGTGCATGATCACAGGTGGTATTGTGTAGGAGGCCTTAACCTGCACCTCGATCACAGAACATAGCTCAGGGTTTGCTCTAAGGGTCCCCACCAGGCAGGGACCCTTAGAGCAATTTCAGAACCATCATTGCTCTTGCTACATCATGCAGTCAGATGCCTCAATATGGGATCATAGTCCCCAGTGCGAACAACGATGAGAAGCAGGATGTGAGCGGACAGTTCGGCGTGCGGACAATTTGGCGACAGACGAGTTTGTGAGTGTATTTAGACCAGATATCGGTATACGAAATTGAGCAGCCCTCACAATGTTTACCCTTGAAACACCCTCTGTACAACATTGTTTACACCCATATTGCTCACACTGTTATATTCGTAACAGCGATTCAATCTCTTCGAAATAGAGTTTTATCCAATAAGTGTGCATTTCACGTTAATTACTGCAAATATAGTAACTGGCATTTTTAAAATATTCAGAATGGGAGCAACATAGTATTCTCCATATCATCCAGCACATGTTTGGTTATTGTAGAGTCATAGTCAACACAGAGGGACCATGTCACCTTCTAACTAGAGTAGTCCTCCAATGTAGAGAAAACTAAAGCATATCCTCAGGGTAGCATTATAAACAATTGCCTAATGAGCAAACTGGACTGAAACAGAGTTAGCTACCCAATATATGTTACGATGATGCCACACTGACAGGTGAACAACTAAAGCATGTTAGGATGATGCCACACTGACAACTGAAACATGTTCCAGAAATTATCATTAATTTTGCTACTCAACAAAAGGAAAGCAGATGTAGTGGAATGTTTCTTACCTAAGAATTTGTTCACATGAAGTAAAAGTGACTGAGTAACAAAGCTAGCACTACGATCGCAACATGCCAGCTCCCAGTCATGGGCAAAGTTGTTAAAGATGGCCTGGAGTTGATTTCTGTTAGCCAGCTGCAACAGATCCTCTATGATGACACTTACAGTTTTGTCTTGGGAAACCTTCAGTGCTTCCTCAGAAATTACTTTCATAACAGTATTGTTAAATGACACTGAAAAATCAAAATTTGCAATAATCAGAACTTAAACGAGAACCTTCTTAAACAGCAAAACAACATAAATAGACCAAGACATTTAACAAATTACAGCACAATAGGATCATTTTGTGTCCCTACAACTAGTGGCCCTCTACCTCACATCCAAGATTTTGATGTTCTCTGCAAACGAGCCGATGTCTACCTTTTCAACTCTGTCCACTCTTTCTTGATCCCATTCTAAGGAATCTTCTCCGTCCTGTTAGGACTTTGGAGCACTAACTGTGTCCATGTGATCACAGCAGGTCTGTTCCCTGGGCTGATTTCACCTGGTGCAGCTTCTTATTAGATTATTATATCTGCACCTTAATCCCCATTGACTTTTCCTTCTGCCCAGAATTCAACTGCCATATGGCATTTTCTAAATTTCTTTGCTTTTGATAGAGTATGTATATAGATATTTTTGTTCATACTCTGTACATCTCATGCATTAAGCTGGTCTCCCTGACGTGACTTTTGTGGGCACTGATAAATTTGCAGATGTCTGATTAAAGAATATACTCACTTATAAAGGCAAATATGTCCCACAAAATTTGTCATGCAAAGTTTGAGGCCTTAAGACATAGCAGCTTCTGATATGAGGCTTACAACACTGTTCAGGTTGCCAAGCATTCAGTATCACAGCTACTGTAATGTGTGAGGCCCGAGGTCAAAACCTGCCGTTTGTCAGCTCCAGATGTCAATGACACAGAAAATCATTTTATGGTATATTGTTACAAATGTCTTCTTTCAATCTCTGAACTGAAAAATGTTGAATTCAAATATTTAGCGGGAGAAAATGACTTTTAATGCATGTGGCGTCAAGATTGCATTGCAGCAATAGCCAAATATGCATGTTTTCACAAGTTAAAATCCGCCATAACGGCCTAGTTTTATACACCGGCCTGATTATCTCTTATAAAGCCTGTGTCTGACAGTCTAAATAAAGCCTCGGTGTTCTACTGAGTGGCTCTAATAAACTGCTCAAGCTATACAAATTAGACAAAATCTTTGCAACATAAAAGCGTTATATTGAACCATGTCTCTGACCCAGTTTTCTCAATAGGACCTTAATCTGACATGTATCTTTTGTGTCTTCTAAGAACAGCGTTTTGGTAGATTTGAAACCGAAAGTAGGACTACCAGTACTTTAGTTTTAAAGTACTAGTAAAAGTGCACATTATACTCATTTCAAAACAGCTTAACTTACTAAATTATTTTATGCAGTGCTTCTAACTAGTGTTTCATCTGGGAATATTTAGCATTTTTTGGTAAATTATGGTTCTAGCGTCGGTAATTATTTATCTATGTATATTGAACAGTTAACATCAACATGGTAAAATATGGTTCTAGCATCAGTAATTATTTATTAACTAGCTGTTAACCAGTGAAGAATCACGATTCGGAAAATATAATAGCTTACGATTCAACCTGTTTCCTCCCATTGCAAAGAAAGGCTATAACTTGCGCTCCGAAGGCAACGAAATTGAGCAATGTTTACCCTTGAAACACCCTCTGTACAACACTGTTTACACCCATATTGCTTACACCGTATATCCGTAACGGCGATTCAACCTATTCGAAATAGAGTTTTATCCTATAAGTGTGCATTTCACGTTACTAACTACAAATATACTTACATTACATGATGTATTTAATTTTGATAACTGCAAATATAGTTACACAGGCGTGAATAAAACGTTTTGAAACGCGAATCAAAAACACTCAGACAGGGTTTGCGAGATGTCGAATCACGCGCCATGCCCTTGAATCAGACAGACGATCAGACATTCAGACAGATGGACATGTGATTAGGGTAATTATATAGATTTATGTATATTGAACAGTTAACATAGACACTACATAGAACATTTTAGTTTAAGAATATAAAAGCTGGATATGATGAAAATTCCTGCTTAAGTAGAAGCTGGATGTGATGAAAAGAATTCTGTTCAAATGCATGGGAGCTGAATTGATGAAAAGAATTATGTTTACATGGAAGCTGGGTGTGATGAAAATAATCATGCCGAAGTTGAAGCTGGATGTGATGAAAATAATCGCACATAAATAGAAGATGGACGAGAAGAAGCTGAAATGACAACAACTAACTAGGATAGCGTGTGCGCTTGTCGCACAAACACACCAGCGCGTTGAGCTGGTCATGAAGATTCCTCCCTTTTCGCTTCCGTGCTACACAACTCCGGTCGTGTCCTACTTTGTCTTTTACTTCCTTTTAAAATTGTTCCCCACTCACTCCATCCTTGATCACACAATTGAGAGATCCAGTGTGCTTTAAATATGCACTTACCCGGTGTGTCTTCATTCTGACAAACCTTGAGTTGTGATGTCACCTGTCATAGAAGTTAAAGGTCCACATTGCTGACCAAATATAGATGTGTTGGTTAGTTATGTGCTACTGATTAATGTTCAAGAATGGTGCCTTATAAGCATTATGTACATACGATGCAATTTCTTGTGGTTCGTTCTAAGTTCTTCTGTGTAGGCTTTACTTCAGTATTGTGAGATTTGTCAATTTGCTTAATTACTAACGTAATGTCTGAGTTAACACACTATCTATACTTCCAATACATTGTTCCTTCTGTTATTGACAAATGTCTGTTACTATGAACATGAAATGTCATTCAATAGTAGATTATATTGAACTGCTATGTGATTGTTAGCTTATTGCGAATAAAGGTTTGTAAGAATAAAGACACTTTCTGTAACACATTTATATATAGACGTCTGCCAACTGCTTCCCTCATTCCATAATGCTGACTTAGCTGAATTGAGTAATCAATTATCAGGAATTCTCAATAAAATACTAGTTCTGAATTAGTGACGGCAGTGGCCTTGAAAATTTGGCATGCAATACTCATGTTCCACACATGATGTTCATTTAAAACATACTGAAAGATGTATCATAATTTCGTGAAAAATTGATCTTTTATCTTTCTTTTGGTACGCAATTGCATATTTTGATTCCACGCAGCGCCGCCACTATTCTGAATGGTTACTCTGTTTTGACTAAAATGTTTCTTCAGCATGCTATACTCTATTTAATCTCATGAATGCCAGCTCTACCTATACAGCTGGTGGTTGTTGCAGTATGATAACATCCATCAATAGCGTCGCCCTCCTCCTTTATCCAGGCTTGGGACTGGCACTGCATGAGTTCTTGCAGCGGCAGAGTTTCCTGTACAGATACTGATCAAGCAGATATATGAATATTAGAGAACTTGTCAGGCGACCACAAGGGTTGTGTTAGGAAGACCAGCTTATTAAGTAAATAATTATTAAGTAATGTCCTAAGAGTTGTGAGAGTGAAGTGGAAGTGAGGAATACAATTTGCGATTAGCATAAAAATAGATTCGTCTCTTTAGCGTTCAGGTGACCCGAAATGCGCTACAAAGTTCGCAGATATTCGCAAGTGTGTACGACTTCAACATAATGGCCACTTGCCATTGTGTTTGTAAAGATTTCACTTAAAATCAAAAAACGGTGATATCTTACTGTTTATTGCATAAAATAGCCAACATGTCACAAATTTAGTCAATACTAGTCTGGACCTCCATAGTTCTCCTAGCCAATGCATACATAATTTATTCCGCACCATCAATCATCCGCGTTTTACCCATTAATCCACAAGATTCAATCCACACTTTACCCGTTAGGCCATCCGCATATCCACATTTTACCCGTACCCAATGGATTGATGAAAGGATTCTGCTTGTATAGGAGTTGGATCAATAAAAAGAATTCACGCAGAAGCTGGATTGAAGAATGAATCGTGCTGTTTTGAGACAGTTAAGCGTTTTTTTAATAGCACATTGCTGTGTTCGGGGATTCGGGCTTTATGGCCTTTTCAGCATTTTCGGGATTCGATGATTCGGGTTGATCCCGTTTATCATCTCAGTCGCCGTGCCATTGTCATCGAGTCAACTTTAACTCTTACCAATTTTAATAAAATGTCTACAAAGCTGGCTTAGCATGATCGCGCTAGAAAGACTGTTAAAAACAGTTACCGATAATGTTGTAACATTACCTCTTTTTTCTTCGCTTTCAAATTCGCCACTGATCGTTTGCGAAACGTGCTTATAGTACAAATAGGTCTTCTCGTCTGAACTGTGCATTTTTACATCTCTCTGAATTCGTTTTTTATCTTTGCCCATTTTACCCGATAAATAATCAAAATAAAACTCAAAAGCAACTCGGACAGAACAAGTCACATAAAATAACTCTGAGCTTCTTGCTGCACAAATCACACTAAAGTTAGTCTACTCAGATTTTCTAATTTTTACTTATTCATAAACTTGCTTCCTGTTATATCATAGATATAAAAAAAACTTGGTCAAGGATCTATATTTAGAGTAAGGCTACTCGTTAAATATCCGTGCGCATCCGGCGCTACCGAAGCAGCGTAGCGACAACTAGTGTCGCGGATGAAATAGTTCATATTTGGGTTGAGGCTGCGCATCAAATGGGACCCAGCATGGGCCCCAAAGACTCAAAATCTGAGCATCCTAAAGAAAATTTAAAAAAATTTCAATTGGGACATTAGCTCAAACTGCTGTGCCCATAGGTGCCGACTTTTGGTAAGAGGTACTGGGGCAAGAATTTAATTTCCATGATCCGGTGATCGGATTGCTTACCCAGCCCTGTCATCCTTCTCCCCGAGTTCCCCTTTCCTCAAGCAATTTCAACTAGAAACAGGTCAATTGTAATTTTTTTTTATTTCTGCAGAAATTTGATATCGCCATGCTTCCAACATCTTTTGCTCAGAAGTGCACACACGTTGACGGCACAATTGCAGTTGTACTGCAGAGCTATTGCACACACCGAGTGTTACGGTTCGACCGCTCTAACCGATCAGCCAACGGATGCAACAGTGCTTTCCCCCTCAATTAACCAGTCAACAACCGTTGGCTAATCGCCCATAGGTGTCTGATGTCGTTCTAAGAACATCTCTCCACACCTCTCTGTAGACTATGTTCCTTGCAGCGGATCCACTCTAGGATACTTGTTCGGCTGGTTCTACCCCATTCTTCAATGTCATGTGGTCTTCCTCTTATTTATTCCATCCTTTATTTCTCTCTGCTCAATCGTAAAAACAAGCACACAACAACCGCGAGTATCACCTGCCAAAACATTAAAATTTTCTGTAACCACTAACTAGTACTAACTTAAACTTTCACTAACAAATCTTATGCTCTATAGCATTTACAGATAAACACAATGTTTGCGAAATTGCCAGTAAAACAGATCACAGTCACAATCTTACTTTAACTTTATGAAGGGCCATTCAAGACTACATTTCGCTATTCTAATTAATATTCTAGCCCTTGAGGGATCATGTATACCTCGCTGCAAATAATGATAATAATCTTCATTATTGTTAGAATCGTTATTGTCATTGTTATTATTTTTTAATATTAAGGTTAGCGTATGGGATATGGTCAACTCCACCAGCTACATTGGCTCCCTGTTGAATTAAGAATTAAATTGAAGTTAGCTTGTTTGACCTACAAAGCATCACCAGTACACCTACCTATATTCATGCTCTACTAACTCCTTACATTCGTCCTCGTTGCTTACGATCATGATCGTAAGTAACGAGGAGGAATATAAGGAGTTAGTAGAGCCTCTATATTTACTGTTGATGAACGAAAGACGTCATTGTATAGAAAGCTTGGTTCTTGCTATAGTTAAGAATTCTGTAAGATTTGAGTTATTGATTGCTGCAGCATTACAGGTTATTAGTTAGTAACTTACTAGTATTGTCATTTCAGTGGATAACTTTGTTGCGAAACGCTCGCGCTTAGAAGTAAGCTTATCCGAATAAGATATTGTCGCAACCGTCGGTAAATTAAGAACAGGCTTGGTCATTCGATAGTACAGCACACTATCCTGCAAACAGACAGAGAATGGCAACGTGCTGCTGCCAATCTTCGTCATGCAGTCAACCAGTTGGATTAACTGCACGCCCAGAGGCCACCACGAGGAGGTGTTGGCAAAGGTCTCCGTAGGCCATTCATTGCAGCTCTCAGGCAGTAGAAAGTCAGCACAACATTGGCATCACCTACAAATAGGCCAATTTTAGAAATTTTCAATTTGAATTATTCGCTTTTCATGGATTGAAATGCATGGCAAACATTGGCGCGAAAACACGCACATCAGAGACACGATTGCGCGTAGATATAGCCAGAGGAAGTTCGGAAATACAACTATAAATCAAAGACTGCAAATAGGTGACTGACAACATAGTCTGTGAGAGTAAAATTGAAAGAGAGAAAGAACTTAGGAGAGTGAGAAAGCAGATATGACAACGATATCGATAGAGTGAAACAGAGACAAGGCGTTTGACGATTGAGTGCGAAAAACAGGGTTAACGATGCAACAGCTGCAGGTGAGAGAGAGACAGACGCAGATGATAAATAGAATTGGAAGGATGGATGTATGTATGAATGGATGGATGGATGGATGGATGGATGGATGGATGGATAGATAGGCAGATAGATAGATAGGTAGATAGGTAGATAGGTAGAAAGATAGATAGATAGGTAGATAGGTAGATAGATAGATAGATAGATAGATAGATAGATAGATAGATAGATAGATAGATAGATAGATAGATAGATAGATAGATAGATAGATAGATAGATAGATAGATAGATAGATAGATAGATAGATAGATAGATAGATAGATAGATAGATAGATAGATAGATAGATAGATAGATAGATAGATAGATAGATAGATAGATAGATAGATAGATAGATAGATAGATAGATAGATAGATAGATAGATAGATAGATAGATAGATAGATAGATAGATAGATAGATAGATAGATAGATAGATAGATAGATAGATAGATAGATAGATAGATAGATAGATAGATAGATAGATAGATAGATAGATAGATAGATAGATAGATAGATAGATAGATAGATAGATAGATAGATAGATCGGAAAAAAGATAAGATGGCTTGGTAGATGCATGATTATAGAGATCGATTGATAGATAGGGAGGCAAATACAATGACAGATAGATAATTGGATCGAAGTTATTATGGTTGGATAGGGATATACACAAAGAAGTTAGTGCACTGAAGCAAAAATGCCGTTTGGTTGATAAAAAAATAAGACGAACTGGAGACTGATATTAGGATCTAAACGGAAAGAATATGGTAGTGGCAGAGGCAGTATTTAATTAAGAGCGAGACTTGGAGTCACGACTGGAGTTTCAAAGGCGCTAAAGAAATGCATTGGAACTCAGAGGCTGCATGGAGGATAGCTAACGACGAATAGGAGGGAGGACGGCGGGGGCATCTACCCTATACGCCTTCAGAGACTATCGAGATGCGCTTAAGGAGCGACCCGCGTCAGTTCACCGCGTCGACGAGGCATCCATGCGAATCGCCACGAAGACGAAATTCGACGCCAGAGGCTGAATCTAATCCCTTAGCTGTTCGTCAAGGGTTAGCGGTCACTTTAACGACGATTCATCGACGAGAGTCCTCCAGCCGTCAGGGCAGCGCTCGGAAATATGAGACCGAAGCAACCGGTTTCAACTGGTTCCGACGCCCAATGAACCGAGGGCAGAGGGAAGAGACGCCTAGGATATTAATGAGTCGACGGCAGAGCAGGAATTTAATCCCCGATGCCTATGATCTCCTTTGACGCTAATTAACTTTTTAATCTCAACGGATCTCCAAAACGCCGCTAACGGAGTGACTCGGCTTTAGTAGTAGATGGCACATCCTACGAATCAGCGTCGAGGGGTGGGCAAGTCTAGGGTCTAGGTGGACCAATGGGACAGTAGGATCGTAGTCCGCATCACATGAGCGATGGCGGAGGACGGTGTTTATCTGCTGTAGCAATTAGGGCTACAGCATAGTGTCTGGACTTGGAAAGAAGTCGGAGGCCATCAACAACAGGGCGTAGAACGCAGTGGCGTAGCGAGGGAGGGGCGAGGGGGGCGAACCGCCCCAGGCGGCACTTGTCCTAGGGGCTGCATTTTTGGGAAAACAATAAATTAAAAAAATTATTTTTTTATAACTTGCACTCTTCAAGATTCTTGCTGCTCTTGTCTAAACCCAAAGCTTTTTTGCTATTTCTCGACTTAAAACTAACATATACGATATACCGAAGGACCACCGAATGGCACCTAGTGTGAATAGACACGCTGCAAAATGGCAATGTCGCCCCTGTCTATCTTTCTATGACTTTCGCGCCTATAAAATTGTGGCGTTCTGCCGCCCGAGCGCCTGCCTAGCTCTCGGACGGTGTCGACTCCAGCTTGCTGACACGTCTGGAGTCGCCCGAGTCACTTCCTTATCAAATCTCAATGCCAAATGGTTGCTCTCTATATCTACCAGGATGTTCGCTCTCACCAGTAAAGATTAAAGATGGGCCTCTTCTCCAAGATAGGTAACACTGTTTGAATTAGTCACGAGGTCTGACTCTGCCTATTCCGCGGTCGCCGGATGGGCAACGTTCTGAGGATGGCCGTACTCAAAACAGGGTTCATAATCATATCAGCAGGAGTCTTCCTCGCCTTGCATACCTTCCAAGCTACTAGCCTCGTCTTCCTCTACCTGATGTCGTACCGTTCAGCATCTTGTGACTCTGAAACTATCGCCAATTAGGGACACCAAACGTTCTCTTAAGTTACGAGGTTCAGACATATTTGAAATAAGTCCATAAGCCATTTCGGCCTATGCAATTATCGGTAGCTAAATTCATCGTTTTGTACTCTTAGACATAACTGTCCCCAACTCTCTAACCTCTGTCGTCCTAGACACACCAGTCTCACAGCTCTTCGTCATATCATGCTAGACACTTAGCTATCACGCCTTCTGCTCAACACGTATCTCTCGATCTATTTCCGTGTATGGCATAAACGGCCGCACACGTATATTTTATCATGCACAATTGACGGAGCAAGTACCCGTCCTCTGTGTTAGCAGTTACCCACCAACACTGATATAATCTGCTTCGATAAAAATGACACTGGCATGGTATTCACGGACTCTGATAGTGAAGGTCTTCTGTCTATAACCTTCGCTATCTGCACACAGATCTTCGATCCGACCTACGCACGAGGGGGCCCGACCTCGCACTTTAGTCAGTTCTCAGAACTGTGTTTGACGACAAGCAACCATGTATTCACCTGGATACCCGATTACCCAAACGTACTCGTATCGATCACTTCGATCAGACACGCAAGTAGATACACTTCGGGAAAACGGGAGGAGTATCTATGACCAACGTAGGTAGCCAACAGTAATATTTACGTATCGATTAATTCTTTGTCTACTGGTCTACTTGTTATCTCTAACCTGGGTTTTCGACTGCCCAGACTTTCACGTGCTTCTTGGTCAATTTCCGTGTGCGGCAAACCGGCCTCACACGCATAAGTTATCATGCACACGATTGACCGTCCTCTGCGTTGGCAATTGTCCGCCAACACCGTAATATATTCTGATACTCGGGAAACCGAGAGGAGTAACTATGACCAACGTAGGTAACAAACAAGAATACTCATCGAACGACCATAAAGCCATCAAGAAGAGTTATTTGACTTGTAACCTGAAGGTATCAATCGGCACCAGTGTTTTCTCTTGTTTGTAACGTGCTCTTCTAACGTGTTCACCCTCCACGTGTAATTCCAGCGGGTCCTTCGGCAATTTCCCCGATATTTCTATCGAACGTACCCAATGGGGAACTTTCCCCGTATGTGCCAACGCTCCACCGGTAGCTCTCTCGGTTTGTACGGCTGCTACTCCGGGAAGCTACCCGGCTTGTATCTCTTGCGGCCACCCGAATTTTCACGTCTCCGACAGCCTGCGGAAACTGGCAGGAGTAGCTATGACCGAACTAGCTAGCCAACAAGTATCTTTCTCGGCTTGCATCTGTCATATACTTTAGTATCCGATCACCCAGACTCTCACATGTCTGTAACTTCCTTGGACTGCACTTATTCCTCTCATCGTAGAATCATCTAGATACTCGTCACCTAGAGCTCTGACCAACGATAATGCACCAACTCTCGTTTCTCAGACTCGATTCTATCACAGGCACCTGAGGTAAGTGTCACCACGTTACCTCTATGTTTAACACAGACCTGTATTATTATAATCACTTTCTCTGAAGCAATTGTACTCTTATACACTGGAACGAACCACTGGCAGATCTTTCGAGGAAGTCCTCGAAAAGAGATTATGTAGTTAGATCTACAAGAAGAAATTAGTAGACGCCTCGTGGGGAAACCGCGAGCTAAGATATTGCAACTAGACACACAAGTGAATAGATTTCTGGAAAACGAGAGGAGTAAGTGTGACCGACATAAGTAGCCAACAAGAAGATTTACCGAAAGATCGTAATACAATAAAGAAGACATACTGCGGGGACACCGCAAGTACAGATATTACGTTTAGTAACTCAAGTAAAGATACGCGGGGAAACCGCGACCTAAGACATTGCGATCAGACACGCAAATCAACAGATTGCTGGTAAACGGGAGGAGCAAGTATGACCACGTTAGATAACCAAGTATAGATATTTACGGAAAACCGTAAATAGAAAAGAATATGCGGAGACGCCCGCAATTGATCAGGTTTTCGGCACCAAAGGGAACTTTCCCTGTATCGAACGCACCAATGGGGTCACCTCCCCGTATTTATCGAATGTATTCATGTTTTCCAGTATTTGTCAACGGCTTCTCCAGTAGCTCTCAGTCTGTTTCCAACGGCCTCACGTGGCCGCCCTCCCCGTCTTTTAACCAACGTGTACACTGGGGAATTCTTCCCGTAAATTGTCTCAACGGTCGCCATAATCTGTCTCGATGTAACGTTCGGTTGCTCGGGGCTTTACCCGATCTCTATTTCTCACGGCCACCGACGGGGTCACGTATCCAACAACCTGCTGGAAATCGTGAGGAGTAACTATGACCGATCTAGGTAGCCAACAAGAATATTTCTCGGCCACCAGAACTTCCACGGTCGGGGATTTTTCCCAGTCTATCTCTCTGTCGGCCGCCGAGGCCTCTCTCGATATATGCGGTCGGTCCCTTCTGGGACAGACCCAGTCTGTATCACTCACGGCCACCAACGGGGTCACCATCTTCCCCGTATTTCCGAACAGAACTGTCATTCATTCATTTATTTCTCTAGATCGGGTCTTTACGCACTCTCGAACGGTACCCCGACCTGTGAGCATTTCCCACGATCGGTCTTTCTCTGTCAGCCTGTTGACTCCTACGATCAGGGTACGGACCGTCTTGCGATCGACGGCAGAGGGGCCCACCCCACCAGATCAGCGAAAAGCAGCAACGGCCTGACCGCGAGAGCGGCTGTCACCAGAGGTAGCATTTTTATGGCAACACGATCTCTGGAGCGATACGAGAACCACTCTACGTATGAAAGCAGTACGAATCACTGCTCCACATATATAGCGATGCACCGCATGTCAGGCTATACTCAAGCCGATTCATGCGTCTGCAAGCTATGCACTCAATTAAAAACCGCCGATCGGTCTTCCTTCCTATACGCAACACTGTACAAAAATATACGTAAGATAACGCTATGGCGAGCCGATTATTTAAATAAATCATTCATTCAAGCCTTGTGGCCTGTCCGCCACAAAATGAAATAAATTTTGCAACTATAATAATGCACAAATTCTTAGATTGATGAAAAATTATTCTTTCCTAAGTAAAACGTTGAATTAGGCTGTTGAATTAAGGACAATCTTTGCTTAAATATAAATTTGATTTATGAAAAAACTTGCAAAAGGCATCATGTATTGATGCAAATAATGTTTTATGAAACAGAAATTTGAGTAATGAAAGACGTTTTTGCCTACATTGAGTGATGAAAAAATTAATGCAAAGTTGGGTTCACAATCGAAATCTAACTAAAATAGAAGTTGGATTTATCAAAAAATCTTTCTTAATTAGAATCTGGTTGATGAAAGAGTTCCCTAAACAGAATTTGGATTTTCAAAACTAAAATTAATTAAAATAATCTAATTAAAACCTACTTAAGACCCACAATTAGAGAATCACTACATTCCAATTTAGCAATTCTTTCAATTGAACGCTCTTTGACAAGCACAATTAACTTTGACAAGGTTATTAGTAATTTTGCTGCAAGCCAGGAAAGCAAGAAAAGTCAGTTTTAAATTGTAACAGTTGACAGGTAAAATGAAAGTATGAGACCGTACCGTATCCGTAATCCGTATGATAAGTTCATTCATTCATTCATTCATTACGAAAATTTATATAGCGCCTCTTTAAGGTTACTACTCATGAGTGCTCCAATAAGACAAAGTTATCAGTTACTAATCTATTCTAAGTACCATAGTTATTATGGTCTCACTATGATTAAATTATTGTTTAGGCCTAGGACTTTCTTTTCAATAGGCATGGAGAAAGAATAGGCCCTATGATTTGTATGGTTTAATTTTAATTTTATAGAGACATTTTATAATTTCTAATCTAGCCTGCAAGACGTTTAGTAACTTTATTGTAAGGCTTGCTTTATTTGTTTGTTTTGTAACTGATTAATTTCTTAAAATATACAATCTTGTTCTATTTCCATATCTTATATCTAATGATAATGCATTTTAATTAGTCAAAGGACGTACAGCTTTAATTTTGAAAGTGCATGCTGATGCTGTTACTAACTGTAGGCCCTACAATTATTTGAATACTGAATAGAATAATCATCATGTATATGAGAGCTTAATGAAAGCACTCAAAACAGTAGCCTTATACCTATCTCCTTGTGCATATCTCGGGGTAGGCCTATATTTACAAGAATGAAATGATGGAAAAATGGGCAGAGGCGGTATTTGTACCTTCGCCCCAAGCGGCGCTTTGCCTCGCTACGCTACTGGTAGAACGTGACGATCTTCGAGAACCAAGTCGACCTCTGTCCAGTTAATTTCTAAGCTACGTGTAGATAGATAGTCGTATATGTGATATTAATATATTTCTTTAACATCAAGAACGTCGTTGTTCGTGTTTGGTGGATGAGAAAACGAACCGATCATTCGTGACAGGTGGGCTACGGTTAAAGTGAGCGAAAGATTATGAGTATAAGAAGCAGATATTTCTGCTTCCCCATTGATTTTAGCCTCTCATAACGTTTAATCACAGACAACTAGGTCAGTTTAAAGGACACAATGTCAAGACAGAAAATAATGACAGCCTGAGAGACTTGTAATGAGTGGACTACCCAAATGTACCCTACTTAATAATATCTCAAAGCCAGAGCCCCACAGAGAAAATGTGACGCATTTGGCCCATCACATTTTCTCAACCAAGCAGTTGGAAGGTAGTTCTGTGTTGACCACAGATCTGAGGTTAACACAGAACTTACTTCAAGCACCTTAATCTCCTCATATCAGACTGAATGCAACATATTCATTCAACGTATTTGAAACTCTCTTGAATTTGCTGGTGTCTTGCACTTGGCTTTTGAGTGGCACTTTTGAAGTTCATAAGTTAACGATTACAATTAGAGTTCACAGCAGATTTTTATACTGTACGCCATTCTCTTTTCGTCTGTGCATTTAGATGGAACTTATTCGTGTTGAATTGTTACTTGTGGAGACAATTAATTATCAGAACATAACCAATGGAAGATACACGGATCTTAAACTGACGTATACCAAACTGACCAAAGTAACTTAACAGAAAAGAAAAAGAAATCTAGATCACAACTGAGAGTAGGGCACAGAATGAACTGAGAACGAAGATAGAAAGTAATGAAACAATCTGACGATGATGAGTCCTTATAGCGTCAGACAGTTCCTTGTATACAAAACTGCAGGACAACTTATATGCCACCCATGTTTCACAAGAGTGAGGTGATCTCCCATGGCCTTCCTTCCTCACAGACAATTCTGGGCAATCAACTTAACCAGGGTCACTATGCAGTGGCCTGAGGCAGATTCAAACCTGCGACCTTCCAGTAACACAGCATAGAACGTATACTGCAACACCACCGCATCCTACATTCAACAAACCTAGTATAAAGCAATTAATTCTGTAGCTTAGAATTCTAAAACTTAACTCAGTACTGTAGTCCTTCCCGTGTAGGTTTTCGTATCGAGCAACGCAACTCATCCTCCACTCATCTCCTCTGTCCATCGCCAGCTCCTTCTCAGTCTCATCCCATGACATATCCACTCGCCAGGCATCCGAGGTTCCAGCTAGTTCTAAAAGACAAGAGAATAATGCAAAATGTCATAGAGTTAAGAAAGAGAGTGAACTAGATAATAGGGAGAAAAAGATGTCGAGTAGGATAGATTGCAATTGAACAAACAGTAACTGTGTCATTTTTTAACTGAGCTGCAACATGCCAAAATAATTTTTTACAACGGCAAAGCATAAGGACTATATATATGTTGCCAAAGGCTTTTGTAGAAACTCTCATTCACGACAGGAAGGCAGCCAGACCTAAGACAACATTTTTGGTACAAGAAAGAAGAAAATAGGTTCAACAGACCTAAGAAGAGGGAAAATAGACATAATAGAGCTGTAAACAGACATGAGACAAGCAGAAGAGAAATTTAGCAAAGAGACAGGCAGACAAGACAGAAAATCCTCTGTTTCATTATGCTGGTCGATATTTTGCTACATTATAAGCATCTTCTAAGCACCTGACGATTTTATTATCAGCCAATCTTTGGGATTTATAGTAAAAACATTCATAAAAACGGAAACTAACCTAGCTGTTTACACGACAGTCGGTCAACTGGATCATGTTATTTGCTACGGACTGAAGCTGAGATCCTTCAAGTGAATAGCATCACACGACCATTGCAGCTGGAGACAGCTCGAAGACAACAGGTAGCACTCCATGTCAGATGTCACAGCGCCTCTACCAGGAAGGACGGTGCCAAAACTGCCGGTGTTTTCTGACCTGAGGCTGCCAGGATGGACGGTGCCAAAACAGCCGGACTTCTCTAGCCTGAGACTGCCAGGATGGACGGTGCCAAAACAGCCGGAGTTCTCTGACCTGTGAAATATATAAACCTGCTGATGTTGTCTAAATCTACACGGTTCCTCATCTGAGTAGGCATAGAGCTAATTAAATCAATGAAACATTGTAAAAATGTGATGGATAGATCAAAACCGCAGACTTATTTTTGCATACTTGGCGCCACAATCGTCTGGAATTTGAAGCTCGAAGTTCCTGTCGTTTGCCATGGCTGCTAACCGTTGAAATACTTGGGTTATGGTTAGAATAAAAAGAATATACCTACGACGAATAGTAGTAGGTCCATACAATCCAACACTGGAAGTTTCTAGCACTAGTTCTTCAAAATACCTTACCAGTCACAGAGGCCAGCAAGATAGGCCAGCACAAACTAAAGGATCTTGTGGTCAGGAACTGTAAACTGGTCAGGGTTCCTAACCAAACCGCTGTGCCGCGGGAACAATGACAATTGACACGTTGAATACAAACATCATTGTCACATTGAACTGCGTAATTAACTCATTATTGGTATTTTAAGCACTAAAAATATGTTCAATTTCATGAACTTTTCAATCTTTTCGATTATCTATAGTGACTCTCAGTGACACACTTTACAGACTTAGCTCACATCGACACTCGGTTAAAGCCAACATTTAGGCCTACTCATCGTCTCTATCTAGGTCTCCAGTCTCATCGTCTCTTTTGGCGCAGAAGTTTTTAAACTCGCCGATAAATTGATAAGAAATCGTTGTTTTGTAATCAGTTGAGTTTGCCTGCTACCCCTCGAAGAAAATTCAATCGAAACAGAAGCAGAATATGGTAGAAATTCGACGAAAAGCAGAAAACTTCAAAAAAATCTGGAACACGTCCGTCAGCTTTGCGATCTACGCTGCATCTGACAGATTAATCGAGTCAGGGACTGAAGATAATACGATGACGTAATCATAACGTCATTTTTGCCTTTGGCGAAGTGCCAACGTTTGTCATTTTTAGGACGCAGTCTGAATTATCTGTTAGCCTCTATTGTGAGTAAGTAAGTTAAGTTAGTATATTCTTTGTTAATAATGACGATAGGTATATCTTGGAATCTAGGCTATGTTGGAATAGACACCGTAGTTTGCAGTCTGTTAATACAGACGGTCATAAAGAATGAAAACTATAGGAAGACGGATGGTAATGATCCATGAACTATGGCCTATAGGCTAGAGATGAACGCTTCGCTCAAACACCGCGAGCAATAATTGCTCACATCCAATTATATTCCTCGCTAATTTGCAAATACCTACTGCATAAAGACTAAAATTGCTAGTTGGTATCAATTGGTTTCAATTAAGCAACTTCGCAAACATTCGCTACGTATTGTTTATTTAACATGGGCCCAGCCCGGCCCACGCACATAAATGTCCAACGCAAATAAAAGTAGGGGATTGTTGATTAAATGGCGCAGACCATAATTTTATGTGCCAGAAGAAAGAGTCTGGCGTTCAAAAACATATACTAATTGCTTTGGCAGATAAAATTTGCTGTGTCTCACTGTCTGCATTTCGTAGTCGTCATCTCCGAACTTTTAAAATGGCACTTCCAAGGACATATGCCTGCTCTTAGAGCTTCAAGCTATATTAATTATGTTACAGTGTATAATATATAAATCAATCAGCAGGTACATCGGTAAATTGACTGGAATATTGTTTCATAAATATTAGGTCTACCATCCACTCATTTAGTCCATTTAACAGTCCATTTGATAATCCATTAACCGATTTCTTAAACAACTTCTACGTCATCGAGAACGGCATCTTTGACGGGATCATTCGTCGCGAAAGCGATCAGAGCCATAAGGTCCTCCAGTTCGACGGTTGTGGCAGTTTCGATGAGCTTGCCCTCATGTACAACATGCCTCGGGCAGCGTCGGTGATGGCCATGACTCAAGGGACCCACTGGGCCATGGACCGGAAGTCCTTCCGGCGGATCGTCCTTCACAACGTTTTCCGTAAGCGCAAGATGTACGAGCGACCGCTCCAGAGCGTTCCAATGCTCCAGTCCTTGGAGGGTTACGAGCGGATGACTCTGGCAGACGCCCTTGTGTCGAGGTCCTGCGACGACGGGCAGTGTATAATCCGAGAGGGGGACGGGGAGGCGGATGGCATGTTCTTCGTCGAGTGGTGTGACGTGCGGGTAACGATCTGCGACCAGGGTGAGGAGAAGGTCGTTTCGAGAGCGACGAGGGGAATGTACTTCGGAGAGATGGCCCTACTCGAGAACAGAGAGAGGTCGGTCAGAGTCTACGCCGTCGTAAAGCGGCACTCAAAAGTCAAGTGTATAGCATCTGCGTATTCATGAGCGCTGTGTCCGAACTGTAGTACGAATAAAGGCCTAAACATAGATTACAGAGTCCTTGTTAGTTTTAAATATCAAAGAATTGTCTACGCATGGCTATAAGATCTTTTTTTATCATTTTATTATTTTTTTAAAGATAAAATTTCGTGATAATAAATTTCTTCTTCACCCATCTCTGGCCATCAGTAGTAGGAAATCCCGCTATCTGGCTCATCGGCCATAATATTGGTCAATTCGCCCACCTAATAGGTTACAAAAACGTATTTGTAACCTATAACTAGGTTACAAATAGTAATTCATACAAAAGCCCAAGCCCTAGGTTAAACATCAACCAATACAGTCTAGTAGGTCCGGGAAATTTCCAATAGTTTCGATGATGAGTCACAATTCATGCACAAACCTAAATCCTAGGTCAAAACAATAACCAATAGGTCAAATCATCAACCAAAATAGGTCAAAAGTCACGGGGATTCCCAATAGTTTCGATGATGAGTCATTGTTCAACAAATAAAAAAAATTCTCTCATATATATAAAATTAATGAAAATATTTCCTCACAACAGCTTAAAGGAATATCATCCCAATATAAAATGGAATACTCGAAGAAGACAGTGATCGAATTAAGAGAAATTGCGAAACAGAAAGGTATGGTTGGTTATACGAGACTGCGTAAAGCAGATTTGATTAGTAAAATTGAAACTAATGTGCCCAACACACTCATCACCTCATGTTACCCCAATCTCAACCAATGCTAGTTTGCTCGATGCACCCGTTCCCGACATTGGAATCCCAACACTCGGTCCCGTACCGGTCTCAGCGGTACCAAAAATATTCGTTAAGACAAAATCAGCGATTAATACATTCGCAAAGCGGATTGAAGGGTATATACCCGAAGAACCAAAGAGAAAGGTGAACAAGAAGATAGAAGCACTGAAAGCCAAAGTGAGTTCTATATTCGGTAAAATTCTTATGAAAACACGCGAAATAAAAGAGACGGTCACAGCTATCAAGGGCTTCACGAAACAATACACGATCGAAGAAGCAAACGGAATTGACGACGAGTCTTTTTTAACGCCGTTCGAGCACAGGTGGTAAACCTGTTGACAAGAAATCGACAGACTAAGGTCAATTTTATCCTCACCTGCACAATGGAGCGTGTTGACATGAAATCTGGTGAAGTTGATTCCAGAGATATACCATTCCGCTCGATAACTGAAGTGGTTTTAGACTCTACTGATACCAGTGAAATTTACAACAATGCGAAAGATAAAATCATAGAATCAATGGCTACCTTCCAGATGCGTGGTAGTAACTGGAGGTTCAGATAAGTTGTAAAGCTGGATATCAATACGGTTGTTTATAAACCGTTGAAGGGTAGTTCTTACATTCCACTACCGAAATGTTTAGCGAATGAAAAGAGTATTGTCAATATGAAGAATGAAGACGAAGAATGCTTCAAGTGGTGTGTAACGAGAGCCTTAAATCCTGTTGATAAAAATTCAGAAAGAATTAATCAAACAGTCTGAGGAGCTTGATTGGTCCAGCATTGAATTCCCAGTCGCAGCGGATGCTAACGTGATAAGTAAGTTTGAGAGAAATAATAATATTAGTATTAATGTTTTTGGTCATGAGAAAGATGTTTACCTATTCCCACTATATTTATCGAAGCACGAGAGCGATTTCAGTGTAGACCTATTACTCATTTCTATCGAACAAAAGAAGCATTATTGTTGGATAAAGAACTTCAACAGACTGATGGCGGTTCATAACGCAAACTCATACTCACACCTCGATGCACTATTGTAAGCGGTGTTTGATAGGATATAGAGAGTCATTAAATATAGTCATTAAAAAACACACCGAGTACTGTTCCCAACACACCGCTCAAAAGATAGAACTTCCAGAACCAGGAACTCTGTTGAGTTTTAAAAATTATTGTAACGGAACGGGGCCTATTCGACAGTGACCAGGATGACGACTTGCAGCCCCGTCCGATATGGGGGTAGTTCGTGTTGCAGTCCGCTGAGTAAGGCTTCAGTGGTTTGCTGAAGACTAACCATTTAAGGTTTAAATAGCTCCTTTCTGGATGACGCTTGGAATAAGACACGCCTGTTCGATAATCTTCTTTTAATGTACAACGGAAAACAATACTTCTGTAGCGCCGATTCGGAAACAGTCCGTTTCTCACTCCCTCAATACGCCGTACGTCGATAACTAACGAGTAATTGTAACGCTACGTCAATGGCTGACGGCGACTACTATGCTACGTCAATGGCTGACGGCGACTACTATGCTACGTCAATGGCTGACGGCGACTATCGCAAATCTGCGACGACTATATCCACGGCGACTATCGCAAGCCACGACGACTATTCGTGCTTCATAGGAGCCGAGACTGCAAGGCCGAAGCCGAATCTACAAGGCTCCCCGATGACAATCTCCAGACGACGGCGACGACCACGAGCCTACGACGACTCCCCGATGACGACTCTCTGATGACGACCCTCTGATCCTTTTATACTAATTTGCCGTAGATAGTAGATGATACACAGTAGATAGGAGACAGTAGACAGTAGAGACTACACAGTAGATAGGATACAGTAGATAGTAGGTATCTACAGTATATAGTAGATAGACTACAATAGATAGTAGATAGTAGACAGTATAGACTACACAGTGGATAGTAGATAATACACAGTAGATAGGATACAGTAGATAGTAGATATCTACAGTAGATAGTAGATAGACTACAGTAGATATCTACAGTAGATAGTAGATAGGCGTATACAGCAGGTAGATACCACAGAAGAAAGAACACAGTAGACAGGCGTACACAACAGGCAGACACTACAGCAGGTCGACACCAGGTAGGCGTACCCCAGAACCGTTACATTATTATAGAAAGATGAGAATTCCCTTTGTCGTGTACGCCGATTTTGAATCTTTCATTGAACCTATAGATACTTGTCAACCAGATCCCAACATGTCTTACACCAACATATATTAAAAACATGTCCCAAGTTCTTTCTGTTATTATATAAAATGTTTTGACGATGATCTATATTCGCAAGCTCCTGTGACGTTCACAGCAAAGAGCGAAGACGATGATGTAGCACAGATATTCATAGACACTCTTATAGAAAATATAAGAGATATTTATTATCGATTTAAATTTCCTAAGAAAATAATGCAATGCAATCATCCTAGCCTTCGTGAATGGTGTGAACAAGGACATTCTGAAGCAGACGGCGGTGTTTCTCGAGGGAGTTACCGAAATAGATCATCCGTAAGAGAAAACGTAGAGACTTCTGAGTGAACGTATCAAAAGAGCTGTTGGAGCATACGAACGTGCTGAAATTATGACATATCTACGAGCTATTGCACATCTTTCGCATTAGTAACTCAATTGATTTAGTTACCAGTTAATTATGCACAAACCCACTCATTACATTGATTATTATAGGCCTATGGGACATTTACATTGCCTTCAGTATTACTACAGTGAAGATTTCTGTAAGAAAGGCTTTACCGCCTTGCTATGTCGGTTTCAGATTTATACAAATTCTTGTCAGTATTACTGCAGTGCAGATTATGTAAGAAATGCCTTGCTATAATCGATTTCAGATTTATACTATTTCTTGTCACTTCCGATTGCGTTGAACGGGTGCGCGATTAATAGGACCGCAATGAAACATCCTAGCGGTTAGTCGGTACTGCGATGAATGTGGCTGCGATTAATAGGATTGCGATGAAACGTCCGGATACCGGTCAAGTCTATTGAATGAGCGACGTGGGCAGAGGGAGGATTTTGAATTAGGCCGAAGTATTACGTCAACCAGATATCTTGGGGGAAGTCCCCGCTGAGAACTTGTAATTTTATGCGAGCATGGAGACGGTTCCAACAAAGATCATAATGTTAATCAAGCATAAAGGTAGAGATGCAAGAGAACGAGAAAAGCCATCTATCAATCTATGCTGTCTTAAGTACTGACTGAAGATGAGAGTGACGAACCTTTGGAAGACCAATGAGAATGGAATTGCAGTAGTCAATTCGAGAACATATAAAAGCGTGAACTAATTCTCCATTGCCATTGTAGACGCAACGGGTGTAGAGCGTCGACATTAACGGGTATCTAATTTACTAGTAGTAAATCATCAACCGCTTTGGGCGCGATGTTGGACTATCGATCTTATTAAACGTACCTTCACTATGCCTACAGTATGCCCACACTATGCCACTGTGAGTGTTATGAATGCAGATCGTCGACAGGCGTCGATTCTAGTGGAAAATTACCGTCCACTGTGAAGCTGGCTGTACCTGATTGTCAGATGAATTCCTCAATAAAAAATACTTGATATAGTGCCCCTTCAAGATATCTACTCATAGGAATTCCTGTCTACATAGTTGGCATTTTTACTGTCCCTCAAACTGCACTGATTAGCCTATCATTCAGCCTATTTGTATTCTTTTAGATACAATGTATTTCGAATACAATGTCTTTCAGATACAATGTCTTTTAGACACAGTGCATTTCAGATACAATGTATTTAAGACACAATGTCGTTTAGATACAATGTATTTCAGATACAATGTATTCCAGATACAAGCATAACCCTCAACAAGGGGGAAAAGGTACTACATAGCCCAACCAGCAAGGCAATACTGTCACACTACTGACTCCGAACTTGCTTATCTGCAATCATGGGCCCGACAATGCAGCCCCAAACTCAATGCCTCCAAAATCCAAAGAAATGTGACCCAGCGGCCCAATGTGAAGTGCCCTTCTTCCATGGTGGACAGGGTGAATGAAGATGAATGTCTTTGGAGTTGTTCTAAGTTGAACTCGTAACCTGTCAATTACGTCTGGATGAACATATTGTCTGCACCAGAGCCCACAAGTCCTTCTATGCATTTAGAGTTCTTGTCGCCAATGGCCTCTCCGGGACATACCTCTATGATGTTGCTCAGGCCACCACACTGGTCTATGGATCCCATGCAAGGTACGATTTTACTGAAGCTGCCTATCGCACTTGACTAAGCCTAAATGCTGTTTTGTGTGAGTTGGTGCAAAATGGCATGTTCCCTTGTGATCAGCCCATTTGATGATCTCTGCAATCATGCTGATGAATCCCTCTTCACATCTATTGCAGCAAGATCACAAAACTGGTGGGCACAAAAGTATTTTGAAAATAGAATTCTATTTTCAAAATAGACACTACTGTTTAATTTTGTATTTTCAAAATACTTCTGAAAAGTATTTTGTAAAAGTATTTTGGAAATGGTTTTAAAAATTATTTTGGAAGATTCAAAAATACTTTTTCAAAATACTTTTCCAAAATATTTTCTTAACAGGATTTCAATGAAGATCCTAAGGACCTAAGCTCAGGCCAACTTGTACTATCAATTTGGGGTAGCACTGACTTAGGCCAAATATTATCTATGCTTCAGTCTGATACAGTCTGGTGCAGTGGTCCAAAGATTCAGATTCCTTGGACCCAAATGCAACTGTTAGCTAATCGCTTTTATAATTATTGTTGTGCTAATGGTCTCGTTAAAAGCCTTTAATTATTCAGATACCCAGACCAGTGCAATACCTGATCCGCTTATCATAATTAAAGGACGACAGTGAGAGAAAACGGCGTAAAGTGACAGAGTGGGAGGCATAAATACTGGATATAGACGAAGACATTAGGAAGATTATGCTTCATAGGCTGTCGGCAGGAAACGGTCTAAACAGAGACGTGAAAGAAGATGACACCAAGATCACTCGGTGAAAGGAGAGGGCTGACAGAAAGTGACACTGGTGATGTACGTAAGAAAGGCTAGAAAAGAATGTTGGCCTATAAAGATGGGCGATGCCAAAATGCAGGCATTTGTTCGAGAGGCCAGTGAGAGTAAACGGCAACAAACTGTTGATATTTGATTGTCTGACATGATTGTCTTTATCAGAACTGTTACACGGAAAAGTATAGTTTCTTCTTTTTGAACATTATCTTTACTTTCCATTGCTGTTGAGTTTTGATTAATTAGACAGTCCAAGTAAAGCCTACCGAATGTGATGTCCATTTGTTCAGACAACTTGAAACATATCAAAAGAAACTATGACATGTAAAATGCACAGTAGGACTAGCCTACAGTCATGCAATGTGAAAATGTACACCCTACCCAGACAGCCACGACTCGCAGGGCCCCGTGTCTGCCCTTCTTGGATTGTCAACACGATTGTTGCTGCGATTTGCTCATCCATGCGGTAGAGGGCCAACTTAGTGGCCCCGCCTCTGAACGACTGGGTGGCAAGCCGTCGGCCCGGCATTGTTTCCACTGCCTTGTTATGCCCTAAGTGGTGCCCAGGGTGCGCCTAGAGGCAAACTCCCACTCTGTCACTTTACGCCATTGTGAATCAGCACAGGCAAGAACAATGCATGGGCGCCCACACATGCCACTGCACGCCGTATGAATGTGGAGCGTTGACCGCTTGTGCCAAATCATCGCCCGCTGTGGGCGCGATGAAGGCGTATTTCGTTACACAGCTATGCCTATAATATGCCCCAATAGGCCTGAGTGTGGAGCGTCCGCGTAATTGGGGCCGCCCTAGTGTCAAATCATCTCGAGTATTTGAGATGTGTGACGTCACGTCATCACATCAAATATCGAAATACGCAACTTCATTTAAAATGTAACTCAATTAAACAATGAGCCTACTTCTGGAAGCGAGGAAGCTCAAGTATACGCAGCCTTCGCTCTTACTAACACAGCTAACCGATATTGACATTTATAAAGCAATTATGAATTAACACAATACATTTTGTCATGTGAATGCTTAGCTGCAAAAATAGAAAGTATATTATATTTAAAATATTTCAAACATGAGACATATTATTTTGTATGAAAAGTTTTCAATCACTCGGGGACCTCTGAGGCTCTGAGATATGGAGCGTTTAATGTTTTCGTTTATTTAGGGGCCCCCTTAGATGTTATTTTGTATTTAATGTTTTCATTCATTTGGGGCTCCCTGATATGTTATTTTGTATTAAATGTTTTAACTCATTTGGAGCCCCCTAAGATGTTATTTTGTATTTAATGTTTCCATTCACCCGGAGGCCTCCTGAGATTGTATGTTGTATTTAATGTATTAATTCATTTGGGTCTTCCTAAGACGTTATTTAACATGCAATGTTTTCATCATCTGGGGGCCCCGAGATTTGGGGGCCCTAGGCTCGTGCCTATAGGTAAACGCACCACTGTATAGGAGAGCACATACGATTATTGGAATTCCAGGATGATTTGCATGTCCATCTACCCGTTTTGTGTATTACTTTTGTCTGCATACATCCTTTCCTTTATTTGCATATCCCTTTACACCTTCTTTTTATCATAGTTAAAAACTGTAGTTGGCTAAGCGACAGGCACAGTTTTTCCTAACAAGGTTTAATACACACTTCTACAGACTTCTGTTACACCGTGCGACACCGTAATAGGCCTTTATATGCCGGGGTCCTCGGTTACACTTAAATTTTTTACAACATCCAGAAATATCAGCTCAAAAAGAAAATTGTCTGTGCTCTATGGTAAGCAGTAGCTACGAAATGCTCATATAAAATTTCTACCGAAGTTTCTTGATACAATGCTATACAGACTATAAGATCATGATCACAAAATTATGAATTATGATGATGATGTAAACTCATTATTCAAAAATCATGATGACAACATTTATAGTCACAGTAAACGTAAGGAAACAGCAGCTAGTAGGCCTAGCATATAAATTTACACTAAACTAGTGTTTAGCCTCGTAACCTACACACGACGATGAAATCGAAGTTAAAACATAATACTGAATATTATCTACCATTGATGGAGGTTAAATTTGGAGAGCTGGGACTATTTAGGCCCAGGTAAAACTACATTGAGTTTTGTTCAAAATAAATATGTAACGCTCAGGGGGTGGGTGGGGGTCTATGGAAACTTTACGATACGTTACAGAGGGGGTGGAGGGTCAAAAACGGCCATTTTCAGCGTTACATAGTATTATGCAATGACCCATGAGAGTGGTCCTGTCAGAATACAAACCAATTACATATGCTTAAAAAGAAAATGAATTGATATGCATCAACTTGTACATATTGTGATGAACCAGGGTGTCATTGAGTTTTCTGGTCAGGATCACTAGGACCACCAGTACTTCGGGCTAACTTAACCAGGAGACCGTCCCAGAGGCACTAATGAAGTCCACGTATGGGTAAGACTTCCGGGGTATTGCGGAAGATTTCAACATCGATTCGTCAATTTCAACTACCCGCCGACAATTGTAAGACTTCAGTGTTTTATGTCCCAGAGTAAGTCTGACTAAACGTACAGAGTTCAGACAACTGAGTCCACGGCATACGACGCAGAATCAGCGTTTGAGCGACACCGACTGTGTGTTGACGATGAAGGGCCCGAAGACTGACGAGGCAACGCAGGATCGACGATTAGGTGACGCCGACTGCGTATCAACGATGAGAGGCCCGAAGACTGACGAGGCAACTCAGGTTCGGCGATTTCAACGCCGACTGCGTATCGACGATGATAGGCCCGAAGACTGCTTCACTTCGCTGCGCTTTGACTGCCTCCTCAACCGTTTCAAACTGACTGTCGATTCGAACTGCTTCCTTCCGACTGTGCCTCGAACTGAACTCGACCGCAACTGACTGGGTTCCAACTCTCGCTATTTGAACTCAACTGATTCTGCACTGAACTGTTTGCCTCGAACTGACTGACCGACCGACCGACTTTGACTGAACTGACTAGGCTTCAACTCTGACTCGACTATTTATACGTGTTGCATGCTAATGAGCCCGACTCTTGACTGCGTTGTGTGTTAGTAGTTTGATGCGTCGTAGCTAGCGTGCTGCGCTCTCTCTTAAGGCATTACTAGTGCATATGCAGGTCATTACGTCACTTCTACTGCATTGCAGACAACGGGTCAATTAATTGGCATGTGGGGCGAACATACAGCCAATAATAAAAATAAAACGTTTAAATCTTGCAGGGTTGGTCTTTCACAGAGCACACACTTTTGTCTTAGACATGCGTATTTCATTAATTGAGAATTGGATTGAATGTGGACTCCCTTGCACAAAAAGCTTCAAGTCAAAAAGCAGACCCTTAAAGATTTCGTAGGAGACGTGTACATGTAGTTGGGGATTAATCCTAGGCAAGTAATACAGATTAGACACACCGCCTGCCGTCCAACAGTGCCCAGGCTAATTAAAGGCCATGGAACTGCTGGCCAATTCCACTGAGAAGCAGATGAATATACATCATAGAGGCGTTCCTAATGAATACCTGATAGCTGCCATCTGATGGGACATAGCCTTGACCGAGCATTTGAGAGATTTGAATATAAAGAGCCTCCTGATTGTGAAGTTCATACATTGCATGAATGCATAGACACAATACACCTTGCTCAAGTCTGCTAGGTCCCTAAGAAAAGGAAATTGGATAACTGACTTCGCACTTGGTCACACAGATAACGGGTACGAGGGCAGACGAGTTTATGAGTTTACAGCTAGAAATGCATATCAATATATCATTTGATGTCCACATCAATATATATATATATTTATATATACGTGTGTGTGCACACGCAGTGTGTGTGCGCGCGCATGCGTGTGTAATCTGTGCAGCGCTAGGATTAACAAAGATACAATGGAATATGAATGGACGAAGCATTATGCCACAGCCACCCATCTAGTTTCAGGCGACTGAAATGTTTCAGGGAGATCTGATTGGCAGCTAGCATGTATTCATTAGGCATGCCTCCACTATGTATATTCATCGGTTTCTCTGTTGAATTGGCCAGCCGTTCCTTGGATTTAATTGGCCAGCTGTTCCTTGGATTGAATTGGCCAGCTGTTCCATGGCCTTTAAGCAGGCACTATGACTCACTCTGCACAACGCCTATGTTGACACGTTCGCACGGTCTATACTAGCACGCTGGGTGGTCTACCACTGGTCTGTAGAAGCCATGCTTGACGACATGATATGAGAATGGAACAAAATGCCATCCTTCAAAGACCCAGTGATGTTGCTGTCGTCATTTTGCTTTTATAGACTGATAATATCATAAAATTTAAAAAAATTTAATATCGGTGCCGATTATCTTGCTGATATCCCATACTGCCAATATCTCTATAATCGGCCCGATGAATCGGTGCAGCTCTACTTCTGCAGTGGAGGAATAAACTGATTAGGTCAGATACAGTTGAGGAGACCACGGCAGTGACAGCATAACATTGATAAGCCATCACACAGGGAATCTACGGTATCTTGGATTTAACGAACTGATAAAGCCACTTAGGTATATGGAATCGAAGACTCTGATAGCAGCAGATGAACTTAACACCCATTTATGCACTACATCTACAGATTAAGCATGCAGACCCATCTTTTAGGCATACCGCACACATTAATATTGCTACGGTCACAATGAGGTCAAGGTCTTCCACTACCCTAAAGCAGCTGCGAATGAACAAGATCAAATTCAATCCTGATTTCTGAGAATATTGGCTCCGGCATGTGACAAAATTCTTTTTGCACTTCATCAATGGATCCATCCAACAGTTACATGTATGGTATATGTCCCAGTCTAGTGGATGACCGCAATAATCAATATGATTCAAAGGTCTCCAATCGAAAGGAGTCATCTGATTTTTCTTACCTATACCCAATGTTCCTCCAAATTATTTTGAGATAGCGTGTGCCAAAAACTGTGTCTGCAACATTTTATGAATGGTCATACTTTTGTGCACAGGTCAGAGCCGAATGAGGTAATTAATTAAAAAAGACCATTATATGGTGATAAGTTCCGATATGGCGATAAACCTAAGAAAAGCCGATTTTCTAAAGATAAATCAGAGGATGTATCAGCCAAGGGGCCAAATTATCTGGAGTAAAGTAGGACGCAGTCGGCCACAAGAGACAATTTATGTAATTTCATAAAAAGAAATCATGGCTCGCAAAAAAATTGTGTGCTTATACAACATTTTTAGCACTGGCTCCACGGACGGTGTGCATGGAACATTGTGCATATGAATTAGTCACCCGTGAAATTAGAATCTAGGGTTTGGAATGCCTTTCTCTGGAATTATACTGGTTCCCTAAATCGTGTAGCGGTACAATTTAAGGCCTTTTGAAAATCATTTTGTCTGGGCTTGAGTTGGAAGCACTAACCTTGATCATGTGCTATATAACTGAATAAATGTTAGCCAATCAATATACGAGGTGTAGATGTATGGGGCAGAGACATGGACACTGAGGAGGAGAGAACAGGAAATGGTGGAGATAACTGAGATGAGAACGCTGCAATGGATACTGTGGATATCGTTTTAGTGATTTTCAAGCTCTTGAGGAAGACATGCTCTTCACACCATGCCATTTTCATATGTTATTAACAAAGTCTCTACTGATCTGCAACTTGAATTAGTTTGCAGATTGACGTCATTCTCAAAGAGAATTTCAAAGACATGGAATTGACCAAATGTTATTCATCACTGAAAAATGATAAATTTCCAAACATACAAACAACACTTTGCTAAAAAAATGTTTGCTTTATTTGCATTAACTAACATCTGTGAACAAACTTTCTCCAGCAAATAAAATAAATAAAAGTATAGCTCACTGATGCAAATTCGGATTCTATACTACGGATTTCAATAAGTACTTTGATTCCAAATTATGGGAAACTAGTTAAAAATTGTTTGCAGTTTCATAAATCTCATCAAATATTTTTAAATTAAGCCAATGTAAGCCTATTGTGAAAGCAAGGCCTATCTAAGTAACAACCACAGACAGACTCACTAACTAAGACTATCTGGTTTTAGTTACTTTTACTATAATTACGGTCATTATTTTATTATAATCATTTTGAATTTGTTAAAAATGTGTTAAATTTATGGTCTCTCTACTATAGATTCCTATATCATTATCTCCAAAACCTGTAGGCCCTCCAAAAAAAATAATTTTCATGCGGCCCTCTGCACAGGAAAGATTGCCCACCCCTGAGCTACGACTAAAAAAATTCATCAAAAAAGAAGTAAATTGCCTCGTTGGTAGCGCCCCATCCCATTTAAGTAGTCTCCCTTGCCCGGTTTCTGATATATACTACTGTAGGGCTCTCCGTTCCTCGGATAGGGAGAGCTACTGATCCCACAAGCTCGATCCTCGATTAAGCAGCACTGAGCCTTCTCAGTTCCTCCATTTGGAATGGACTTCCTTTAGCGCTGCGCATACTCCCTAAGAACAATATCCTCAAGTCATTTTTGTTTGGCCGCAGCCTGGCTGAGAGCGCCTCAGAGTAGGTTTCTTGAAGAGGTACTATATAAATTTTAAAAACGAATGAATGAATTGGATAGCTTGCAAAATCTACAGCTGTACCGATATCGCTGATATCGGTACAGCTGATACAAATGATATTTTTGCCGATTATACCGATTATTGCCGATTATTCTTTTGCCAATAACCGATTATTTAGCCAATTATTCAGCCGATTATTTTAATGATTATTTCATTGTGTTTCCCAAAATGACCAGTTCTAAAAGATAGACTACTGCCACTGCCGATTGTTGCAATACAAGCAAACACTTGCTCTGTAGGAGACGTATACATGTAGTTGGTGATTAGTTGGGCGGTTATTTGGGGAGAGGAAAGATAATCTATGTAACTAGATGCCTTCTTCTAACATGCTAATTATGCCATTCCCGAGTTCCCCACGCCATAGGAAGCAAACAGAGTGCTGTCCTTCACAGACTCAATGATGTTGCTGTCGTCATTTTGCTCTTAAAGACTGAAAATAATATTACCTTGTTACCTTGTGTTGTCATTGCTTTTAAATCTAGCGACCGCCATGACCAATCATCTCCATTTTTTTCTTTCCGAAGTTGCGTCCCTTAATTCTTCCAGGCTCATTTCAGTTTTTTCATGTATCACATACATCCATTTTTTCTTGGGTGCCCTCTTTTCTTCCTTCCTCTTCCACATGCCAGCACCATTTCTTTTTCCATTCCATTTGATCGCATAACATGTCCGAAAAACCCCAGCTTCCTTCTCAACGCTGTTTGTTGTAACGTCTCATCATTCTTAACTCCAATCTTCCTCCGCGCCTCTTTGTTTGTCTTCTTCTCCGTCCATGATATTCTCTGCATCTTCCTCCATATCCACATTTCGCATGCATTGATCTTCTTCTCCATGTTCTTTGTCATTGTCCATGTCTCACAGCCGTATAGTACTGTAGGGAAGATCATTGCTCTCACTAATCTTTGTTTGTGTCTATGCTCACATGTTTGTCTTTCCATATCTTTTCCAGTCTGTTCATTGCAGTTTTCCCTATCACCATCCTTCTCTTTATTTTCGAGTCACATTTTCCCTTTTTCTATTAATGATCCCAGGAACATGAAGCTTGTTACCACCTATATTTCCTCTCTGTCTATCACGAAACTGTCCCAATCAGCTGTTGTCATTATCTTTGTCTTCTTTAAGTTGAAGTATAGGCCTGCCTTCTCACTTTCTCTCTTCAGTCTTCTTATCAGTTTTTCCAGATCTGTTTTCTTCCCTGCCAGTAGTGTTGTGTCATCTGCATATCTTAGATTATTCAATGTCCTTCCTGCTATCTTTACTCCTTCAGTTGCCTCTTCCATTTCTGCCCTCCTCATTATCCTTCCTGCATACAGGTTGAACAGAAATGGGGACAGGATGCACCCTTGTCTCACCCCTTTCTTAATTTTAAGTTTGTCTGTGTCTCCAAATTCTGTTCTTATCACTGCCTCCTGGTCTTTGAATAATCCCTTTAATAATTGTATCAAGTGCTTTGGTATTCCCATTTCTATTAAAGTTTTACACTTCAGTTCATGGTTAATGCAGTCAAATGCAGTTTTCCATATGTTATTGCACATTTTTGTTATTGTCTTTATCATTGCGTCATCCCCGCTTTTATCAGTTCTGTGGGTATACCATCCTGACCTGGTGCTTTGTTGTCCTTCAGTTGTTTGATTGCCCATTCCACCTCTGCTTCCATAACCACCGGTTCCTTTTCGTGTTCTGTTATATCGTTTTGCTCTATTTTTACTCTCTTGTCTTTGCTGTACAGCTCCTCCGTGTAGTCCTTCCATCTTTTCTTAATCCCCTCTTCATCACCAATTACGTTTCCATCTCCTGACTTCAGTGAGTCCATTCTAAGTGTAAATTTTCTTGTTATTGCCCTCACTTTTGAGAACATTTCTTTCGTTCTCCCTTTCTTTCCTTCTTCCTCCATTTCCCTGCCCATTTCATTTAAATGTTTTTCGTTATCTTTCCGTGCTTGCTTTTGGAAGGCACTGTTCATTTCTCTAACTTTATCTTTGTTTCCTGTGCTTTTAGATGCTTTCCTTTCTCCTGCTATACTAATAGCTTCTAGCGATAGCCATGGTTGCTGTGAATGTCTTCTTCTTCGGGATGTGTTTCTCTGCAACTTCAATATCGTTCCCTTCATCTTCTCCCACAGGTTGTTTGTGTCCTCCTCTACCTCCATCACATTCTTCTTCAGTAATTCGAACCGATTCTTTATTTCCATCCTGTATTCGGGTGTGATGCCTTTGCAGTCGTATGTAGTCATTCTTTCTCCTTTTCTTCAGTTTCGTTTGTTATGTTGCCATGAATAGTTCGTGATCAGTTCCACAATCCGTTCCTGGTTTCGTTCTGACATCTCTTATTGTGCTTTTCCATCATTTGTTTATCAATATGTAGTCAATCTGGTTCCTGTATATAGTCTTCTTTTTGGTTATTCGAACCATGTGTTCATAATTCTCATGTTGTTGCCTTCACAGAACTCTATCAGTCTTTCTCCTGCATCATTAATAACAAAAGCACATAAATTAAAAATGGGTCACACAAAATGCACAATTAACATCCCATAGGAATAAAGACATTTACGACTCACGAGCAGGTTAATGGCTGTACTTGAAAGCTTGGAGCAAAACTGGCCCGGTACGTACATATCTGCATATATGTATATCAATGCAGCATTGCACAGGCAACTAAAGCCGCCAGTCCCACAAGTATTAAGATACATGACCATTCTTCAGTATCCCACCAATCAACCAAGCATCCGAATTTAAAAAAGAACGAAGTTGATTAACCTGAGAGGCCTGCATAAATGGCACTGCCATATTCTAGATGAGAACCTGCATCAACATAGCAGCAGCTTTAGTAGACAGCAACTGGCATATATTATGGATCTGGCACAGATGATAAATGCAGATTCAACAAGTTGTCCTCGCTGGCTCAGAGGAGATTAATACTTGGTTGCATGTAATACTCAAATCATGCACCAAAGAGGCAAGGCATTTGGAAAATGAAATGACAAGATTATCTGTTGGAGATGAAAATTATTAGCAAGCCAGACCAGTTGAGCTAGAGGCATTAAAATGGCATACATGCACAAAGAACCTTTGACGCCTCAATCAATTTCTCACACAAGGAGATGGTCACTAACGCGTTGAAATTAAACATATGCGCGTGCATTTTGTCAACACACTAGAAGCAACACAAAGAATAGAAAATAGAACATTATAATAGAAGATCAGACTTTGACAACCAGTAAAGAAGTCGTGGAATTCGAGTTTTAACCCTAACCTGCAGGAGAGTGAATGATCAGTCCTCACCAACTTATCTTGCTCACAGCATTGCACAGAATTTAAATTGGAAGGTATGTCATTGTACTTAGATTGTAGAGTGCTTGTGGTACATACATATACATACCTAAGAGAGCATTTAAATAGCCAACATCAAGGACAATAATTCAGCATGTCAACCATCGAGCATTCCGGTCTATATTCACAGTCACTATGTATCTACTGTCAGCAAGTTCTTTATTCACACTTGCTCAGTGCAACCTATGTTCTGTCGTAAGGCCATGTGTGCAGTTGTTGACTTTGGAGTGAAGGTGTTTGGAACCCATTTATATATCATACAAACTAATTAACATACAAAAAGTAACACAGCTGCATGCACCCTGAACATAGCCTTAGTGACTCATTTATTATTATTAACTTGTAAAGTGCTGGTGTCAAATCAACAACAAGAAACAACTGATGGTACACAAAAACTATGCCGCAATCAGGTTAATATTCAGAATGCTACTGGCAATGAGACAGATACAGTCTCTGGCAGAAAAACAATATGAAAATAACACAATTGACAGGTGAATGAGAGCAATGAACAGACAAAGGTAAGTAGATGACCTTGTTAAACGGTGATAAAACCGAGGTAAAAGGACTGACTTTGAATGCTGTGAGTGGCTACAATTCAATTTCCTACACCTTGAGCCCCATATTAAAACATATTCTTTGTTGAGCAAGAAGCCAAGGCAACAATTTATAAATGACTACATAAATGACTACAAACAAATTGACATACAAAATGCTTACCACAAACAAGAGCAAACAGTTTCAAGTCCAAACAACTCTGCCTGCCACGGCTTCCAATCCAGGTTAACTGCAAGGCCAGACGATTCGTTAACAGCGCTTTCATGACACCCGAAGTGGTCTCAGTCAAATGCATGCCTGATGTCACCAAAAAGCTTGTGTACTGCATCAAACAGAAAAAAGTTCATGCTCGTACATATGTATGTAAATATGAATGAATGATATTACATAGATTTAAAAAGCATTAACATATGCAAACCGAAGAGTTCATTTCTGCATACAAGCCTAAGCAAGTTCATCTTTATTAAACAATGCTTAAATAACTGGCATGCTCTAGCATGTATATTCATTCCAACCAGCAATTAACATGCAGGATAGACAGACAACACCACACTATGTTCAGTTGCAATGAGATAAAGCAAGGCAACAGCTAAATGAAGCTCAACTGCTGGCATCCCCTTGTGGATCGTTACAGCCATAGCACTCAGGCATCTCTCAAGCCATTAAGAGTGTATTAGGGATGAACTGAAACTCTACTCGGAACTCTGCTCTAGCTTCAGAGTCGTCAGCATAAACTTGGACAAATATTAGGTCTGAGTTTTAATCGCTCCAATTTTTGTTTAAAAAAATTTGATTTTATAATTTACAAAATGAGGATCGACCTAACTAAAGACACAAAAACTGTAAACACAAATTCTGCTACTATTAGTACTTAATAGCTACCTAGTGCAAATTCTGCTACTATTAGTACTTAATAGCTATCTAGTGTAAACTAAGGCAAAATTAAAAATTCATAAAAATTGTGCAAACTGCCCAATTAAAAATCAAGAGAACTTTTAAAAATATTCTAAACTCGGATTCAGCCAAATTTGACTCATAAGACTCAGTACTCTGTAAGAAATTCAAACTCAGTGCATCACTAGCCATTATGTCTGCTGAGGTCAATCAAAGTAGCCAAGGACTCTAAACAGGGCTCATCAGTTGAATTTCATAATTCCCTGTAGAAGGTGACTAATACAAGTTTAGTGTTCGACACTGTCCAGTTGGAAATCATTGTGTCTGTCATTATCTACCATTAAGAAATAGCAGTCGGGTCAGCAGTATGCACCCAAATGGGTCTTCCAATGGTGATTGCTTTACACATAAAATTGACCAAAACTGAAAATTTGAGGATCTGAATCTGCAAATAGACCACATGGATTAAACACAAGTCCATATTGGTAAACACCAATTCCAGGCCATGTGCAACACCAACATGAAACCATTCACCAGAACCGATAGTTTTAACCGGATAAGTCCAGGGTGACTGCAACAGAGTCAAAACATCTAATGGCAGATCAGAATAAGACATCTGATGAAAGTCACTAATTCATCATTCACATCTGTGACACTTTGCAGTGATTTGATTCCTGCTCGCTGTGCATCACAGCTAAAGACCTCCTTTTCAGCCACAAGACATTCTTATAGATTATCGTCTAAACTGTCCCAGAGCCTACTGAGAGGAACTAGGGCTCACGAATTTTGTTGCCGCCCCTGATACTGGTGACAAAGGCATGAACAAGGATTACAGCAGCATCATGGGAGAGGGAAAGCAGAACACGCAACTGACGAAGCTGATAGTAACAGCTTTGCCTAACTGAGTTAACATGCTTTGATAGACTGAGCTCTTGATCAATCATCACAACAAGGTCACAAACAGTAAGTGAAAAAGTAAACTGAGGGAAGGCTTCAAGTCAACCGGCAAAGGTCATATGTGAATGAACTTTATGACTCACTCAAATCTGTGATTTGCACGGAGTATTCTTCTGGCAACCAATAACAGCACTTGGGAAATGTGGAAGACATTCCCAGCACATTTTGAATGGGCAATAAAAATGTTACATTACATTTTATTACAATACATTGGTGCCAAAAAATATTTAATCATCCCACTATGCTCAGCAGCAGGTTATCGAAACAAATTTCCACCTTAATGGGGATAAAAAGGTACCCTGGCAGAGATATAAAAGCTAAAATACGCACCATTTCTGATGATGGCGAATATCCATCTCTTCTGCTGCACCTAGAGTTGCCCTTGCCTTTTGAAATAAAAAACACAGCATATTGTAAAGCACAGGCAATTGTAGCAATTAAGGAATTGGACATTTATCAAAGTTCTGGAACTTAACTTCAAATTTAAATTGTCCAAAAGCACAACTGTGACGAGCTAGTTTAATGATAAGTGGAAAGTAGGCTAGACGAAAAAGTTTTTCTCTCAAATGATCTTGAGATACAATGTATTGATACTGTCACTGTCCTTCTCGACCCGTGACAGTTCGTTTCCTCTATCCCCCAAACACGAACAACGAACGCTTTTTTGATGTTTAAAGAAATATATTATGTTATACATATACATTGATATCTACACATAGCTTAGAAATTAACTTGACAGAGTTCCACTTGTTTCTCGAAGAGCGTCCGCTCTAAGCCCTTTTGTTGATGGCCCTCTGACGTCTTCCAAGTCCAGAACACTATGCTGCAGCCCACGTTGCTACAGTTCATAAACTTCCTCATCGGCCATTGCTACGGCAGAGCCGACGGACGGTCTCACTATATCAGCGGTTCCCAACCTGTGGGTCGCGACCCCAACGGGGGTCGCGTGACAATTTGCCAGGGGTTGCCTGAGACCTTCTGAAAATAATTTGTTTACGCTAGTCAGTGGTTTCTTACTATCATTTTAAATTTAAGCGACACTCCTACTCTGACTACAGTCACTACACTGAAGCGACGTACAATACTATGAGTCATTCAACCGATGTCAGGAGCCTATATAATTTTATAATTTTAGCCTTTTCAATTCTTGCAACTTCAACTCTTTTTACGAAATTACCTACGTACTTAGTGACGTAAAATGAAATCATATCCTGTTTGCGGCAAAACAGTGTTTTCAGCTATTAGTAAAATTATTCATGCACGTGCTTCATATTCTCTAATTATAAAAGTCAACTAAACTAAAAGTTTTATTATAAATTTTTATATTGATGAAATTTGCGTGCCCGTGATAATAAATCAGCGAGAGACAAGTGTTAAGAAAAAAAAATATAGTGATGAATTTTTAAAGTATGGCTTTACTTTCGTAGTTGCAGCAGGAATTGAAAAGCCACAATGAGTCATTTGCAACGAAATTATGTCAGCCGAATCCATGAAGCCCAACAAACTGAAACGCCATTTTGATACTAAACATCCTAACTATGCAGGCAAGGATGTCCAGTATTTTAAGAACAAAGCTGATGGTGTCAAGAAAAGCAGATTTGATTCTGGTGGCCAGTACCAACAGCAAAATGTAGCAGCCATTGAAGCTTCATATTTGGTGGCTCTCAGAATCACCAAAGCCAAGAAACCTCACACCATTGCTGAAGACTTGCTGTTGCCAGCAACCAAAGACGTTGTTCGAGTTATGCTTGGAGTTGAATATGTTAACAAATTGAATACAATATCCTTGTCTAATAACACCGTTAGTAGAAGAATAGATGACATGTCTGCTGATATTATTGAGCAAGTAATCCAGGAAGTGAAATCTGCTCCACTTGGAATATTTAGCATCCAACTTGATGAATCAACACATGTGGCAAACTGTTCTCAGTTACTGGTTTACGTGAGGTATATTAATGAAGGCGAATTCAAAGATGAGTTTCTTTTTTGCAAACCACTTGAAACGACAACTACTGCACACAATGTATTTGACACAGTTGGTTTAATTTCTTCAAAATCATGACATCCCTTGGGAAAATGTTTGTGGTGTTTGCACAGACAGTGCTCCAGCAATGCTAGGATGTAGGTCTGGATTTCAACGTTTGGTAATCAATGCATCACCGAAAGTCATCGGAACTTACATGATGATTAATTGACAAGTGTTAGCAACGAAGACTTTGCCACACGAATTTCAAGAAATAATGAAAAACGTTGTAAGTGCAGTGAATTTTGTAAAAGCTAGTGCTTTAAACAGCCGCCTGTTTTCAAAACTTTGCAGTGAGTTGGATGCATCCAATAATGTTCTGTTATTTCACACTGATGTGAGGTGGTTGTCCAGAGGCAAAGTTTAAAAACGTGTTTTTGATCTTCGTGATGAATTAAAAACGTTTTTAATCAAAAATCTAAACCACACTTTGAAGCACTTTTTGGCGAAAAAACCAACTTCACAAAATTGCTTATTTGGTTGACATCTTTGCAATCTTAAACGAATTAAGTTTATCCCTCCAAGGACCAAATGCAACATGCCTAGATTTGTCAGAAAAGATCCGAGCATTCCAATTGAAACTTCAACTTTGGCAAACAAAATTGGATGCAAATAGAATTTACATGTTGTCGAACTTATCTGCTTTCTTTGAGGAAAATGACATTGAACAGGAAACAATGAATAGAACAATACTTTCTGTCAAAGAACACTTTGAAATTCTTGAAGAAGAAATTTCAAGATATTTTCCAAATTTACCTGACACACCATTTGCACTTGCTAGAAGTCCATTCACCATCAGAGTTGAAGATGTTCCCGAGAATGCACAAGAGGAGTTCATTGAACTCATTACCAGCGATGCAGCAAAAAATGATTTCTCTTCAATGTCAATTACCAAATTCTGGATCAAGTGTTTGCAGTCATATCCTGTTCTGTCTGAGATCGTTTTGCACCTGCTACTTCCTTTTCCAACAACATACCTTTGTGAAACAGGCTTTTCAAGCTTGTTGGTTATCAAATCTAAATACAGAAGTAGACTTGTTGCAGAAGATGATATGCGTTGTGCTCTTGCAAAGACCGCTCCAAGAATTTCTGATTTGGCAAGAAAGAAGCAAGCACAGCCTTCTCACTGACGCTTTTTGGGTTCTGCAACTCTAACATTTTCGTAGTTATAATTAATAAGATTTTTGCTTTCTTCAGTTTTATTTTCTTTTCAAATTTTATAAACTAAAGCCTCAACTTTAAAGTTAATAGCTTCGATTGTGTGTGACTCTTAATTGTATAATGTACATTGCACAATACACACTTAAAATATTGTAAACATTTTATTCCTTTGCAAATTCATTTTTAAAAATATTAACCAAAACATATAACAAATTGTTTTGTTGATAAATTATTATGATTCAATTATAAAAAATTTGTAACAAAAAAATATGGTGCCTATAAAGTATAAAATATAAATAAAATCAGATATTTAGAAGTCAAAAACATAATAGTTAACTGCAAAAATGCAGTGACTGAGGAGCAACCCTATTAATTTTATTGTTGGGGTCACCACATCTTGGCAAATGTTATCAAGGAGTGACAGCTCCTTGACCACGTTATCATTGACCTGGCCATAAAACAGTGGTGTCCACGTCTACGGTCGTGTGTCCGTGAACGAGGAGGACATTTTGAACACCAGCTGTAGCCAAACTTCACTTCTTATGTAAGGGCCTATGTTGGAAACTTTAATTTTTCAGTGTTCCATCGCAATCGCTCATAAATTTGACAACTTCACGAATATTTCCAAACGGCTTTGGGATCTCATGTAAATATGGTCACTGTTGTTGAGTTTAAAATTTCAGGCAAATACTTACAGTTTTGAACGAGTTGTGACACTTTTTGTTGGGTACTACTTTTTTTAATTCTGGTTTAAATTAAAATTAATTCACTTGAAATAATTAACTTGGCAGGTATTATCAAGATGTTTGATTTCATTTTCTATAGTATGTGTCAATAGTTTATATGTTTGCTTAAATACCCAATTCTGATTGTAGTATACTATACACTCTGTATACATCATATATAACGTGTACGCTTTTAAATAGGTAGAGTTGTACCGCGAACCTATTGATAAATACTTGATAGTCTAATAAATACCTTATAGTGTAATATTAAAACAAATCCATTCAGTGATACTGTAATGCTTATTCTAGTGCAAAACGGGAGGGAAACTAAAATGGTGTTTTTATATAGGAGTATATCACTGGCTGGTCCGGTGACCTGGAATGGTCTTTCAGTAGCATTGCGTCTCACATCAATGGGTCAATCTGCTCCTATATACACTACCATGTATTATCATGCTGTATTAATAGGCCTACATAAAACAATCGTCGACTACTCAGTTAGTTACCGTAATTAATACAAGCGAATTTAACGCCATTAAAAGTCCGATCATTAAGATGCAGAGGAGCTCCATACATCCGGTCTAATCATCATTGGCACGAGAGTACACCATTTTTTTAAAGATGGCTTTTGTTGTATAGCTAGTTGGGTGTATGAAATTTTTTATTGCAATTCTTGAAATGGATAAAGGCAATCATCAGCTGATTCATTACTATTAAAATGCAAACTAACATTGTATTGTCATATAAGTTTCAAATTGTGCAATACAATTATGTCGATTGTATATGGGGTAGGGTAGGTGGCATATCTGCATATTTATGGATGGGGTCATAGATGCTGTTATATAACGTTATTAGGGGTAGGGGTGAGCCAAAAATCGAGAATTTATGTGCTCTATAATATGTGAACGGCCCCATATTAAGTCTAGTAGCGAAATAGTAAATAAGTAAGTAAATAAGTCAGAAAGTCAGTAAGTATGTACGTAAGTAAAGAAGTAAGTAAGTAAGTATTTTCTTTACTTGAATACGTACACAGGATCAATTTATGACACCATCACAAAATAATGCCTTTCACATATGAAAACTGCGAAGATTTTGTCAGATTTTGTGTGTGTTTTTCTAAACGACCATAAGTGATTTAGTATTTATCAAATTCTCTTATTCATATATTTGTTTTATGTTACCAATGTTTGGTGAATTATTAATACATCTATACTTTCTTACTTGGGCGAATAATATGGTATAGCCGCATTAGTCGCCAAGTAGTAACGCATGTCTAACAAAAGCCAAATGCAAAATGAAACGGGATAAAGTCGCCGGTCTGGATTGCATTAAGACAGAACATACTATTCATGCTCACCCTAGACTGGTTATTTTGCTGACGCTTTTATTCAACCAAACGCTTGTTCATGGCAGAGTTCCAACCAATTTTGGTCTTGGGATCATCATACCATTACTAAAAGGGCTTTATTTGGATAATGGCAATAGCGATAACTATCGGGGCATCACATTAAGTTCAAATGTGTCGAAACTTTTTTAAATGTGTATGCTTGAGCATTACGGCAGCTTTTATGCACTTCTGATCGGCAGTCTGGGTTCAAAAGAAGGTTGGGATGTTCACATGCAATCCTTGCAGTTAGAGCAATGGTGGACTATTTCACAAGCCATGGTTCCAGTGTCAACTTATGTGCGTTGGACATGTCAAAAGCTTTTTACAAAGTGAATCACTATGCTTTGTTCAATAAGTTAATGGACAAACAAGTTCCTTGTGAAGTTTTAACCACTCTTATAACCTGGTCTAGTCTGGGTGCAGCATTTGCAAAGTGGGACAACATATTATCAGACTAGAGCTGTACGGATTAATCGGGCCAATATAGAGATATCGGCAGTATCAGATATCGGCAAGATAATCGGCGCCGATATTTAAAATTATTTTATTTTATAATATTATTTTCAGTCTATCAACGCAAAAATACGACAGCAACATCACTGGGTCTGTGAAGAACAGCATATTGTTCCGTTCCATATCGTGTCATAGAGCCATTGGCTTCTTCAGACCAGTGGTGAGACCACCCATTGTGCTAGTATAGACCGTGGGAACTTGTTAACATAGGTGTTGTGTAGACTGTAGAGTGAGTCATACTGCTGCTTAAAGACAACCGAATGGCTGGCCAATTCAAGTCAAGGAGCGGCTGGCCAATTCAACAGAGAAATTGATGAATATACATCGTGTAGACATGCCTAATAAACACATGCATTTAATTACCCTGGGCACAGTTTGACAGCCTAATCTGTATTGCCTGTTATTATATTAGCCCCCAACTACATGCATACGTCTCCTACAAAGCAAGTGTTTTGCTTGTATCACAACAATAGGCAATAGCAGTAGGTCTATCTTCTGGAACCGGACATCTTGTTAGACACAATGAAATAATCGGCAAAATAATCGGGTATCGGCAATAATCGGTATCGGCATAATTAGCAAAAAGTGATATCAGTACAGCTCTATATCAGACATGATAACTCTTACCTGTGGTGTTAGGTAGAGGGGTGTGCTATCCCCTGTTTTGGTTGCTGTGTACGTCAACGACATAATTGATTAGCTTCGTGGCTCCAGATATGGGTGTAGAATTGTGGATATGTATTTGGGGTGCGTCATGTATGCAGATGACCTTATTTTAATTTCGTCATCCCTGTGTGACCTCCAAGCCATGGTAGACATTTGCTCAGTTGAACTGGAGTGTATTCATATGAACTGGAGTGTATTCATATGAAGCTGAATAATCGGTATCGGCAAAATTAGCAAAAAGTGCTATGAATAACCAAATCATAAATTTTAAGGATTGGATCATGGTCCCGTAATACGTGTAAAAGCATTTGTGTCAACGGAGCAGAGATCAGTTATGTAGTCAAGTTAAAATATCTGGGCTGTTTTCTAGGTTCAGGGAAGTCATTTAAACTTAGTTTACATGAAAGAGAGTCAAGTTTTATAGGTCTTTTAATTCCTTGTATAGCAAATGCTATAAATTCAGTGAACCTGTTTTGTTGCAATTGGTTAGTGCTCACGGTAAACCATTTCTTCTCTATGGATTGGAAGCTGTCTGTCCTACCAAAAGTGAGCCTAACTCTCTATAGCACACTTACGGCTCGGCAATGTGCAAAATTTGTAAAATGTCGCATGCTAGTGTTGAATCCATGCTGCACTAGCAGCACGGATTCAACATGCATGAAATGAATGTGACAGACTGTTGGTTATCCAGAAGACTGCAATTTCTTCATGAATGCTGTTCACAAGTCAGATTTTTAGCATGTTTCACTCAAACCATAAGTGATTGAGTTAATGTTCTTTTTATTTGTTCGTTTTTGCTTCATATGTATGTACTGTGCTACCAATGTTTGGTGAAATAAAGATTGATATTTTTAAACAGAATTGTTTTAATCACATCCAGCTTCGGGACCGCTCACATATTATATAAAATCCCAATTTTGGCCCACCTCCCTACCCCTAATAACATTATACAACAGCAGCTGTGACCCTCCACCCTTATATTATGTAACAGATATGCTACCTACCCCCCCTACTCCACCCCGTCTATAAGCATGTTAAAAGATATACAATTGACATAATTGTACTGCACAATATGAAACTTTTATGACAATATAAAAGTTAGTTAGCACTTTAATAGTCATGACTCAGCTGATAATTGCCTTTCAAGAACTGCAGTAAAAACTCATCATATGCCCAATTAGCTATGTAACAAACAGCTATCTTAAAATTGGGTACTCTCTAATGCCTATGATTATTAGACTGAATGTATGGAGCTCCTCTGCATCTTTATAATCGGACTTTTAATGGCGCTAAATTCACTTGTATTAATTACGGTAACTAATTGGGTAGTCGACAATTGTCATCATGTATCTACATGTAGGCCTACTAATACAGCATGATAATACATGGTAATGACGTACATCCTATTTAAAAGTACCATTTTAGTTTCCCTACTGTTTTGCACTAGAAATAAGCATTACAATATCACACAGAAAGGATTGGTTTAATATTTCACTATCATGTATTTATCGATAGGTTCGCGGTACAACTCTACCTATTTAACAGCGTATGATGCATACAAAGTGTATATTACAATTGCAATTGGGTATTTAAGCAAACAAACTATTTACACATACTATAGAAAATGAAATCAAACATCATGATAATACCTACCAAAATAATTATTTTAAGTGAATCAATTTAATTTATACCATAATCAAAACAAAGCACACAGAATTGAATTTTAGAGCGTTTAAAGCTATGCATAAGAAATTGTTAAAATTGTAAACAGGAATTGTTAAAAGTGGATTTACAAATAATGAGTAAGAACGTCAATGCAATTCGCCAGGTGGCAGCTAACGGTGCTAGTTTTTGTTCACAACTTCTATTAAACAATGAAGCTCCGTGGTACATAGAATTTCCAATTGGCAGGCAAACAGGCAAAATAGCATAAGCTGAAAAAGTTTGTTATATAACGGACCTTTCAACCTACCCCCAACACCCTACACAATATAACGCTAACAAAACTGGAAACCACCCACCTACCCCTGAGCGTTATATAATGTGTATTATATAATACTGTAGCAGAAGTCTTTTCAGCAATCCGGCTTCTGATAAGTTATGTCAGTTTACGGAATTTGAGACGTTAAAACGATAAATTACCCAAGTTCTTATGCATGTCACCTTTAAATGTTTCATGTTTAGGTCGCTTTTTAAAGCGGTGCCTCAAGCTTCGAAATCTAACATTATTCACGTTTAATGCGTCACGTGGCCAGTTACTTAAAGCCTATAGGCTGAAGCATATGAATACTAATGAACATTGGCGACTGAAGCATATGAATATTAATGATATCCTTGTACAACAGTGGGAATCGTAAAGACGCCTGCGGGCAACCTTCACTCACCCTCCTGCAGCCACTTGCTTAATTCCCGTTCGAATCTACGGCTGCACCTAATTACTCGTCCAAACCTCCCACCCGAGCTGTGGTTGACACGAAGGCGCCCCGGTTTAGTTCATTAGTGTGCGCCAAACGAGGGCCACTGTGGGGCCTCCAATCTCGCTAGGGGCAGTGTTGGCTCGTTGGGGGCAAGACCAAGGAACGGATTTGCGCGACTGTCACTGAGATTGTGGCGAAGTAGAGGAAGGACCACATTTCGCCGACCACATCACTATGCCACGGATCTCCCATACTAATCCCCATCTGGTCCAACGGGCAATGCAGTCTGGGTAGTGAGTACGGATAAAAGTATAAAACGTTGGTCTTAAAAATATTTTGAAAAAGTATTTTCAACAGGATTTACAAAGTAGGATTTTATTTTGTATTTTCAAAATACTTCTGAAAAGTATTTTCAAAATACTTTTGAAAATTAATTTATTCTGTATTGTTAAAATACCTCTCAAAAGTATTTTGAACAACGCTGCAAGCTCCTACCACATCCTACCCTCTGCTTACATCTGCGCCAACGTCCCCAGAATTGTTACATATATGAGATTCATCTCTTGTCATTAATTAAACTTTATTACTACTTAGCTTTTATTACGTGTACAGTGCGTGTAAAATGTTTGACTGTACATGCCTTGCGATTGCAGACGTTCATATTAAATTAAATACTTACTTTCTTACTTACCTTGGTACGCACTGTGTAAGTAAGTTCATCATATTGACTCTCACGGTTCAGTCACGCAGTTATCTCTATTAATAGTACAGATCAACGCATTCACAGCTCACGCAACGGGGCTCACGCCCTTTATAGTCTTTTACCACAGGCCCCACAAGACATTGAGATAATGCCGTGCAATTCCTAATTGTTGTGGTTGTAATGGTGCCAGATTTTGAGGCGCTGAGTGAAGCGTGTTGCGAAGGTTTAAAAGTATGGCGACATTAGCTTTCATATCCCGTCTAGAGAAAATTTGGAGTGGATGCATCTACGCCAAGCGCCTATCTCACTTTCATCCTACGAACAGATCGCCCCATTTACATAATATAAAGACTCCGTTTTTATATTCTGGTGTGACTACAAGACACCTCTTCCGCTTCAGCAAAGTAAGAATCATGTTATTTGTAACTAGTAGACATATGGTCCGTAAATGTAAAGGTGCATTTTTGGTGTATTGTAACGTATTTTATTAGTTGACGCTGGGACTAAGGTTGAAGGTAGTAGATTTCAAACTGTGGTGACGGAGGGTACGGGTAAAATGCGGATTGCGGATATGCGACTGGCCTAACGGGTAAACTGCGGATTGAATCATGCGGATATGGGTGTTGGTAAAATGCGAACCGGCGAACTGCGAACCGGTAAGACGCGAACCAAAATGCGAACCATAGGCGCGAACTGATCAGGTTAAGGCATCGTGAGGGTCGGTTAGGGTTAGGATTGGGGTTAGTGTAGTTAATAGATAGGGTTCAGGGTCACAGCTAGTATCGTTTACAGATAATTGCCGAAAACATTTGGCCGCAAATATAAATGGCACCCATAGGCGCGAACCAGTCACGTGACTTTGGCAGCCAATCGAAAACAAGTTAGCAAACGGTTCGCATTTTACCGGTTCGCCAGTTCGCGGTTCGCATTTTACCCACACCCTGAGGATATATGGTGCGGATTAAATGATGTATGCATTGACTAGGAGAACTATGGAGGCCCAGACTAGTATTGACTAAATTTGTGACATGTTGGCTATTTTATGCAATAAACAGTAAGATATCACCGTTTTTTGATTTTAAGTGAAATTTTTGCAAACGCAATGGCAAGCGGCCATTATGTTGAAGTCATACACACTTGCGAACATCTACGAACTTGTGTAGCGCATTTCAGATCAGTCGAGCACTATAGAGACAAATCTATTTTTATGCTAATCGCAAATTCTATTGCTCACTTCCCCTTCACTCACAACTCCAAGGATGTCAGTTTTGTAGTAACTCATTATGATTATTTTTATTGTGCATTCCTTGATTGTTAATAGGCTATCTGATGGTCCTGCAGTGCCTTTACAGGCATTCAATAAAGTTCACACTTATTATAACTTATATAACCTTAGTGGCTGCCTGACAAGTTCTCTGAGATTTATATTACTGCTTGATCAGTAGCTGTACATGCAGAACTGGCATTTATGATATTACATAGAGTAGGCTATAGAATACTGTTGCTGAAGAAAAGTTAATTCAAAACAGACTAAGTATTCAGAACAAGCATTTTGCTGAGTATTAAATGTAACAGAGTACTCTATTCAGCTTAGTCATAACTATGTCAGTACAATTATTATTTAAATAGTTAGGTGACAATAATGTGTACATCTGTAACATGGAGTTCACAAAAGAAAGAAAAATTAAATACCTTGAAATCAAATTGTTCTTCATTGTTAAAACAATACAACAGGCACTCAATGAAAATAGAAGTACTTACATAAGTACTAGTGAGTACAGCACTAACTAATAGACATTTGAGCATGGATTCTGTATTTCATATAGACAGAACTTCTGTGAAACACTTTCAACAGACACTGCAGTCTTGCTCAGAACATGAAAATTAAAATGTATGTAATAGTTGACCCATAATATATTGCGGTTACTTGTTCAGTAATCTAAACCAAGTTAGGCCTATGTAATATATGTTAGGGCAAATCATATGACCTTTAGATGCTCAGTGTTATGGAGTATATTAGTAAATATTATGGAATATTTAAGTGCTGTTGATAATAACGTAAAGGAATTGCACTGCTGCATGGACGGCATCCAGGCAGTTCTGACCTAATAACTGGCAGGACGGCGTCCAGCCGTGAAAACAAGTGCCTGGACGCGGTCCATGACCGTCCATCCACACTTTAAGCACTGACCTAGCACCAACAATAGAAGACCTTGCACCTAATTTGACCAATATGCATCCACCTAGCAAAAGGGCTAGTCAACCTTATGGCAGAGATGGGAAGTGAATTCAGTTCCTCCGCTCTGCACTTCATTGTTTTATCCATTACTGGTTATGTATTGCGTTATGCATCTAATTTAGCCAACTCTGCTACCCCGATAGAAGGACTAGTTGACCTAATGGGGGATGCAGGATTCAAACTCAGTTCCTCGGCTTTGCATTCCAATGTGTTATCCCCTACTAGCTATGTATATCTTATTTAACCTAGCAATAGGATGACCAGTCAACCTTATGTTTGATATGGGAATTAAACTCAGTTCCTCAGCTTGTGCCCCTGTGTGTTATTCATTGCTCTATATGTATGTTGTTTTAATATCCTAGGGCTTGTAAGTACTTTTTGAATGTGCAATGTTTTGTGACATTCCCATCGAATAATCTTAAAGTTGTTTTTTTTTACAGAAAATTCCAAGTGTAAGGAAATATTCACATCCACCTGCAACTGGTATTGCATCAATTGTCACTTCAGCAACTGACAATGTTGCTGAGAAAGTTAGCTTTAAGGCAATGCTGCGATCCATGGCGGCTCATATTTGGCCTAAAGACAAGCCAGAATTGCGAACAAGAGTTGTGTTGGCCATTAGTCTACTCATTGGAGCCAAGGTATATTGATTTCATGTAATGCTTTTGTATAAATGCAGTGCACTGCTCAAAGTCTTTGTTGACCATATTATACTGAACATTGAGGATTCTGCTTCCTGAACACTTACAGGTGTATGATGTATCATATCGGTTTTGGGCTGCTCATCATGAAGCTCAACTGGAAATTTCCCTTTCATGTACCATTGTTTGGAGTTGACTATTTTTGTGGTGTTCTCTCACAATTTATAATGCCATCTTTACTGGTCTTTCATCTGCTTATATTATAGAGCTTCAGTCTATACCTAATATTGCAGCCCATCTTATTGTAATTGTTCTCATGTTTGGCTCTATAGCTTCCTTTATGCAGGATACTTTGCACTGGCTCCCTATCCAGCAGCGTATTCTGATCCTTAGGCACAATTGTAGTGCTGACCCTGCTCTACTATACCTTGGGGATTTCTGCATTTCAATCTCCTTTATTCCCAGGTTGTGGCACCCTTTGGTCAACTACCTCTGAACTTTTGACTGTCCCTCAAATGCATGCCAATAAAAGTAAGTAAAGTAAGTAAGAATATTCTTTATTAGAAAGAGACTACCAGCAAACTAGCTTACAAGGGGTATAAATAATAGCATAGATTTTAAACAAAGTCTAATAACATTCGCATAATAATGAATCTCTTGGCAAAGGCATCACTCTATAACTATGTAACTCTAGGCGGTGTTGCATGCAAGACCTTAACCTTCAAGACCAAGACGAGACCGAGACATTGAGGTACCGAGACCGAGACAGTGGGTTCAAGACAGTTCGAGACACTAAAAGACAAGTGATCTGAAATCTGCTAGACGATTTTAAACAAACAAATTCGATACCAAATTCCAAAGAAATTAAAAATTTGCGCATATCCTTACCCTGAGAAACGTTTCGGTTATGGTGGTTTTACATCAATGAGAAACTAATGGCAAATAGCTATTGTTTGTAAATAGGCCAAACTTCAACTTGAGTACATGCAAACTTCACAATTTCAGGTTCTCTCTCAGACATTTTTCCACTTTAAGACAATTTAATTGATTTCAGTATCATGACTCACGCATTAACCAGAATTACCGTTTCTCGTAAATTCCGGTTTCAGTTTCTAGCACAAAATTTTAAAACAGTTAACGCGAAACTCATTGAGGCCGCTTGTTCGAGACAGAACAAGACTTGCACTTCAAGACAGTTTCTAAAAATTCGAGACACTACCTCGAGACCGAGACAGCAGGCTTCCGAGACCGAGACACTAAAAACTGTCTCGAGACCGAGACACTGTCTTGAGACCATACAACTCTGGCTTTAGGTAGGATTAGATCTAGTGGCCTGCATTGTGTATTGCATGGGGTAACCTTAAGGGGAGGGAGAAGGTTGAGAAGGATGTGACATGGGTTCAACAGGACTGAGCAGAAAAGAGCAGTCGACTCAAGCACAGTGCTCTGAAGCTCAGTCCGGAAGTGTTGCATGTGTTGGATGGCCCACCAGCGGGAATCGCCTTTCTCGAGATGGAACTCCATATTTTGTCCTTTCCACATTTTTGTCCTTTCCACGTTTTTGCTGGAGCTGTACCGATTAATCGGCTGGCATTTTAATCGGGCCGATTATAGAGATATCGGCGATATCGGATATTGGCAAGATAATCGGCGCCAATATTAAAAATTATTTTTTTCATTTTATAATATTATTTTCTATCGCTGCAAAGGCATCACACCCGAATACAGGATGGAAATAAAGAATCGGTTCGAATTACTGAAGAAGAATGTGATGGAGGTAGAGGAGGACACAAACAACCTGTGGGAGAAGATGAAGGGAACGATATTGAAGTTGCAGAGAAACACATCCCGAAGAAGAAGACATTCACAGCAACCATGGCTATCGCTAGAAGCTATTAGTATAGCAGGAGAAAGGAAAGCATCTAAAAGCACAGGAAACAAAGATAAAGTTAGAGAAATGAACAGTGCCTTCCAAAAGCAAGCACGGAAAGATAACGAAAAACATTTAAATGAAATGGGCAGGGAAATGGAGGAAGAAGGAAAGAAAGGGAGAACGAAAGAAATGTTCTCAAAAGTGAGGGCAATAACAAGAAAATTTACACTTAGAATGGACTCACTGAAGTCAGGAGATGGAAACGTAATTGGTGATGAAGAGGGGATTAAGAAAAGATGGAAGGACTACACGGAGGAGCTGTACAGCAAAGACAAGAGAGTAAAAATAGAGCAAAACGATATAACAGAACACGAAAAGGAACCGGTGGTTATGGAAGCAGAGGTGGAATGGGCAATCAAACAACTGAAGGACAACAAAGCACCAGGTCAGGATGGTATACCCACAGAACTGATAAAAGCGGGGATGACGCAATGATAAAGACAATAACAAAAATGTGCAATAACATATGGAAAACTGCATTTGACTGCATTAACCATGAACTGAAGTGTAAAACTTTAATAGAAATGGGAATACCAAAGCACTTGATACAATTATTAAAGGGATTATTCAAAGACCAGGAGGCAGTGATAAGAACAGAATTTGGAGACACAGACAAACTTAAAATTAAGAAAGGGGTGAGACAAGGGTGCATCCTGTCCCCATTTCTGTTCAACCTGTATGCAGGAAGGATAATGAGGAGGGCAGAAATGGAAGAGGCAACTGAAGGAGTAAAGATAGCAGGAAGGACATTGAATAATCTAAGATATGCAGATGACACAACACTACTGGCAGGGAAGAAAACAGATCTGGAAAAACTGATAAGAAGACTGAAGAGAGAAAGTGAGAAGGCAGGCCTATACTTCAACTTAAAGAAGACAAAGATAATGACAACAGCTGATTGGGACAGTTTCGTGATAGACAGAGAGGAAATATAGGTGGTAACAAGCTTCATGTTCCTGGGATCATTAATAGAAAAAGGGAAAATGTGACTCGAAAATAAAGAGAAGGATGGTGATAGGGAAAACTGCAATGAACAGACTGGAAAAGATATGGAAAGACAAACATGTGAGCATAGACACAAACAAAGATTAGTGAGAGCAATGATCTTCCCTACAGTACTATACGGCTGTGAGACATGGACAATGACAAAGAACATGGAGAAGAAGATCAATGCATGCGAAATGTGGATATGGAGGAAGATGCAGAGAATATCATGGACGGAGAAGAAGACAAACAAAGAGGCGCGGAGGAAGATTGGAGTTAAGAATGATGAGACGTTACAACAAACAGCGTTGAGAAGGAAGCTGGGGTTTTTCGGACATGTTATGCGATCAAATGGAATGGAAAAAGAAATGGTGCTGGCATGTGGAAGAGGAAGGAAGAAAAGAGGGCACCCAAGAAAAAATGGATGTATGTGATACATGAAAAAACTGAAATGAGCCTGGAAGAATTAAGGGACGCAACTTCGGAAAGAAAAAAATGGAGATGATTGGTCATGGCGGTCGCTAGATTTAAAAGCAATGACAACACAAGGTAACAAGGTAATATTATTTTCAGTCTTTAAGAGCAAAATGACGACAGCAACATCATTGAGTCTGTGAAGGACAGCACTCTGTTTGCTTCCTATGGCGTGGGGAACTCGGGAATGGCATAATTAGCATGTTAGAAGAAGGCATCTAGTTACATAGATTATCTTTCCTCTCCCCAAATAACCGCCCAACTAATCACCAACTACATGTATACGTCTCCTACAGAGCAAGTGTTTGCTTGTATTGCAACAATCGGCAGTGGCAGTAGTCTATCTTTTAGAACTGGTCATTTTGGGAAACACAATGAAATAATCATTAAAATAATCGGCTGAATAATTGGCTAAATAATCGGTTATTGGCAAAAGAATAATCGGCAATAATCGGTATAATCGGCAAAAATATCATTTGTATCAGCTGTACCGATATCAGCGATATCGGTACAGCTGTAGATTTTGCAAGCTATCCAATTCATTCATTCGTTTTTAAAATTTATATAGTACCTCTTCAAGAAACCTACTCTGAGGCGCTCTCAGCCAGGCTGCGGCCAAACAAAAATGACTTGAGGATATTGTTCTTAGGGAGTATGCGCAGCGCTAAAGGAAGTCCATTCCAAATGGAGGAACTGAGAAGGCTCAGTGCTGCTTAATCGAGGATCGAGCTTGTGGGATCAGTAGCTCTCCCTATCCGAGGAACGGAGAGCCCTACAGTAGTATATATCAGAAACCGGGCAAGGGAGACTACTTAAATGGGATGGGGCGCTACCAACGAGGCAATTTACTTCTTTTTTGATGAATTTTTTTAGTCGTAGCTCAGGGGTGGGCAATCTTTCCTGTGCAGAGGGCCGCATGAAAATTATTTTTTTTGGAGGGCCTACAGGTTTTGGAGATAATGATATAGGAATCTATAGTAGAGAGACCATAAATTTAACACATTTTTAACAAATTCAAAATGATTATAATAAAATAATGACCGTAATTATAGTAAAAGTAACTAAAACCAGATAGTCTTAGTTAGTGAGTCTGTCTGTGGTTGTTACTTAGATAGGCCTTGCTTTCACAATAGGCTTACATTGGCTTAATTTAAAAATATTTGATGAGATTTATGAAACTGCAAACAATTTTTAACTAGTTTCCCATAATTTGGAATCAAAGTACTTATTGAAATCCGTAGTATAGAATCCGAATTTGCATCAGTGAGCTATACTTTTATTTATTTTATTTGCTGGAGAAAGTTTGTTCACAGATGTTAGTTAATGCAAATAAAGCAAACATTTTTTTAGCAAAGTGTTGTTTGTATGTTTGGAAATTTATCATTTTTCAGTGATGAATAACATTTGGTCAATTCCATGTCTTTGAAATTCTCTTTGAGAATGACGTCAATCTGCAAACTAATTCAAGTTGCAGATCAGTAGAGACTTTGTTAATAACATATGAAAATGGCATGGTGTGAAGAGCATGTCTTCCTCAAGAGCTTGAAAATCACTAAAACGATATCCACAGTATCCATTGCAGCGTTCTCATCTCAGTTATCTCCACCATTTCCTGTTCTCTCCTCCTCAGTGTCCATGTCTCTGCCCCATACATCTACACCTCGTATATTGATTGGCTAACATTTATTCAGTTATATAGCACATGATCAAGGTTAGTGCTTCCAACTCAAGCCCAGACAAAATGATTTTCAAAAGGCCTTAAATTGTACCGCTACACGATTTAGGGAACCAGTATAATTCCAGAGAAAGGCATTCCAAACCCTAGATTCTAATTTCACGGGTGACTAATTCATATGCACAATGTTCCATGCACACCGTCCGTGGAGCCAGTGCTAAAAATGTTGTATAAGCACACAATTTTTTTGCGAGCCATGATTTCTTTTTATGAAATTACATAAATTGTCTCTTGTGGCCGACTGCGTCCTACTTTACTCCAGATAATTTGGCCCCTTGGCTGATACATCCTCTGATTTATCTTTAGAAAATCGGCTTTTCTTAGGTTTATCGCCATATCGGAACTTATCACCATATAATGGTCTTTTTTAATTAATTACCTCATTCGGCTCTGACCTGTGCACAAAAGTATGACCATTCATAAAATGTTGCAGACACAGTTTTTGGCACACGCTATCTCAAAATAATTTGGAGGAACATTGGGTATAGGTAAGAAAAATCAGATGACTCCTTTCGATTGGAGACCTTTGAATCATATTGATTATTGCGGTCATCCACTAGACTGGGACATATACCATACATGTAACTGTTGGATGGATCCATTGATGAAGTGCAAAAAGAATTTTGTCACATGCCGGAGCCAATATTCTCAGAAATCAGGATTGAATTTGATCTTGTTCATTCGCAGCTGCTTTAGGGTAGTGGAAGACCTTGACCTCATTGTGACCGTAGCAATATTAATGTGTGCGGTATGCCTAAAAGATGGGTCTGCATGCTTAATCTGTAGATGTAGTGCATAAATGGGTGTTAAGTTCATCTGCTGCTATCAGAGTCTTCGATTCCATATACCTAAGTGGCTTTATCAGTTCGTTAAATCCAAGATACCGTAGATTCCCTGTGTGATGGCTTATCAATGTTATGCTGTCACTGCCGTGGTCTCCTCAACTGTATCTGACCTAATCAGTTTATTCCTCCACTGCAGAAGTAGAGCTGCACCGATTCATCGGGCCGATTATAGAGATATTGGCAGTATGGGATATCAGCAAGATAATCGGCACCGATATTAAATTTTTTTAAATTTTATGATATTATCAGTCTATAAAAGCAAAATGACGACAGCAACATCACTGGGTCTTTGAAGGATGGCATTTTGTTCCATTCTCATATCATGTCGTCAAGCATGGCTTCTACAGACCAGTGGTAGACCACCCAGCGTGCTAGTATAGACCGTGCGAACGTGTCAACATAGGCGTTGTGCAGAGTGAGTCATAGTGCCTGCTTAAAGGCCATGGAACAGCTGGCCAATTCAATCCAAGGAACAGCTGGCCAATTAAATCCAAGGAACGGCTGGCCAATTCAACAGAGAAACCGATGAATATACATAGTGGAGGCATGCCTAATGAATACATGCTAGCTGCCAATCAGATCTCCCTGAAACATTTCAGTCGCCTGAAACTAGATGGGTGGCTGTGGCATAATGCTTCGTCCATTCATATTCCATTGTATCTTTGTTAATCCTAGCGCTGCACAGATTACACACGCATGCGCGCGCACACACACTGCGTGTGCACACACACGTATATATAAATATATATATATATTGATGTGGACATCAAATGATATATTGATATGCATTTCTAGTTGTAAACTCATAAACTCGTCTGCCCTCGTACCCGTTATCTGTGTGACCAAGTGCGAAGTCAGTTATCCAATTTCCTTTTCTTAGGGACCTAGCAGACTTGAGCAAGGTGTATTGTGTCTATGCATTCATGCAATGTATGAACTTCACAATCAGGAGGCTCTTTATATTCAAATCTCTCAACTACTCGGTCAAGGCTATGTCCCATCAGATGGCAGCTATCAGGTATTCATTAGGAACGCCTCTATGATGTATATTCATCTGCTTCTCAGTGGAATTGGCCAGCAGTTCCATGGCCTTTAATTAGCCTGGGCACTGTTGGACGGCAGGCGGTGTGTCTAATCTGTATTACTTGCCTAGGATTAATCCCCAACTACATGTACACGTCTCCTACGGGGAACAGACATTTGTACCCCCGCGGACAAAAGCCTCCCTGGACATTTGCCCCTGGACAAAAGCCCCCCGATTTTGGGTGGGACATTTGCCCCCCGGACAATTGCCCCCCTAGTGTGAAGTATGAACGGATGATGACAATTTATATATTTAACTGCAATTATGTAAAATATATGAAAACAAGCAACTAACTATCGTGTCGTATAGGAGACAAAGTGAGTCTAGTTCTGAATCTTTATTTATCTTGCTGGATGGATAAATACTGCATACAGTCCGTGACACGCCTTAATAAACGGTGAAGGTCAGCCATAGTAAGCAGCTCCAGTTGGCTAGCAAATCGTCAGTGACACGCGATAATCATCTCCCGTTAATAAGAGTGAGAGTGGGTGAATACAGATGACAATCTCAGAATATAAGCCATGAAGATGTCAATGTCACATAAAACACTCGTTATTTACAGCAGCCATTATATATCATGTGGTATCAAATTGGCTTCTTAATTCATCAGCAAACTTTGCAGGTATTGGAACCAAAGCAGTATGTCAATCCACTAAAAATAAATATTTTACAGGTTTAGTAACACGCAGCCGACATGGACACATCCATGCACACATACATATTGTACATACAACCATGCATCATATGTACACACATACAAGAACGCATATATAATTTGGGCAAGCTTATGGTCTACACTGGGACAATTGTCCTAGTCGGGAGGGGCTTTTGTCGTTGGGGAAATGTCCGGGGGCTTTTGTCCGGAGGCAAATGTCCAGGGGGCAAATGTCCTAAATTCGTCTCCTGTGAAGCAAGTGTTTTGCTTGTATCACAACAATAGGCAGTAGCAGTAGGTCTATTTTTTTAACCAGACATCTTGGGAAACACACTAAAATGATCGGCAAAATAATCAGCAAGATAATCGGCTAAATAATTGGGTATCGGCAAATGAATAATCGGCAATAATCCGTATCGGCCTAATCGGCAAAAAGTGATATTGGTTACAGCTCCATGCAGAAGGGGTTTCACTTATGGAGTAGCGAATGTTGGTATTTCAAATAGGTTGCTATAACCTACATGTATTAGGCTTTGGTATATCATGTATGTAACTCAAATATGCTTAAAATAGCACACCTTCAAGGCTACTCTTCAGAGGTGCTTCTAACCCTAGCACGACTGAAAACGACAGTTTTTAGGCAAGTTTGAAAAAGTCATAGAAAACCCTGGAGAAAGAAGCACCTAACAGGCTGCTACATGTTAGAAGTTGTTTTTCTATTGTTAACACGTTGACCGCTAGGGACGTGTATACACATCCCAAATTTATACATGTCCCATAAGTAGCTGCCGCTCAGAGGTTATTCAGCATCTTAGTTTTTCGCCGTGAGGCACAGTGTAAGAATTATTTCTTACATGATTACATTGTATCTGCGATAAAACAAAATAAATAAAACATAATAGTATGTGAAAAATAATGGGTATTTGACAGGATATTAGGATATTGTCAGGATAGTTGGAAGGATCTGTGGATTTTATTTTGCCTAGCACCTGTAGAAATGGTGGTTGCTAGATTGTGTTGCATGCAGTTTTGGACACTAGACCAAAACCTCGAGATCGAGACCAAGACTGAGAGGTCCAAGACCGGGTGATCCGAGACCAAGACCGGATGGTCCTAGCCAAGACCAAGACCGAGGGTTCGAGACCAAGACCGATACTCTTTTTTATAAACAATTCAATTTGTTAAGACGCTAAAACATAATAACATGCTTAAAATATTAATTTTATTGCTGAAGAATACTAATCTTAATAATGGTCCATAAAACAGTTTTACCGGCCAGTCTGAACTTTTGCAGGTTCAGCCCTTGGCTTTGGCCTGAGAATATCACACTATAAATTACTTACAGTATACATTAGGTTCTAAATAAGATGTCTGAACAAGTAGATTAGCATTCCGTTTGAATGGTGTAGGCATACTCAAAATTGTAGGTTAACAGTGATTACACATAATTATTAGATTGTTCCAAAACCTTGAAATTTGTGTAAGACGGTGACCAATCCCAAGACTGTTCCTTTAAGACCAAGACCGACGCAGTCGAGACCATGATCGATGGTCCGAGACCAATGGTCCAAGACCAAGACCAGGACCAATTCATTTGAGACCAAGACCGCAGTTTTTCAGTGTTGAGACCGTCTCGAGACCACATCCCTGGTTGCATGCTAACAAGAGTTTGCTAAGGCTGTGGCCTATTCTTTCCTTGTACTATTAATGCTCATGACGAGATTTTTGTGCTCTTCTCACGAATCGGATGTTATCCTATCAACTGCAACCAAAGAGGGACCTTGCAAGAAGCGAGTGGCTTATACCAAGCTTGGAAGATGCAATGAAACATGTATTTTCTGCAACATTTGCCCCCAATAGCCTACTGTCTGTCCACAACAATGCTTCGAACAGTTTCAAACACGGCATCTATTAGGCCCTATAGTGTGGCATTTACGCAAACGCACAAAAGGAAGTTAATTTGTTTATCCTTCAACCAAAAGAATGCAGAAAAACATGAAAGCCAAATTTCTTAATTTTAGGCCTAGCCTATATTTGCTGCGCCTGGCTAATAAATGTGTCAACGGTCAAAGTGTTAAACGTGTTTAGATAATCACTTGAATCAATCTTTGCATCCAGTTTCTGCATAAATATTAGACGTGACTGGGCCAAAACTGCGGTACTAGTGTTTTATACAAGTGTTTTTAGAAATAAGAGTCCAGCTTCTTTAAAGAGATGCCTAATCATCCAGCTGCCCACTATGATGTGAACTGGATGAACTCATATCTCGCCGCCAAACGGCCGTCATTTCCATCCCATCCGCAATATGTATGATCAATGCGAAGGGTCAGCCCAGAAAATGGAGAAATCGACCCAGGTTATGGCGGATCTTCCATTATGCGATCACCTCCACTGACCACTAGCTCCACCCGTTAAACACACATCAATGTTCAGAAGATCTCTAAATCTGAAGTCTCTATAATAGCTTTATGCGCCTACTTAAACCAGTGCATATCTAATCCATGCTTAAGCCAGTGCATAACTTATCTATATTTAAGGCTGTCCCGATTAATCAGCCATACTCAAAATCCGGCCGATTATCGGAGTTATCAGTGGTATCGGGTATCGGTAATGATAATCAGTCTTAGCTTGTCAAGTGTAATCCTTTCCCGGGCATGGCTACTTCTGACCAAACGGTAGGTGTTGAGCTCCTATAAACCGTGGGATATTGTCTGAAGGCCATAGCTGTTGTGCAGAGTCAGTCAGTCAGAGTACCTGCTTAATTAAACTGGGCAGCTATGTCGTCCCTGCTGGTTGCTAACCGGCCACCTCGGGAACACTATTGTAGGCCAAAGTGACATTTCGTAAGTGTGCCTTGTCTGGGGAGGAAATGGCATGTTTGGTAGAAGAAGAAGAAAGTGATTGTATTGTCTGAATTTGCTACCAAAGACATCATAAAAATTCAAGCTTCAATCAGAATAGCGATGATCATAGCTTGCAATACTGATTCTACTTGTACATGGTGTGACAGAGACCATTTTCCGCATGTACCCATACCATTAAGGTATAATTATTTATTTTATTCTGTAATTGATATTTTTTACATATTTCAAATTTTTTAAGTAGACCACTAATAATTATTATAGCTGGTGCAGGCAGCAAGATATGTGCTTCACTGTTGTATTACACTAGTAGCAGTAGGTCTGTGTTTTGGAACTGGACATCTTTGGAAAGCACAAGGACATTCGGTATCGGCTATTATAATCAGTATCGGCAATTTCAATAATCGGCTATACTCGGTTTCGGCAAAATCGGCAAAAAGTGATATCGGCAGAATTCTATCTATATGATTAATTTATCTTTATTACTTTACCCTCCCACATAGTGAGGGATTGGTATCGATCAGGGATGTTGTCTCGAGACCGCGGTCTTGGTCTCGAGAGGGTCTCGAGACTGGAAAACTGTGGTCTTGGTCTTGAATGCGTTGGTTTTGGTCTCGGTCTCGGACCATCAGTCTTGGTATTGGTCTTGTTCTCGAATGTGTTGGTCTTGGTCTTAAAGGAATGGTTTTTGGATTGGTCTCCATCTTAAATTAGTGTTCTTGATCATTTGCCGTTTTAGAACAACTTTTCAATGTTTGTCGGTTATTTTGGATTATTAGAGACACCTGATATTTAGGTTCCACGCATTTGTTGTTGATTTATGGCATGCTGACCAACTTTATATACATGTTACTATGGGCAGGAAAAAAATGCATTTGCAACGAGCCAGCCATTTAAAAATTTGCTTTAACAAATTTCAAGGTTTTAGAACAATCTAATATCTCTGTGGCCATGTGTAGACACTGTTAAGCTACAATTTTGAGGTCTGTGGTACAAGTACATCATTCAAACGGAACGTTAATCTACTTGTTCGGATGTCTTAAAGTACCTAACATATACTGTAAGTAATTTATAGTGTGATATTATCAGGCCAAAGTCAAGGGCTGAACACGCAAAAGTTCAGAGTGGCCAGTAAAACTTTTCTGGACCATTATTAAGATTAGTAATCGTTCTTCAGCAATAAAACTAATGTTTTAAGCATGTTATTCCATTTCAGCGTCTCAATAAATTGAATTGTTTATAAAAAAATGTATCGGTCTTGGTCTCGGACGTCTTGGTCATGCGTGTTTAGTAGCATGCTATATAGTTGCGAAACATGGGTAGTAACAAAATACATGGAAAGGAGAATTTTTACATTTGAGAGAAAATGTTACAGGAAAATATTAAGAATAGGCTGGAAACAAAAGGTCAGCAATGTAGAGCTGTACAAAAGAATACAACCAAAAGAAAATAGAATGCAAAAGTCATTAAAAGAAAGTTAGGTTTGTTTAGCCATATATGCAGAATGAGCAATGATAGAAAAATCAAAACATTGTTGTTCGGAAGAATGGAAGGAATGAAAAAAGGATTAATATTTTTAGGTATTTGCCGGTGTAATATTTGCCGAGGTGAATACTTCCGAATAGTCCAATATTTGGCCGAGGCGAATGTCCGAGGCGATTTCCGGTTATGCCCAACATCTTGCATGTGGATCGCTGCAATAGGTTTCTTACTGGCTCACCTGCGTGCCTTCTGGACTGCCTTCAGTCAGTGCTAAACACTGCCGCTCGACTCATCTGTAACAGGTGGAGATATGACCACATTATGACGCTCCGTCGTGATGTTTTGCACTGGCTTCCTGTTCCGTATCGCATTGACTTCAAACTATGCTTGTTCGTCTACAGATCGATACATGGGTTAGCTACGGGTATTTGCGCGATTTCTGCTTCGGGACTCACTCACTCCTCAATCCTCCGCGTCCTCTGCAACTCAGATCATCTGCGAAGAGGATGAGGTCGCATTTTGGAGACCGTACTTTCTCGGCCGCTGGTCAACAGTGTTGTCAGATTGGCCGACTCAGTAGACTCATTTAAAACTAGATTGAAAGTGTTTGTTTTCTAAGGCTTATCCTGTCTGCTGACTTTCGTTTTAGGTCGTACGGCACCCTTGTAGTGGTTAGGGCCGCGTTTATGGCGCCTTACAAATCGGCGTTGTTATTATTATTATTATTATTATTATTATTATTATCATAAACTCCAAATTCTGATTCATTGCTCAATCAGCTTTCCTATCCACCTGAATTTTGTTATATAACTTCACACTATGATGACTGATTATTATAGCATCATCCACTTTATTTGAACGGTGACCTGTGACCCGGAAGTAAAGGTGACATGTCATTGGCTGCGCATGCGCACTGCTAAGCGTGAACTTGGTTATATTCTAATTCTGATTATTATCTGTTCTAATTAGTTACCAAAGAACGTTTCTGACATTTTTTGGGGTACACGCACAATCAATTTTTTAGTATGGAGGTACAACAGAAAAGAAGGTTGGAAACCGCTGCTACAGTCAACATATTTCCACTTACGAAGATGAAGATAGTAGTAAGGAAAGAACATTTTAGCTTCCTCCTCTTTTAACATAGGCTACTCCTTTCTCATCATGCTTGTGGTTGTTGTGCATGCTTTTGTTACTAGTCGAAATGACCACTGTTGTTCGATCATTGTTGGTCTCCCCCATTGGGGTTCTGATTGACTGGATCAGGTTCTGCATTCGACTTAGTCGGCAAATTTCTAGATTTGCCTCTGTAGTTGGTCTCCCGATTGGGGTTCTGATTGACTTTATCGGGTTCTGCGTTCGGCTAACCAGGCAAATTTCCAGATTTGCCTCTTTATGTTGTCTTCCCATTGGGGTTCTGATTGATTGGATCAGGTCCTGCATTCAGCTTAGTCAGCAAATTTCCAGATTTGCCTCTTTATGTGGTGTCCCGATTGGGATTCTGAATGACTTTATCAGGTTCTGCGTTCGACTCATTGGGCAAATTTCCAGATTTGCCCTGTATGTTGTCTCCCCATTGGGGTTCTGATTGACTGGATCAGGTTCTGCGTTCAGCTAGGTCGGCAAATTTCCAGATTTGCCTCTGTATGTGGTGTCCCCATTGGGGTTCCAATTGACTGGATCAGGTTCTGTGTTTGACTCATTGGGCAAATTTCCAGATTTGCCTCTTCATGTGGTGTCCCAATTGGGATTCTGAATGACTTTATCAGGTTCTGCATTCGACTCATTGGGCAAATTTCCAGATTTGCCCTGTATGTTGTCTCCCCATTGGGGTTCTTATTGACTGGATCAGGTTCTGCGTTCAGCTAGGTCGGCAAATTTCCAGATTTGCCTCTGTATGTGGTGTCCCGATTGGGATTCTGAATGACTTTATCAGGTTCTGCGTTCGACTCATTGGGCAAATTTCCAGATTTGCCCTGTATGTTGTCTCCCCATTGGGGTTCTTATTGACTGGATCAGGTTCTGCGTTCAGCTAGGTCGGCAAATTTCCAAATTTGCCTCTTTATGTGGTTTCCCCATTTGGGTTCTGATTGACTTTATCGGGTTCTGCGTTTGGCTAACCAGGCAAATTTCCAGATTTGCCTCTGTATATGGTCTCCCCATTTGGGTTCTGATTGACTTTATCCGGTTCTGCGTTTGGCTAACTGGGCAAATTTCCAGATTTTCCTCTGTATGTGGTTTATTGATGGGGCGCAGTATAAATGCCCAGAATGAATGAAGCCTGATGCTAGGTTATATTACCAAGGTAAAGTTTTAAACATAAAGGCCATATTGTGACAGACATATTAGTGTGACGTTAGCTGAGCATCATTATTCACTACAAGATCTGTGAGAAAGTTTTGTTTAATGTTTCAGATCATGAATGTGCAAGTTCCTTTTGTCTTTAAGTATTTGGTGGACTGTCTGAATGATTCAGGAAACTTTCTCAACCTGGCTACACCACAGAATACTATAATTACAATGGCTACGGCTCTTGTTCTTGCATGTAAGAATTCAACTTTATCTGATCTGTGAAGTGTGGTCATAGACAATTGACATATACATTTAAATTAGATGTTTCATGTTTGCCTGTCCTAGGATGGTAAAGTTCAGCATTCCTGTGAGTGCCACTCCAATCTTACTTATACTTCCCTTCTATTCTCTCCCTTTCCTATTTACCTACCCCTCCCAATACCCTCGTGCTATCCAGCACATTTCCATTTCCTCCTCTTTCTCCACCAATCTTGCCCATCCTGCCCCTCCCACTTCCTCTACTTACCCCATTTTTCTCTTTCCCTTCACTTCTCCCTTTCCCAGCCCTTCATCTGCTCTCCTTCCCAATCTCTACACCCCATTAGGGCATAACCGAGTAGACAATTTCCACCGGGTACCGAATCCTTATCCCCTCCCCTTCCATTATGCCAACCTTCTTACCAACCTCCTCCCATATTCCTCCTTTCCATCCCCTTCCCCCCAATCCACTTCACCCACTTTCCAGTTCCTACCTCTTTTGCCACTCGCTCTCCTTTCTCAACCTCCATGTTCTCCTCCTCTTCCTGCAAAAATTAGCCAATTAAGTAGTTTGCACCATCTAGCGAATGATACAGTGAAAATTGGCGCTACTTTTCAGCTTACTCCCTATGCACATGACCGTGAAATTCCACAGGCAGACAATCTAGTGTGAAAATCCTTTTTAAGGAGAATGCTGCTGTACTATTGAATGTAGTGCTATTAAACTGACAATCTCCTAATTCCCACGATCACTTGACCTCGTTATTCCTCAGGCAGACAATCTAGAGCAAATTAAAAAAAAATTAGAATGCTGTGCTTTTAAATGTGTTTTTAAAAAAAGCGATCTCATAATCCCCACGACCGCATGACACTGGCAGACAATCTAGAGCAAAAAATCCTTTTTAATTAGAATGCTGTGCTTTTAAATGTATTGTACACCAGAGTTCGGTTATGCAGCTGGTTCAATAAAGAATGCACCTATTTATTTATTTACTAACGCAGGAGACATTGTAGTAGAAAGTGTTCATTATTCATGATTGAACTTGAAATTGAAATTTTTCTGATAATTGAAATTGTAATTATCTTTGAACTGTCATCGGAATTCCGAATCATTATTTCAGCAATTGAAATTCAATTGAAATTGAAATCAAAGCTTCATAACTTAATTGAAATTTAAATGGTAATTATTTCTCCAAATGAAATTTAAATGGTAATTATTTCTACAATTGAATTATTATTGCGAGTCAAGTGCACTGTGTTCATTGACGTAGCTGGCCTGATACAGGAAACAGAATATGAAGTTTCTTGCTGTCTGTTTGGCAGAAGAGAATGATCTTGAATGTAATTCAATCCTTGACTGGAAGGAAGCCTCTTAACTACGTAAGTAAGTAAGAATATTCTTTAATACATTACCAGCAGATGCTCACTAGCTTACAATGGAGATAAATAATAGCATCAATTTGAAACAAAGTCATATATCATTTCCATAATAAAAGATCTTTTTGCAAAGGCATCAACTCTAGGTAGGATGAGGTCATGGGTTATGGAGATCAATGCAGCAGAAGTGGATCTGAATGTGCAAAAAGCAAATTGGTCTGAAAAGATCTGAAAAGAGCTGGATTCAGTGATAAAAAGTAAAAGAACCTGAGTACTGTCATTTTTTTCTAAAATGCGCAAGAGGACAGAGGTGATGGATATTCTGTATATACTTGACTACACGTCGAGAAATTTAATACTATTTCAAGTTGACGAAATAGATCTTCGAGTTACGTTGGAGAGACAAAATAGACTGGAGATTTTCAGACCGAATATTCAATATTACAAAAATGAAGTTAAAAATAAAACCCTCGGTTGTCTTGTTTTAACATGGTTTTTAAAAAACATAACATTTCAACAAATTACTGAATAAAACAAAATATTAATCTCTTATAATAATGTTATTATATACTTCTGCGATATATTTCATGCCTCGAAGGCGTATGCTTTTAATATTGCTCCCAGAGAAGTCCACCGATATCTATCGGTAAAAATCAAGCTATGCCTCTCGATTGACCACTGCTTCATTCATCCCGGCTATTCAGTTTATTCAATCGCTTGCATGCCACTATTTATTAGCCAATCAAAACTGAATTTGCAGTAAATGTGAACACTGGAATATGAAACTGGTGCACACAGTTTGTCTACTCGTATCTTCTCTCCATTCCTGTCGAGGCTAAGCATCAATTTTTGACTGGAAGTATTCTGTGTTTGAAGCCCCATTCCCGGTTCAGTGATTAGACTCTGAACACAATGTGTCTGATGTGGACATTTTGCCAGAAGTCAGGTCCAGGTCCATTGCATAAAGCTGCGATGTTGATGATTTAAAGTGATATTTGACATTTCTTTTTATTGTGGCCAGACAAAATGTCCCCAGACAAAATGTCCTGGATATAATGTCATGGAAAAAAAGTCCCTGGACAAAAAGTCCCAGAATAAAATGTCCCCGGACAAAATGTCTCCAGATAAAATGTCCCAGACGAAAGGTCCCTATTCCTTAAGTTAAAGTTGAATGGATAAAATAATAATTGCTCAAATAGAAGCCATATTGAGGAAACTAATTCTTCTCTACATAAAAGCCAGATCCATGACAATTGGTTCACGGACAACTGGTTCTCGATCAAAAGGTTATTACTCACGGCAATGCTTGCAAAAAAATAAAAAAGTTTAATTGCTGATGTATAAGAAGGATGGAAGGAAGAATTATTTCCTTAGCAAAAACTGGATTGATGATAGGAATGTGATTGAATTGGAAGCGGGAATGGTGTTTAAACCCTAAACGGAAGTTTGAAAGTGGGCTCAAACACTTTTAAAATTTACCAAGTAGTGGACAAGCAAGTTAAGCCTCAAAACATTCACATCTTTTGCAATGGGCTTAAACACTTTTAAAACTTACTTGGTGATGGGGAAATGAGTTAAGCCTCAAAACATTCACATCTTTTATAATAAGCTTAAGCACTTTTGGAACTTATTTAAAAAATTGCCAATGGACAAATAAGTTAAACCTTAAAACATTCACGTCTTCTGCAATGGGCTTAGACACTTTTATGACTTCTTAGGTAATTGACAATTAAGTTAAGCATAAAAATATTCACGTCTTCACAGGCTTAACTTATTTGTCCATTGCTAAGTAAGTTTCAAAAGTTTTTAAGCCCATTGTAAAATATGTGACTCTTTCGAGGCTTAACTTATTTCTCCAGTACTAAGTAAGTTTTAAAAGTGTTTAAGCCCATTTTTAAAATATGTGAATGTTTTGAGACTTAACTTATTTGTCCATTACTAAGTAAGTTTTGAAAGTGTTTAAGCCCATTGCAAAATACGTGAATGCTTTGAGTCATGGGATAATTATGTAACGCTCGAGGGTGGGTGCGTGGGGTGCTACAAAACGTTGTTAAATGTTATGGGGTGGGTGGGGTGCTACAAAACGTTACGAAGCGTTACAGGGGTGGGTGGGGGGTTAGCTGAACGTTACATAGCTCCTTTTTATTTTTAAGCTAATTAGTAATTATTTTAAAATATTCAATCTAAGCTAAAAACCAAAGATTAAGTTTTGCCTTTAGTCATAAAGGCTCAAATTTCATATCACCTCTGGTGATATGAAATTTCTACAAAACGTTCTTCTCCCAATTTCTCAGCTCACCTGAATTTTTTTCAGAAAGGCGGGGTTAATTTAAAATGCCATATGAAAGCGAGGCGAAATTCAATATGCAAATCAAGTCCGTTTGTTATGCATCAATATTACGATTGCTGATGGCTTCAAGTCAAAGCAAATCAACGTAAGCTAAATCAAGTCAGAGCGAATGTGACACGACAAATTGTCTACATGTAACTGTCGAAATTTGAACAATTTCGGATTCAATATTAAAACAACCGCCATTTTCAATCGCATTGTGTGAAGGTACATTAGTTAAACACCTCGTGACGACTAACGCGAAATGGCGAACCCGTTTGCTAAAGAGGTCTGGTGAATGTGGTGTTACCTGCGTTAGTTAAGCAAGGCACAATGGGGGCACATCTGCCAAGTTCAAAATTCAGTTCCAAGCGAAGCAAGGCTGTAATGCTAGTATGCCTAGCATATAAATTTACACTAAACTAGTGCTTAGCCTCGTAGCCTACACATGGCAGTGAAATCTAAGTTCAAACATAATATTAAATATTATCTAGTAATATCTACCATTGATGGAGGTTAAATTTGGAGAGCTGGGACTATTTAGACCCAGGTAAAACTACACTGAGTTTTGTTCAAAATAAATACGTGACGCTCAGGGGAGTGGGTGGGGTATCTATGGAAATGTTATGATGCGCTACAGGGTGTGTGGTTGGTCAAAAACGGCCATTTTCAGCATAACGTAATAATGCAATGACCCCTAAGTTCTAAAAGTGTTTAAGCCCATTGTAAAATACATGGATGTTTTGAGGCTTAACTTATTTGCTCAGTACTAAGTAAGAATTCCATTAGCCAAATATAGCCTGTCTTCATGTAGTAATGTTTTCATCGATCCAACTTCTAAGTGATGATGAACTATATATTTTAGTCAATCCAGCTTCTATTTAAACAATATTTATTTAAATGAACCAAATTCTACTTCAAATGGATTGTTTTATTTAATCCAGCTTCTGTTTATACATTTATCCTTCATTCATCCTACATTGTATATAAATAAGAAATCAGTGTTTCATTGTTCTGACTTCTATTTACAATACAGTGCAACTGTTACTTGATATCTCCCTTCTTACAGTTTAGTTCAGAAGTGCACACACGCCTAGATGGCGCAACTGCAGTTGTAACGCAGGGCAATTGTGTGCGAAGAACTTGCTCAAGGTCCTTACACAGCGACTGACGCCTCGGACGAGAGTCGTTCCCGCTCACTCAACACACACTGCGCGTTACCGGCCGACCGCTCTAACCAATCGTCCACCATGCCACTAATTGTCTGGGGACATTTTGTCTTGGGACTTTTTGTCCGGGACATTATGTCCGGGGACATTTTGTGCTAGCACCCTTTTTATATGAAACACCGTCTATCACGGTGTTTTTCTGTTTATGCAAATTCTTGATTGCTCTCTGGAATAGTTTGAATTTTGTAGCTGCATATGATGACATTGTTTTCATCAACAGAGATAGCTCAGTAATACTTATCGTGTAAGGTTCGTAAACCCGTTGAGACCCAGGTACCCGAGCTTTTTACTGCTGTCAACACTGGAAAACCGTGTTTCTAAAAAGCCCTGAAGTTGCATGCACTACTATCAGTGGCGTAGCGAGGCAAAGTGCCGCCTGGGGCAAAGGTACAAAATGCCACCCCTTCTATTATTTCCATCACTTTATTCTTGTGTATATCCTGGGATATGCACAAGAAGGAGATAGGCTTGAGACGCCTGTTTTGAGTGATTTCATTATACATTATGATTCAGTATTCGATTCAGTATACAGTTAGTAACAGCATCAGCATGTACTGTAAAAATTAAAACTGTTTGACTAAAATGCATTATCATTTGATATAAAATTAAGAAATTAGAATAAGGTAGTATTAATTAAGAAATAAAAAAGCAAAAAAAGGCAAGCCTCAAAATAAAGTTACTAACTGTCTTGCAAATCGATCGCAAATTATAAAGTTTGCATAAAATTAAAATAAAACAGTAAAATTTTTATTGTTTCTCGCTGCCCATTGAAATAAAATCCTAGATAATACCATTTAATCATGATGGGATTATAGTAAACATAGTAATAAGAATAGACTAGTAACTGGTAAGTTATCATACAAATTACGAATACGGTATACGGTTTCATACTTTCATTCCCACTGAACTAAAATTTTAGACAACATGTATATAGGCTGTAGGCACTTGGCACAGCACAGTCCTGCTTCCTGGATAATTATACAATAGTAACAATAAACAATACAACTGGTATGTTTTCAGGTTATAGCGAAAGAGAGGCTCACTGAGAGAGTTGCGAACATGAGAAGATAGAGAGTTCCAGATGGAGGGTCCGGCAGCAGTGAATGACCGCCGGCCGAAGACTCTCTAGTACACGTCTTGTGTACTAGAGACAGCGTACTTTCCAGCAAAGGCTGATCTAAGAGAGGAACAGCCTTTAACATCTAAGAGAGGAACAGCCTTTAACAGAGCGGCAAAGTGTGACCATAGAGGACAGATAAGACGGCAGATGACTTGTGCATGCTCTGTACATGAGGAGTGCCAGCTTGTAGCAAATACACTCACAGACAGGAAGCCAGTGTAGAGAACGAAGAGCAGGTGTGATATGGTCTCGGTAGGAGAGTCCAAGGCACAGTCGTGCAGCCTGATGCAGTATTCTAGTTAGCGGAAGCAGTGTGCATTCAGGGAGACCATAGAGTACTGATTTGCAGTAGTCAATTCGTGTCAGAATAAGGCAGTGTATCCACTACTAAACAACTTAAAACTAACATATATGATATACCGCTACGAAACGCACCCAATTTGATCTAATAAACATACAAAAGTAAAAAAACCATAAAATAAATGAATATTTCTCTGTTTATAACTAAAGCTAGTGTAAACATATTTAGCCAGTGAGTTGAAATCAAGTTTAGATGAAAATAATAAATATAAAATGCTGCGCAGATGATCTTGTCAGCTGCTAGTTTGTATATATTAATCGCCAGAGGAGGCTACCTAATTTAATTTTTCCATTACTTTCGCACCTATCGAATGAAACATTTAGTAATAGTAATAATGTCTAAATTCTCTCTTGTGCCATGTCTATCATGGCTGGCTCCTGGCATTGGCGGCATAGGAAGCCACTTAAGGCGCCAAATTTGAGGGCGCCGATTTTAGAAATAATGCAGTGATGTTTTGAGGAATGAAATTTTATGATGATACAAAAATAAATTCAAAAATAAGTTATTAGAAACTAGTTTCAGGCTAATTGCAATTTCAAGAACTATATTCACTCTCTTAACACCTCATTAAATCTCTTGCTCTTTCCCTATTAAGTTTTCTATGCCAGAATCGTCGATATATTTTTTTTATAAAATATTTTTATGTGCCTCGTGCAGTGTGTGTGTCTGGTCTCATATTTTCTCACATCTTACTGTTTATGCAACATGGGTGAGGTGCTCTTATAAAGATGACTTCCTAGGGCACCAAATTACATGAGGACTGCTCTGATTTCTATAAACACTAAGTGCCATTCAATCATTTCGATGGTGCCTCGATATATCGTATACGTTAGTTTTAAGTCAAGAAAAAGCTAAAAAGCATTGTGCCATGCTTAGACAAGAGCAGCATAAATTTAGAAGAATGCAAATTGTACAACAATTATTTTATTTTTTTTCCCGAAAATGACACTCCTAGGACAAGTGTCGCCTGGGGCGGTTCCCCCCTCTTGCCCCTCTCGCTATGCCTCTCCAGACAAGTGTTAATTTTGCACAATTCCATTTATGTGACAGTCACATGACCAGGCCCGGCTTTAGGTATAGGCGATATAGACGGCTGCCTGGAGCGGCATTTTCCAAGGGGCAGCAAATTTGGGCTAATTAAAAATTTAAAAAAATGTGTTTTACTTTTTAAATAATTGTTTTGACCTTACATTAAGTTCTTGTAGGCACTGTGTCTGACTAGCTATCATGTTCACAAAACAGCATTAAAATATTCATGCGATAAAGTTGAGTTGAAGTTTGGTACCACTTGACTTTGAAAAATTGAATCTGAAAAGGCATAAAATGAAATCCTTTTGAGAACTTAATGTAAGGTCAGAACAATTATTTAAAAAGTAAAACGCATTATGTTACTTCCGTCAAAATATCTATCGTCTGCTTTTTGGTGGTCTGCTAATAGTAGGCCTATGTCTGGTGTAAGTGTTGCTTCGATGATGGTTACGTTTTCTTTATTTTTGTCAATTTTATGGATATATAATAAGACTGAAAATAATATTAACATTTAGTGTTCCACTTTTGCCTAGGCCCACTCATAGTTTTATTCACATATTTATTTGATTTACAATCCGAATGATTGTTGCCCCTTATGGGCAAGGCTAACACAGGAGACCATAAACGCTTATTTGGAGCTGAATATAGGAAAAAGAGCTGTCAAGGAGCTATTTCCGTGAATTTACTTTTGCAAAGCAACAAAAGCTTTTTTTTTTGGAAGAAATTAATACTATTATTAAATAATCATTACTAAAAATAGTGAAATGCAATCTGATTCTGGATACTGGATATGCATATAGCTCTATATTACAATTGAATCATTCGAATGATTTGTTTATTAATCATCTTTAGACTTTATAAACTGAAATTATGCTGATGCTGCTGCATTGCCCACACACTTGCTTGCTGCCTTGCAATGTGTGTTTTAATTATTATAAAATGTGCTGTAAATTTATAATAGTTATAATTTTTAGTAATTCAAACTATTTACATTTTTTATTTATAATTATTATATAAAGAACGACAGTATGTATGTAACTATGCATCTATGTTCCTATCTTCCAAATCAAATTTTCATCCACTGGACTGATTGTTCCCCAAAATTTTACGAATACTTCTTACCAACCCATATCGAATATATAGGGGTTCGCGATCCGTTTTTCTCTTGTAATGTTGATCAAGCAGCCTGGGGAAGCAATGTTCGACACATTTAATAATTGTAAGGCTACCTTACATTATTTTGACCCGGGCAACGCTGGGTTATTTTGCAAATTTCCAAAAGTGTCACATACTATGGAAGCTTTTTAGACCTTAAAATTAAGCCATTAAACTTCAATGATTGTTTTATTTTAATGTGTCAATAAGTTGTGTTTCTGTTTTTATGAGATGAAACTTTTCTTGTTTATGTTGCAGATGGTCTCACACGAGCTGGAGCTTCAGCTATGAATGAGCTTAGAAATGCCGTATTTGGCAAGGTGGCTCAAAGTTCAATTAGAAATGTTGCTAAGAATGTCTTCCTTCATCTGCATACTCTTGATCTTTCCTTTCATTTGGCACGTCAGACTGGTGCCCTGTCAAAGGCAATAGATCGTGGAACCAGGTAATTTGTAAATACCTAACATTTGAGTAGATTCGTTAAAACAGATGCATGTTGGAGATTTTTGTGTAAATTGTTGTCTGTAACGTGTTGTCCTAAGTTTCATCTTTTCGAAGAGGAGGAATTTGATATTTATTTCTGCTGCAAGGTTTTTCTGCTCTTTTTAGTCTGTTGAATAATCACAGTTGATGTGAATGATGTGTAAATTTGTTAGTTTTTGGAAGATTAACACTATTACATTTTAAAATTATGCTTACATTTTCATCGTAGAAGAGTTTTGAACAGGAATTTGCTAAACACTGTGTTTAAAATTGATAGATTTACAACTACTGCAATTTTTTTCTTTAAAAGAAAGAGCTTTATTGGTTAAGCATGTGACCCGTCAAAAGAGTTCCCGACAAACAAGTGCTGACAAAAAGATCGCCTGACTAAAGGGTTCTGTGTCTATTATACTACGAAGGTTCGATAGCCCGAAGATTGGTATCCGGTCGATAGGTAATAAGATTGTGATTTTAATGAACCGGGAATGATGAAAAGATTGTTATCTACCTAGAAGCTGGATTGATGTACAGATTTCTGCATTAATCGATGAAAAGGATGTTGTCTTAACGGAATTGTTATGCATGAAAGGAAAAATTGCTTAAGTAGAAGGTGGACAGAAGAAAATAATGATGATTAAATCGATGCTGGATTGCCAAGAAAATTTAATGCAAATGAGCTTGATTATAAGAAGTCTGTTTAAACATAAACTGGATTGATGAAAAGATCAATGCGTACGAGGAAGTTGTTTTGATGGAAAGAATTATATCAAAATGGAATTGTCGATTAAAATAATTCTGCTAAATTTGAGACTGGATTGACTAAAATGTTTATGCTTATATGAGAATTAATACTTAAGTGTAGGCGCTGGATTGATGAAATACATTTGTTTAAATAGAAACAGAATCAGTGAATCGGATGGATAGATCCATGACAAATGGTTCAAAGAATACTTTTTAAATAGAAGTTGGATCAATTGGTAGAATAATTGTTGCTCAATTAGCAGCTAGGCTGATGAAAAATATTTTCTTGAATCGATTACTGCAAGTAATCTTCCACACTAAAACGTTGATTGATGAAAGAATCCTTGCTAAAGATGAAGCTGTGTGAAAGGAAAAATAATTTCTTTAGCAAAAGCTGGATTGATGAAAAGGATGTAGCTAAACTGGGAGCTAGATTGATGAAAAATGTGGTTTAAATGGAAGGGGAATGATAAAAAGATTTCTATTTAACTAGAATTGTATTAACGAAAATAAATCTGTTTTAACTAGAAGCTGGTTGATGAAAATAATGTGCTTAAGTGGAAGTAGGAATGATTAAAATATCATGTATAACTATAAGCTGAATTGATGAAAAGAATTCAGTCTAACTTGAAGCCGGACTGATGAGAGTATGCTGTTTAAGTGGAGGAGGGAATGATGAAAAGATTTGTGCTTAGCTAGAAGTTGGAAATGTATGAAAAGAATGCTGCTGAAAAGGAAGCTGGGATGATGAAAATATTCATGTGAAACAAAAAGCTGGATTGATTAAAAGAATTATGTCTCACTGGAAGCTGGATTGAAAAAAGAATGCTGTTTAATCCAGCTTCTAGTATGAAAGAAATCTTTTCATCAATCCATCTTCTTGTTTAATAAGAATCTTGTCATCATTTCCGCTTTTATTTAAACTGCATTCGTTTTCATCAATCCATATGCTAGTATTGTCCTGTTTCCCAATCCAGCTTCTAGTTAAACAATAATCTTTTCATCATTCCCGCTGGATTGGTAAAAAGATTTCTGCTTAAGTAGAAGCTGGATTGATGTAAATATTTATGCTCAAATGGAAGCTGGATTGACGAAAAGAATTATGCTCAAATGGAAGCCAGATCTATGAGAGCATTCTGCTATAATGCAATTATGTTTAAATGATAGCCAGATCAATGAAATGATACAGGATTGAAAAAAAGTTTGCGGTTTTAATGCAAGTGGGAATGATGAGAAGGTTATAACTAAAAAGTGGACTGATAAAAAGTTTCATGCTAAAGTGGAAGCTGGATTGATGAGGAATTTCTGCATGAGTGGAAGTGGGATCATTCAAAATCATCATTCTTAAATAGAAGCTAGATTGATGAAAAGAACCAAGCTTAATTCGAAGCGAGATTGATAAAATGATCTTTTGTCGCAGCCCTCTTTTGTCGGGCACTATTTTTCTGGTGCCAGTTGAACAGTATTTACTAAATATTGTTGAAAATACGAAGTTAGTTTAAAAGCAGAAAAGAGTAATATGATATTTTTTCAGTGTGAATATATTGTTAGATGCTATTACTGAGAAAACGATTAAGGCTCTAGGGATAAGAAATAACTATCAATTTAATCATTATTAAAGTTGGCATAGTTGTTTGGCACACACCTCCATGGTTACTTGAAGCTCAGCAGTTATTCTCTAATAAGTTACTTTTTTGATAGTAAGATATCATAATCTACGCTACAAATCTGCGGGATATAATAGCAATAAATCACGCTACTGCTTGTGATTTTTATTAAGGGTGGTGGTAATGTTTTACTGCGTTTCAACTCAAATTTTATTATGGCCTTTTCGGTGACTGCATGCAACTCTTTTATCGCCCATTCACTGACCTCTTAAATATTCATCAGCGGATCTGTGTGCGCTTCGGAGCTCGACTGGGCCTATACTCTGTCGAACCCGAAAGATCTCATTCAAGCATAGAATATGGAGGCCGCAACGAAAAGTCTCATGCTCAATGCTTAAACCTCCATCACTGGTCCAGCATTCCCTTCGTGTTGGCATCTTCAATGTCCGCTCGCTAGATAACAAATCCTCCTCAATGCAGGAACTAATTACCTCTTCTGCGCTGTTGGAACCTAGCATGAAGCCAGCAACTCTCTGTTAGTAATTCTGTCTCTGTACGACCCGTGATGTGAAGCGTCGATGCTTCAACTTCAACCTGGATGCATTCACTCAGGACCTTCTTGCCACCGAACTCTTCCGAATGGCATCTACATCTCAAACTCCATCTAATCCTGACCAAGTTTTCCTACTCTACGATTTCACGCAGCAAGACCTACTGGGTCATCACGCTCCTTCACGCACGATCAATATACGACCAAGAGCAGGATGTCTGTAGTTTGAAGGGGAATGCTCAGAGTCAAAGAGGGAAACCAGGAGACTCGAGAAACTGCCTCATCATTTGAGAACCGCCAAAACTCAAGAATCCTGGATTAAACATCAAGTCAGCCAACACCTCTTCCATGAAAGCTTGCCGGATTCATACTTATGCACAGGAAGGCAGAAACACCTGGAACATCCTGATTTCTCTCCATCCTGACTGCCGAGTCGGCACACCAGATGAGATTTTTTTAATTCTTTACTAAGTAAAGTTAACAATGTTAGAGATAGCACTGTAAATTTCCTCCTCCTGAGATACCTATCCTTACTACATTCTCACTGTCAACCTTTGACCCTGTCATTACTGAGTAAATTGCTGATCTACTGACTAAGTCCACATCCAAACACTGTGAACTTGACCCTGTTCCTACATGGCTTCTAAAATCTCAACCTCATCTCTTTGCCATCATTATTGCGTTCTTAATCAACCTTTCCTTTCTACTGGCTTACTTCCTAACTCTCAGAAGAGGACAGTCATTCATCCTCGTCTCAAGAAGAGCGGCCTTGATTCCACTCTCTCCTCTAACCTATCTCTAATGTCTCCTTCCTATCTAAGATGATAGAAAGAGTAGTCCACACTCAGCACTTCTCTTACCTCTCTGCAGACAACCTGGATTCCGGCAATTCCATTCCACGGAAACTGCCATCCTGAAAGTCTCCGGTTACATGGTCCTTGCTGCAGACAAGCGATATATGTTACTGCTTTAATACTTCTAGACTTCTCTGCTGCTTTTGATTGCATAGATCACTGCATCCTACTCAGAGTCCTGCAACATTCCTTCGGCATCTCGGACACTATCCTCGAATCATTAAATCGGAACTGCAATCATTAAATCATTAAACACAAGTTATAGATAGCCTTCGTCAGCATGGAAGACAGCTTTCCCTCGAACGTCAAATTGCTGCAATCTCCAGGGCATGCCTGTTTCATCTCCGGAGAATCCGATAACTTTGCTATATTCTTGACTCTGCATCACTGAAAACACCACTCATACATTGCCTTATTCAGACACGACTTAACTACTGCAACTCAATACTCTATGGCCTCTCTGAATGCACATTGCTTCCGCTAACTAGAATACTGCATCGGGCTGCATGACTGTGTCTTGGACTCTCTTATCACACCGGCTCTTCGTTCTCTACACTGGCTTCCTGTCTGTAAGCATATTTGCTACAAGCTGCCACTCCTCATGTATAGGGCATGCACAGATCATCTGCTATCTTATCTGTCCTCCATGGTCACACTTTGCAGCTTTGTTAAAGGCTGCTCCTCTCTTAGATCAGCCTTTGCCTCTCTTAGATCAGCCTTTGCTGGGAAGTAGAGTGTCCCTAGAAGACAAGACTTGTCTTCGGCCAACAGTCATTCACAATGAGTCTGTTATCTTTCGCTCAAGCATGAAAACCTACCTCTTCCTTCTACATTATGGTCATTTCGGGGTATTTTAACGCAAAAACTGGCAGCCTTCCTATGGATCCCTACTTGGAGAGGCATTATTGGTAATTTTGTATATGGAGACTTCAGTTTTGTACTACAAATGACATGGAGTGGTGGGGAAGGGAAAGTGGGAGAGAAGGGCAGGAGTGGAGTGGCATAGTTGGATGGAATGGGTATTAGAGGGGAAAGGTCTTAAGTGGCCGTCATGAGCTCCCATTATTGCCTATAGTCTCGCATGACTAGTATATAAGTGGCCATGGCCTAGAAAAGGGACCACTTGTTCAGAATGGAAAAATTAACAGTTTCCAAGTTTCGATAGGAGGCCATTCATAAATGACATCACGCACCTAGGGGAGGAGGTCACACATTAGTGACGAGGGATATGATCGAAGAAATGTGACATCACATAAAAATAATACATAATCAGTAATGGATGATACAATGGGGCACAGAGCTGAGGAACTGAATTCGAGACCCATATCATTCGCACAGTTGGCTAGTCTTTCTTTCGCTAGGCGGCATCGTTTTTAAAAATGAGATGTATAGCATATTGGGTGCCTTGCATGGCTGCCAAGTCAATGCCAATGATTATATTCAAATCCTGTGATAATTTGTCATCATTCGCTCATACTATGTTTGCAATCATACTGCGGTTTGTCTGTTTGAAATTGAACAAATATTATTATTAGTAGTAGCAATTGGATGCAAAAATCAATGACCCAGTTAAATTGCAGCAAACCATTTACAGGCTGATCTAGTAAGCGAATAGTTGCCATTTCTTTGCGGAGGTCGTGCACACACACATGTCTATATATGTGTGTATGTATATATATATATATATATATATATATATATATATGTAAATTATGTTTATCAACTTCTGAATAAGCAAACTCCTCGGATTTAAGCTTTGTATCCTGGTCTCTCACCCAGTAGCGTAGAAAAGTGGCGCCTTTTTAGAAAATTTATAGTAAATATTTTAGATACTATTATTAATAAAACACGTACGCGCATCTACTACACGTTATTATTTATAAATATTATTGTCACTAATATTCATAACATTATTTACTGTCGTATATTCGTAAAATTACTTTTTAACGGCAGTTTACGTAATTTCAATACTAAAAGAAGAACAACAGAAACTTTTTCATTGACTCTAGAATGACATTGTGATACCAGATGGACGTCCAGAAAATCAGCAGTTGATGCTGTCCTGCATAACTTAGGCCTACCAGCACTGGTCCTTGCCTTACTAAGAATTGCTGATGGTGAATTAAACACTGTACCACTAAACTGATTGCAGAGGCAATGGGAATTCTTGCTATAAATGAGACTTAAAAATTTTTAGTTCTATGAATATTGTGGAAAAAAATTCTGCATAAGGCTTTTGATTTATCCATATATTTACAGAAAAGTAGTAGGCCTATTGATTTGTTAAGAGCTAGTCATTTGATTCAGCTTTTTGAAAATTACACGAGAAGCTGGCGAAATAAATTTGAATCTGAATTTGAACAGACCGAGAAAGAAGCTACTGAGCTGATTGAGAAATGTGATATTTCTTCCAAATATAAGCAACAGAGAGCACGTAAACGAAAAAGATTTAATGATGAAATTGTAGACTATATGAAATGGATGATGCTCGGAAAAAATTCAATGTTGAAACGTATTTAGTGTCAATGGATTCTGTCATAAGTAACATAAATAAAAGATTTGAGCATTTTAAAGATGTGGCTTCCAAGTATAGTTGTTTTGAAAAATTGTCCTCCTTGCCAAAACGTTTTGGCAAGGAGGACAATTTGAACAGTTTGGAACATTTGGCAATCACATACTCAGATGCAATTGAAAGTGGAACTGAAATTGTGCAAGAATATCTATCATCCAAAACGTTTTGGCAAGGAGGACAATTTGAACAGTTTGGAACATTTGGAAATCACATACTCGGATGCAATTGAAAGTGGAACTGAAATTGTGCAAGATTATGTATCATATACAGACATGTACAAAGAAATATTTTATATCAGCATGGAAAGTTCAAGTGAGGAGAAAACTCAGGAAATGGCAGTGACCATCAACACAGCATACTGAAATTTATGATGGCCAATGACATGTATTCCATTTACCCAAACTGTCAACATTGTATTGCATTTTCTGACTTTGCCAATAAGCAGTGCTGGAGCAGAACGATCCTTCATGCAGTCGTCTCAACTCATTAAATCTTATCTCCATTCCACAATGAACGAGGACAGGTTGTCCAGCTTAGCATTGATTATGATCGAAAGACAGTTTGCTGCTGAGGTGGATTTTTACAACGTAATTGATTCTTTTGGTAGAATGAAACCTAGAAGGAAAAGGCTGTAGTAGATTTACTAGTTTTATCTTGAATACAGAATGGACGCATTCATAAGAATTAGTACATAATCGCTTTATTAAATGTTTTTTGGTTTTTAATTCGACTGTATTCTATAATTATAGTACTATATATGTTATAAGACTTCACAATAGGTGTTTACTGATATTACGAATTTCGTTATTTCAAATTATAACTTTATTTGATATTGAAAAAGTTGGCGCCTTTTTAATGTGCTCGCCGCTCCCTCTGATGATAAAACCTTACTGCGCCACTGCTCTCAACAATTGTGCACTATCTGACCGACAATATCAGGCTTTCAACAGGTCACACGTACGATTATCCTAGTCTGCTGATGTATATGTGCTCTTCTATCTCCTCCGTCATGCATATGCTGACGATGAGTCCTCCGGTATATGTCTCCATTTGAGTGCATGTTTATGTTGAAGTTTCTTGATCCTATACCAGGTGGTGACCACTCCTCTCCTGAGGGTAAGGAGGTTGGTGGGCCATTTGTTTAGGCCTCGTACACCATCAGGTCTCCTGCGTGGCACCCCGTCATTAGCGCCCAGGACAAAGTGCCCCGTCAGAAGCGCCTATCAAAAAATGCTTGTCAAATGCATCCCCGTCATGAGCGCCCATTATTGCCTGTTGCCATCTGCGTATTCAGGGCCGGATTAGCCATAGAGTTAACGGGGCTGAAGCCCTTGGCCCCCAAATTTTGTAGGGGCCCCCATATATAGTAGTGAATATTTTTTTGAACTCCAATTACTGAAAATCAGAGTTGTATGGTCTCGAGACAGTGTCTCGGTCTCGAGACGTCTTGAGACAGTTTTTTAGTGTCTCGGTCTCGAGGTAGTGTCTCGAATTTTTAGAAACTGTTTTGAAGTTAACATCTTGTTCTGTCTTGAACAAGCTGTCTCGATAAGTTTCGTGTTAATTGTCTTAAAATCTTGGACTAGAACCTGAAACCAGAATCTACGAGAAACGGTAATTATGGTTAACGCGCGAGTCACAGGATACTAAAATCAATTCAATTATCTTAAAGTGGAAAGATGTCTGAGAGAGATCCTGAAATTGTGAAGTTTCCTTTTTACGCAATTTGACGTTATTGGCAAACAATAGCTATGCCATTGATGTAAAACCACCATAACGATCGGAACAACTTTGAGTTTCTCAGGGCGAGTTTTGTGCAAATTTTTTATTTCATTTGGTATTTGGATCGAATTTGCTTGTTTAAAATCGTCTAGAATATTTCAGAAGTGTCTAAAAAGGATTTCTTTATGCTATTCAGAAGATAGGCTGAAGAAGAGATATCGAAAAAGATAAAACGCGGTAATATAAAAGCTGTTCTCGGGAATTGGTACTATATACATTATAAACTTCAAATTGAAATTACAAATGAACATTATTTCCATAAACTGATACATTTTTTAGTATTTTACAGTCTTTTATATAAGATCACTTTTCCTTTACTGTCTCGGACTGTCTCGAGCCTAGTGTCTCGGTCTTGGTACCTCACGGTCTCGGTCTCGGTACCTCACGGTCTCGGTCTCGGCACCTCACTGTCTCGGTCTCGTCTTGGTCTTGAAGTTTCAAGTCTTGCATACAACACTGTTGAAAATCGACGTTTTTTAAAATGAAAGAAGGTGGTGCAACAATGCCCAATAAGAGAAATCCATTACTACTAAGCACCGTGCTATTAAGTAATGAAAAAACACACAGCAAGGACTGTGCAGACATATAGATGAGAAGCCGCCATTTTTTGATGCATTCAGTTGCACGAAAACGTGACTTTTGTTTACAATAACTAATCGCCTTATTTCTTTTTGTTAGCGAAACATTGCTCATTTTTGACCTACAGGCATAAAATTTTATATTTGTTGTCAGAAAGTAATGCAAATTAACACCTGATATAGTACAATTTGAGAAATGTGGGATGTAGGCACCTGCTGAACCCTATATGAGAAAATATTCCGAGTGGGGCAATTTTCATCTATCACATTAGCCTATAAGTCAAAATGTGATCATCACATTTTTAAAGGCGATCTATTTTAAATACATTTTGATTGTTAGGCTCATTTCTATAATAACATTTTGGAAAATGTAAATATTATTTTGATATAATGAAATAAGTAATTTAAATGTCAGGTACACAACCTGTATCCAATGCAGGTTCCTTATTTTAAATTTCAGTTAGTCGTAAGCTCAACATTTCTACAGCACCCACTAAACCAAAGTGAACCAGCTTATTCTCAGGCGCTTAATTACAGCAAAATCGACAGGTAGAGGTCGAAAATCCAGAGCATCTGGCAGGCAGTCGAATAACAGTCGTCAAAGTTTACAATGATATTGTCCTGGCCCTGGACTCTGGTTTCATCTTTTCTGCTGCCTTCGACTGTGTGGACCACACAATACTCCTTGAAATTCTCCAAGTACAATTCGGCATCACTGCTTCAGCTGTCTTGTGGATCGCTTCATTCGTAACCTCGCGGTCGCACAGTGTTAAATTCAGCGGAAGCTCATCCAAAACCTTCTCGGTCCTCTTTGGCGTGCCTCAAGGATCTATTCTCGGCCCACTCGTATTCATCTTGTACACATCAAACATTGTCAACATCGCATCGCAGTGCGACATCACCATTCATCACCATTCATTCGCTGATGATACCCAATTATACATAAAGCTCCTTGGAAAAAACATTGACATCAGAGTTAAAATAGCATCATGTGTCCGGGATATTCAATCCTGGTGCGCATCCATGCGCCTGAAATTGAATGCCTCCAAAACTAAACTCATCTGGTTCGAACAGCGAAACATTACGATTGTGAATTATACAATAAAAAATCTCAATATTGATGCAAGCTGCGCCATCAGACCCTCCAATGTAGTTCGCTATCTCTGTGTTTTTCTGGATAGTAAGCTGAACATGACCCTACACATATCCACCATCGCTAGAGCGTGCTTTTTCCACCTGCGTTGAATTCAACAAGTGAAATGCTGCCTGAATGAAAACTGCCTCCATATCCTTGTTCAGGCTCTTGTCATTTCTCGCCTGGACTATTGCAACTCCATCCTCTCTGGACTTCCTTTGTCAACACTACAGCCCCTATCATCAGTCCTACACTCTGCTGCCTGCTTACTAAAAGGTCTTGCTCCTCGCGACCACATCACACCATCCCTACAACAGTTATACTGGCTCCCCATCTGTGCCCGTATTGCCTTCAAGATTTCCCTTTTCATGTACCACATTCATAACGGAACCTCCACCTCGTACATGACGTCCATGGTTGCGTCATGCGCTGCCTCTACCTCAAGAGGACTCCGTTCATCTACGCGTGGAGACTTTACCATACCTCGCACTAACAAGAAGTTTGGGAACCGTGCATTCTCAGTCGCAAGACCCACAGAATGGAATAGTCTCCCAATTTCAGTTCATCAAGCCACAACCCAATTCAGCAGAGACTCTTTTCAAGTCAATACTGAAGACCAACCTATTCTCCCTGATCTATGACTAAGAATGCAGCACAGCGCTTTTGTGCAAGATTTGTCTTGTCAAAGCGCTTTATAAATGCCTAGTTGTATTGTATTGTATTGTATTGTACAGTCAGATGGCTAAGGTGGATGGTGTTTGGGGCTGAAATTGCAAGGGAAGGAATTCACAAATCCTATCCGATCAGGATAGGATTTGTGAAAAGGCAGTGTTTTCAGTTCTGAGTGAGTAATGGATATCTCTTATTGGGCAACTGTGGCATTGTTGCATCACCTTCTTTTGTTCAAAAAAACGTCGATTAGCAGTAATTGGAGTTTAAAAAATATTCACTACAATATCTGTGAGGACAGAGCAAAGGGGAGGTGTTGGTGAGTTCATAGGATGGATCGGATATTTATTTTGTCATAATACTGGAGCGAGTTTGTTCCAAGGAGGTGGAGCAGTGTGAGAGTGGAAGATCATTTTGACATTGTCGAGAGTCAAAAATCACCTCAAGGCCACAATGAGTCAAGATCGTCTGGATTATATAGCCTAGCATAGGGTAATAGTTGTTCCGTGGTCTCGATGTCACAGCATTGATTGACGATTTATCAAGTGAAAAATCTCAGCAAGAAATATTTTGATCATATTGGTAAGCACTGCATGTATGTGCAATAAAATAGATAAGACTATAATAGACTATAGTTTATCTACTAATGGATTGATTGTTACTTTCAAAATTTATTACATTTCAATGTACTAGACAATTCAGCTATATATATATATATATATATATATATATATATATATATATATATATATATATATATTAGCTGTGTTGTCAATGATGGTATAATGTGTACTTGCAATTAGTGATCCAGAGTGCATGTTATTAAGCATTAATTATGATTAGGGATAGGGTTAACATATTGTTTATGTAAGGAACCCAAGACATATTAGCCCAGTGCCCCAAGTTGACTGATCCGGTGTAGTAGGTCAAACACACTCCCCCTTTTATACACTCCCAGGTCAATTTATCCTAGGATAAAGTGACCCGGGAGTTAATTCTTCCTAGGAGCAATTGAGTAGTGGAGTGCATTGTACCTAGGACATACACACTCCTGCTGGTGAATAGACACTTCCGTGGAGTTAATTCTTCCTAGAATAAATTGACTCCAGGGAGTTGAATTCTTCCTAGGATAAATTGATTCCCCTATCTAATGCAATAAGGGAGTTGATTCTACATAGGACAAACTGACTCCTGTGGAGCTAATTTTTCCTAGGATAAATTGACTCCCAAACCGAATGCAATAATAATAACGACGATTTACCGTATATACTCGACTATAAGTCGAGAAACTTAAGACTATTTCAGGACGGCGAAATAGGCCTTTCGACTTATATTTGAGAGGCAAAATAATGGGAAATTTTCGGATAGAATATTCAACATTTAAAAAGAGATATCAAGCTATATATCTTGATTTATGACAGAGGCATGCATTAATATTGATCGGCGAAATAAATATTTCGCCGAGAAATCTGCCGAACTTCTCCGCCGACAGACAGCAGATATAAGGCTATGCCTCTAGATTTATGATGGCCACATGTGTTCATTTTGATCTCCCTATAGTAAAATGTATATTTTGTGGTGAAATCACCCGAACTTCTACGCTGAAAGACGGCAGATATCAAGCTATACCTCTCGATTTATCACTCGATTTTGATTTAATGGCTTCGACTTATATTCGAGCCATAAATTTTGGACACTATTTTTGTCCAAAAATTGCACTTCGACTTATACTTGAATCGACTTATAGTCAAGTATATACGGTATAAGGCGCCGTAAACGTGGCCATACCACTGCAAGGGCGCCTAATAATCCTATAGGAAGTCAGTAGGAAGGATAAGCCTTAGAGAAAAAGTATGATTTCAATTACGTTTTGAAGGAATCCACAAAAGCGGCCGTCCTTATGACAAGCGGAAAACTGTTCCAACACTGCGGACCAGCAGCTGAGAAAGTGCAGTGACCAAAACAAGTCTTCGTCCTCCGCACACAGAAATCAGTCCTCTCAGACAAACGGAGTCATAGTCCGAACGGTGAGGATTCGGTCATATCACAGAGACCACGCAGATACTTGGGAGCTGATTCAGGGATGGAGCTGTAAACAAGCAAGCATAACTTGAAATCGATGCGATATGGAACATGGAGCCAGTGCAGAACGTCACGTAAGAGCGGCGTAACATGGTCATATTTCCGCATGTTGTAGATGAGCCATGCAGCGGCATTTGGCACCGACTGGAGTTCATCAAGAAAACACGCAGGCGCACCAGCGAGAAGGCTGTTGCAGTGGTCCACATGTGAGATGCCTCAAAAGATAATGACCGCATGCAGCTCCTGATGAGATGAAGCTGACAGAAACAATAGCCAACCCTTGACACTACGTGGCGCCTCATAGACAAATTTGACTCCAAGACGACGCCTAGACCACGCACCGAGGCTGACGTTGAGATGATGGCACCGCCTGCTGGTGGCACACCACAAGAAGTCGAGTCTTCTTTGGGTACAGCCGTAACCGGTTGGATCGTATCCACTCCTCGATTCGCTCAACACCCTGCTCCATTCAGTGACGCAGATGATCTGACGCAGATAGAGGCCCTGACCTATAGAGCTGCGTGTCATTAGCTTAGAAGTGTGATGACAGACCGAGAGACACTGCAGTCACCCCACATCAGCAGTATATAGCAAGAATAGCAACGGTCCTAAAATGAAGCCTTGTGGGACACCACAGCTGAGTGGGCGAACGGAGGAAAAAACCCATCAAAAAGCACGGTTTGCTGGCAACTGCAGAGGTAGGAGCGGAACCATTCCAGTGCAACCGAACAGATGCCATAAGTTCTGGACAAGTGCTCGATCATGATGCCGTGGTCAACCGTATTGAACGCCGCCGAGAGATCCAGTAGGCCAAGAAGATGATGTCATTGACGACCTTCAGGAGGTCGGTCTTTGTCAAGTGGCCGCTCCGGTAGGCGTATTGATGAATCGGAAGGAGACCAGCCGATGCCAGGTAATCAGTCAGTTGAACGCTGGCCAGGCACTCAAGAAGCTTTGATAAGACAGATAAGTTTGAAATCGGTCGATAACTTGATAATTCGCAAAGAGGGAGTGTCGACTTATTGAGGTGAGGGGTGACATACGCGTCCTTGTAGCACGTCGGGAACTCACCAACAGCTAGCGAGGTGTTGAAGACTGACGCGACGTACGGGGCGAGTAGATTGACGCATGACTTGAGCAGCCACGTTGGCATAGGATCCTTCTTGGAATATTTGTCGGCGGCGTTGTCAACCATGTGGCATACGGTGGCTAGCATAATGGGACTGAAGTCAGGAGGCCATCAGTGGCGGACCTGATGTCGGATACCCTCTGATTGAAGAAGGCGGAGAAGGCTTCGGCAGAGAGACTGGCAGCGCAAGACAGAAAACTCTGGAAAAGGGGATAAAAGGTTGCATTTGACATCTCTGGGATTTGACCCATGGACCATGATGGTGATAATGATAATAATACATATCTATATATGTACGTACAAGCAAAAAATTGGGTTATGACAACTAAGGTTCTTTTCAATACAGTGAATTGCTTCTTTAAAATTTTTGTTTTGTTCTGCAATTGTTAATTTACTGTGCATTTACTACTGACACTTGACAATTTAAAAAATTACTAATTTTTTTTAGTAAATCCATTACTGGTGAAGAATTTTTTTTTCAGAGGAATTAATTTTGTTCTGAGTGCACTTGTGTTTAACATCGTTCCCACAGTATTTGAAGTTGGACTAGTCACTGGAATACTGGTAAGTTAGAACAGAGGTTCTTAACCTTTTTTGTTGAACAACACATACCTAAACTTTCAGCCAAATTTGGTGACACACAATACAATTGTCACAATGTGAATATCACCAAAATAAAATTGTTGAAGTTAAACTAGCTTAGTTGTTGACAATTTTACATTGTTCACCTTTTATGAATGAAAATGTTCATATTTGGCGCTTTATAGTTTTTAATGATTTAGTCTATACATTATTTAATTCAATTGATTTACTTCAACAAGTCCATGTTGTTTAATTTAGCATAGGCCTAGACGTTACAGTTCATGAAATTTTTTATAAATCTTTTGGGATCATTTTAAAATGTGAGATTTTAGTTTGTTGTTTCACTAAAACAGAAATTGACGGCCGCACCATTTCCATATTCAGCACCGTCTCATTGCTGCCAAAATCTGATTCTGCATTGTCAGTTGTAATTTTGCAAAAAAAATTTTTAGGCTGATAATAAATAGGCCTATATCCATTTCGATTGTTACCGTTGTCCCTATTATATATATATTTATTTATTAATGTGCACAAATTTTCACTGGTGCAGTTGCAAATGTTACTGTATCTCAAGGACCAATATGTACTAATGTAGATTGTTTGACTGTATCTACAGCCTACAGTATAAGAAAAACACTAGGACTCCCCAATATTGCATTAAAATTAATTAGATAACTAGAGTGCTACGAATTCTAATAGCTAAACTGCTAAGATAAGTAAATCACTATAATGAAAAAATAACAGTCATATGCTGTGAAAATTCGCGATACAACAATTTTTTTTGCAACCCACCATGTTTACGCGACACATCGTCGTTTCGCTACACACTAGTGTGTCGCGACACACCTGTTGAGAACCTTTGGCTTAGAATTAGAAGACTGTCATTATGTAATGATTTCTTCATACTTTATTTTCTTGTTCAGAGCTGTCATCACTGATGTGTTTGCCAAAGCTTTTATGAGAAACTGCCGGTAGTTGACTTTATCCATTCATGATTGCCTTAATCATATTCATTCATTTATTCATTCATTCAATAAGAAAATTTATATAGCGCCCCTTCAGGGTAGGGCTACCTGCTGACCCTGGCATGGCTGAAAGAACAATATTAAGGCGAGTATAAGAAAAGTCTGAGTGGATCCTAGGCGACAAATGCAACACCAATGGAAGCATGTTTTAGAGTAAGGGGCCAACCACTGAGAAAGCAAGATTTTGTTTAGTAGTTGTACAGGGCAAATGAGACAATGGCCTTGCTCAGTTGAGTGGAGTGAGCGGTGACCCGGTGCACTCAAAGTATGACCCAGTGCACTCAAAGTAGAGTAGCAGAGATTGTATATATAGGCAGGGGTGACACTCATCAGCGACCGCCCGACCAAAGCGATAATATGGTACAAGATTTACTGTTGGAGAGGGAGCCAGTGGAGCACATTCAGCATATAGCTGGAGACATTGTCAAATTTCAGAATGCCCCCAACAAGACGTGCAAAACGACCCGGGCCAGGCACCATAACCCCCCAGGTGGAAGACCTACATATAGTTAGCACAGTAATCTAGTCAGGTTGTGATGAAGGCGTGAACAAGGGTGGCGTTGACGTCTGGAGTTAGTGAGCGAGCAACTATGCGGAGCTGACACAACTGGTAGCAAAAATCAGGACAAAGGCGGTGAATATGAGAAGCAAAGATAAGCTATTGGTCCAATATGACTCCAATGTACTAGACAACAGTGGATAATACAAAGAGAGGGAAGTTGGCAGCAATGATGGCTAGATCCAGTTTCATAAGCTGCTGGCAAGTGCCGAGACAGATAAATTGGGTTTTTGTTGGGTTGAGTCGTGAGCAGTTTGTCGACATCCAAACCTCGAGGGCATCCAGAGTCTGACTCATTGCCCGAACGGCAGCAGAGGCATTAGAAGACATGCAGTGTAAGTATGCTTGAACATCATCAGTGGCATTAAGGATAGAAGCAATTTCAGAAGTGTAGATGACATACAGAAGAGGACCCAGCACCGAGAAGTGAGGATAGTCATACGGCCAGGCCAACCCACTTCGACCTGGAGAACCCATGAGCCACGCAAATGGAGCGCTCTCTAACGAATTGAAGCCAGCCAGCTGAGAAAGTTGCCAGACTGGCCAAATGAAATCTCTAGCCGCTTAAGCAAAATGTCATAATAATCAACAGTGTCAAAAGTGGCACTGACGTCCAACTAGGCCAGTAGAGTGAGCTGTGAATTGCCTATAACCCCATAAATGTCGAAAAGGAGACGGAGTAACAGCGTATGCTGTGTCTCAGCTTCTAAATTTCAAAGCTCTATAAAGAATCCTTAAATAAACTTCGACCTTAAGTGATCTTATTGGCTTTTTGTCTATTATGTCACTACAGACGTGCTAACTAGTTTATTGTCATGAACTTGAAATCACTGCATTTATTTATTTATTTGGAGGATTTATATAGCACCCCTTCAATAGATCTACTCAGAAGCTCTCCCGACCCTATCCTGGTAAAATGGGACAGTCTTAAGGCTGGTATAAAGCACGGTTGAGGCACAGGCAGTTGGAAGACATCCAGACCTCCCAAGGTCTCCATCGCCCAGCTCATTGCCAGAGGTGAGAAGTGCAGATAGGCCTGGAAGCCGTCCAGCATAGGTCTGGCTCAGATTAGTGCCGGCAGTCAGCAGAGGGTCTAAATCTGTGCAGTGTTGGACACGATGCCAAAACCTCGAGACCAAGACCGAGAGGTCCAAGACCAGGTGGTCCAAGGTCCAAGACCAAGACCGATGCTCTTTTTTTATAAACAATTACATTTATTTAGATGTTAAAACGGAATAACACGCTTAAAACATTAATTTTATTGCTGAAGAATACTAATCTTAATAATGGTCCAGAAAATAGTTTTATCGGCTTTACTGACAGTTTTGCGGCCTGAAAATATCACGCTATAAATTACTTACAGTATACATACAATAGGTAAATACTTTAAGACATCTGAACAAGTAGATTATATGATGTAGGCGTAATTGTACTTTGAATTATAGGTTAGCAGCGACTATATGTGGCCGACCACACAATTATTAGATTGTTCCAAAACCTTGAAATTTGTGAAAGCAAATTTTGAAATGACTGGTTCCGTTGCAAATGCATTTTTTGCCCATAGTAACATGTATATATAGATGGTCATCACATCATAAATCTATGACAAGCTTATAGGGTCTAAACATCCGGTGTCTCTAATAATCGAAAATAACCGACAAATATCAAAGAAATTGCTCTGATATGGCAAATGACCAAGAACACTAACCTAAGACAGGGACCAATCCCAAGACTGTTCCTTTAAGACCAAGATCTAAGCAGTCAAGACCAAGACCGGTGGTCCGAGACCAAGACCAAGACTGATGCATTCGAGACCAACACCACAATGTTCCAGTCTCGAGACCGTCTCGAGACCAAGACCGCAGTCTCCAGACCACATCTCTGAATCTGCGGTATAAATGATATACAGGAGAGGGACTAGAACCAAACCTTCTTGGGGTAGAACGAATGGAACGGGATCCCAAGAAGATCTGGTGGACGCACGGATTACAGAGAAGGAACGGTCCTGCAGGAAGGAACCAAGCCTATCAAGAAAGGTGCCAGAAAGACCAAACAAGACAGAGAGTTGCCCAAGGAGGATACTGTGTGGTCAATGGTGTCAAAAGCAGCACTGATGTCAAATAGCACCAAGAGAGAAACCTGAGACCTGTCCATTGCTCCATAAATGTCAGAGAGGAGTGGCCCTTTTGGCAACCAGACTGAAAAATTGAGAGTAGATCATTTTATCAAGTTAGGCAGTAAGTTTTGCAGCTACAATCCTTCCAATAACTTAAGATAAAAAAGTTACATTAGCATTTGGCCTAAAGTTATTAGGCTCAGCCAGATCCAGTCCCTTGTGCTTTGGCACAGGAACAAGGATTGACTGTTTTTGCGAGGCCGGAAGAATACCCTCTTTGAGGGAACGGTTGCAGATAGTGGTTAGGAAGGGAAGGAGTATATCCTCAAATTCCTGGAGGAGAGGATCCAGGTTACAGGTCTTTTGAGCTGAGATTACGATGATTCTCCATAGCTCCTCGATGGTAACTGGATCTAAGGCAGAGAGATTACAGTCCATGGGAGGATATTCTGGTGCTGGATAGTCAGCAGTAGCCTCGTGAACAGAGTTGACCTTCACGGTGAAGGCCTCCAAGAGGCAATCAGCCGAGAAGAAATAGAGCAGCAGATCGACTCCCAGAATGGGAGCAGCAGAGGAGGTCGTTAAACATCGCCCAGAGCTTCCTTGGCACCTTAGAGTGTTGGGTGATCTTGTGCTCCCAGTAGTCGCTCTTTCTCCCTGTATTTCCGATGCATCTCCCGAATATATTTCACCCAAATGGAGCGTTCGGCGGGTAATTTGGTTTGCATACAGAGTCTTTTGAGACAACAAGCGTGGCGCCGGAGAGAGCGACATTCAACGTCAAACCATGGCATGAGCGTGAAGCGCCCGTATCTTGGCCGGGTGTGATGGAGGAAAGGTGTTGATGAGATTCGTTATATAATTGTAGATGTTGATCAGAAGTTGATGCACCAGTGGATGGGTTGGCGATGGCAGGAATGCTGAGCTGTGCCTCACGAAATGCAAAACTTGGTCCAGCTTGCATCCGTGAACCTGCATTTCAGCGTTTATTGGAATAAACGCGTGGAGGAATGGCACAGTGGCAATGAAAATTTGAGGTCGACCATTTGGCAGTCGTCTCTGGTGATGAGTACATTGAGCCAGCCTTTGCATTGATGTGACATGCTGCACCAAGGAGAATTCCTCAATGGTGGCTTCAAATTCCACTGTTGCAAGCAGCATTGGATCTTCTAGATAGATTCTGATCATCGTCTATGATCATTTGCATGTTGTGAAGAGCAAACCGCTTGAGCAGCACAGTGAACTCATTAAGAATGCGACGATGATGGCTCCGAGCCTGGACAGTAGATGGTTACGACAGTCAGAGGGCCTTGAGGCGATGCAACTGCCACGGCGAGGACCTCAAAGGTTGCGAGGAGGACAGGTATTCTTATCCTCCACACTGGAAGAGCGGCCCAATCATAGATGATGATTCCGCCTCCACGATTGTCTCTATCCCAAACATCAGATCTCAGACAGTCGGCGAAGAAATTGCCTGGCGGCAGGATGCGGCGCACTGCCTCGTCCATCGAGGAATGATGCCATATTCACTTCAAGTTTGCCTATTGCTTGTTGGTCAACTATGTCATTATAGAAATGCTAACTAGTCTATATTTGGAATGTCATAAACTTTATACCACTACATAAAATTAACTGCAAGTGAAGTGACTGACAGGACAACTGAAAGGACTTAAAATTTCAGAATAAAGGGCTATAGTCGTTAGATCAGCTTGCTTCAATTATAAATCTTGCCTGTTGCCTCTTCAATTGGTGCTAAGTGCGCTGCTTCCCGCCGCCCATCTGATTGCCCTCCTAACTCACTTCTCTCGTATCTCGACGTTCGTGACTGAGCATTCACGCTGGCTTCCGCTCATAGCCCGCATTTGGTTTAATGTTCTTTTCCTTATTTCCTGAGCGTTTTTGGGTCAGACTCCACGCTATCTTTGTCACCTTATCCGTTGTCCTCTTTTGGATGTCTCTCGTCATCTTCTTTGTTCTTTAGACCATCATGACCTCCTGGTGGTACCTCGGACTGCTCTGCCCAATATCGCATTTGTGCATCTGTTGGCCCTTTGCTTTGGAACGATATTTCCTTTCCAACTTGCTGTTTGATTTTAACTGGATGCTTCTGTTTCTGCCTGTATTCAAAAGACTTTTCTTTTCCCTAGGGGCTTTTCACACTCAGCATTAGGTTAGGTTGTACTGTGAGAGACGCTATAGAAATCTATATATAAAAGACATTTTGTTCAGTCTGTCCTCATTCCCACATATCAATCCTGTTTTCGATTCCTTTGTCGTCATCCAGTCTGCAACCAGTACAAAAATCAATGGTGACAATATGCAGCCCTGTCACACTCCTATTATGATATGGTATCACTCTCCCTCCTCTCTCCATATCTTACAGCACACCAGCTACCATAGTAGAGACTTCGGACGATTGCGATTATCTTTGTTGGAATTCCGTATCCTTTCATTATTTTTCAAATGGACTATTTTCAGTGGTGTGCAAAAGTCTAGCATCGCCCAAAATCTTTGTCGATTTTTTTTAGCCATACAATGCTGTTATCTCTCTTATGCCCCAGGTGCACTACAATTATTCCTTTTGTATGTTACATAAGTGGCATTTAGCTTTGCAAATCACAATCAAGAGATAGATTTCTTCCAATGTCATTATTATTTATTGTCAGGGCTGTTAATATCTCGATAAAGTATCACAGTACTTTGGAATCGCGCTATTTTTATCAGTATCGCAGCGAGTATCGCGATAGTTTTATTTTGGTGGTTTCGCATGTGTATCACGATACCTATTTTTAGCCTGTCGGGGATACTCGATACCAATACTTTTTCTCACTGAAATTTAGATGGTTTCTCAAGAAATATGCTAAGTCAGTAGTTGCGCTTTGATAAATTTAGGCCTATATATACATGTATAGCCTCTTTTGGCCATATAAACCTTGGTGCAAATAGATGGAATATTTTATAGACATCAAAACGTAATGAGTGTAGTAGGCCTATGTCCTTCTGTATTCACTGGTAGAAGTGGCTTGCCTAATTAACTTTAGAGTGCCTGTGAATTTAGTTTATCTAGTTGTAATGAATAGGACTGAAGAAACGAAGATTGCTAGTGCGATATCAGAGCATTGTGTTCGAGCTGCGTGCCTTAAGGCTACTTAAAAGACATTGTGATTGGCCCAAGGACCAATATGCATGGGACTGGAAAGTTCCCATATTCCTTCGTGTCAACAGTTTTTGGGCGATATTGAGGGGTCAGAAATTTTAGATCCTTTTAAAATAACAAGCTGATTCATCAACCTTTAGTCGTGAAGCCAAATTTACAAATGACTACCGGGTATGTAGCAAAATAAAAAAATTGCCGTTACAGGTTCAAAACACCACATTTTCAAATAGAAGAAAAGTTTAGATTGTGGCGACATCTGTGTTTAGAACCAAGGTTTATAGGCGTGTCTAATGAATGCCTGCTAGCTGCCAATCAGATCTCCCCAAAACATCTAAGTTGCCTGGGATACACTTACCAAATGGACCGCTGTGGTCAGTCTATCTGAGTAGGCTCAAATGGGCCAAGCAGACAGCTGAGTGAAATGCACTGGAAATAAACAATTGAAACGATGATCATACCTCATAGTAGGCCCTATAATTGTATACATCTAAACACCTGTACTTGATATGCCATTCATATGCCTTCGTGCCTGTGTTCGTTATGGACCAGATATAATATTATAGTTTCATCCCCTATATATGTAGAACGCAGCACAGATTATATGTATTTATACACACTGGTCAATCGGCTGATGGGCTATTCCGAGTGACACTCCCTGAATAGGGCTGCATAGATGAGGTTCTCTGTATGCTAAGACACCTGGGGGTCACACCGACTACACTAAGCAGATCTCGATCTCTCTCAATCTCTTTCTCTGCACATATGTGTGTGTATATATATAAATATATTCTATATATGTGTGTGTGTATGTATATATGCGGTGTTTGATAGAATTCATCAAGTATTCTTTTTCAGTGTATTTCTGACGTACACGCATATCTGTCGTTATTACATAACTTTAAAATCAGCCTGAAGTCAAACCCTTGTGAAACCTATGTGCCGATGAAAAGAATACTGAACAAATTATACAAAACATACAGAGAAGCTAAGGTCTTGGTAGGCCTAAAAGTTCATGTCTAGGTCGAGGACAGGAGAATTAGCAGTGCAGGTGTCGGTGAATGAAGGATCAAGGTTGAGGAAAAATGAGGGATGTGGACTTTTCTTGAGTTGTTCCCGTACAGCTATAGGCTAAGGTCTATTTAGGTTACGAAGTACTTAGTCCTTCCCAGCGTTTGGGCCTCATCCCACGACACCTGTGCTGCTGCTGTGCACGTGTGTTTAGGCCTATAGGATAGGTAATAGGATGTAGACAGACAGACAATGCCAGCCCCAATCCTAGGCGTGCAGGCATTTTAATTGAAAGAAATTGACCAGCGGTGGACTTGAATGTGGCACATGTTGACTGTAGCCCCACTCAATGGGTTTAGGTTTGATTGACAAGACAGTGGTAGCTCGTCATTCAGTTTCTCGAGAAACTGACCTCCCACAAAACTTGTCCTTTAAGAGAAAAGCGTGTACACGGAAATTTGACGCGTAACCATTCATCATATCTAGATTCCTTGTGATTGGCCCAAGCGATTCCTTGGGATATGTTTAATAATTATCGGTGCATGAATAATAATTTATGCTAAGATTGAATTCAGCAGGAATATTGAAAAGTATTGGTATTGGTATCGCGATACTTTTAATTAGGAAGTAATGGTATTGCTATTGCAATTCTTTTTGCTAGTATTGTTTACAGCCCTGTTTATTGTGGGATAACATGATCCTCCTATAGAAACCTCATCGAAATGACAAATTCTGTGTGAAAGTTGGATCGAGATTAACTGTACATGATGCATTGTGTAGACATGACAGTGAAATTTACAGTCGTAATCCTTTTATCTTATTGTGGCCTTAAAAAGTTTTGCATCATCAGGTTTTTTGTTTCACTAATGGATCAGATCTTATGGATCAGATCTTGTTCTTCACAACCTGTCTGCAGCACGTCGGCATTGAGTGGACCAGGTTGACACAGTCAGGATCAGACACTGCAGCTTGAATTCTTCTCCATGAAACCTCCTCACATATGTATAGAGAGTGCCTTTATTGCTAAACAACACCTTCTCCCAGATTGCACAACTCCAGTTGGCATGCCACAATGACCACTGTAATCGTTTGTGCCTCTGGACATCAGTCATCAGCTGCTTCCTGTGTGCCTTGCAGCCCCTCAGACCGAACTGCAGGCAACATCATTCACAACCTTCTTCCTTAAGATCACCCCATGCAACATACGATCCAGGCCACTTGATCTCATCCTAGAGTTGATGCCTTTGTAAATAGATATCTTATTTAGTATTGTTAGTCATCATTTCTTTTTTCAGTTTTAGTTATGATTGTTTCTCAAATTTTGTTTTCGTTGTAGTTTTTATGTCTCAATTTTAGTTTTTTTCGCATCTCATTTTTGCCAATTTCAGTTAGTTTTACTTTTCGTCTGCTAATTTTAGGTTTAGTTTAAGTAAGCTATTTTCAGTTTAGCATAAGTAGGCTAATTTCAGCTTTAGTAATTTAATATCAATTTATTCTATAGCAATAATTTTTCATTCTAATTTAATTATAATCAGATGTCAATGGTAGACCATAATTACTACAGACCATAATTACTACAGACCATAATTACTATGGTTTGACATTCGTCACACGTGAGACCAACAATTAGTGAGGCAAAAATGTCATCATTTCTAAATTAATTAAGTGAACTTTTTGCAGTAATTGCTAAGCATTTTCTATAAATAAAAACTATATGAGTTGACGAATTCACAGTAAACAGTAACTGGAAGTAGCAAAATCTCGTTCTCCTTGGGTATCTTAGCATAGACGAACAGATGTATGGTATGACATAACATCACATCATTTGCAGAATCATGTATGAAACACATAATAAGGAATAACGAGTAGGCTCCTAAGTTCGGAAAATTTTCAAGCAGAAATATTTGTTTCAATATCATTTTAGTTTTCGTTGCATCTATTTTAGTTTCAGTTTTGATCACCGCAAATTGCACCTTAGTTTTAGTTTTCGTTGCCTTCTCGTTTTCGGTGACGGAAACGTTCCATTTTCATTAATTGTCGTTTTCCTTGACGAAAACAACACTACTTTATTCTGTGAATGTTATATGACTTTGTTTAAAATTAATGCTATTATTTATACCCGTTGTAACTTGTAAGCTATTGTGTGTTTGCTGGTAGTCTAATAAAGAATATTCTTACTTACTTATATACAGTAATTCCATATGCATGTTTGCCATTGGCCATATGCACATTTTGCATGCACATTTTGACCAATTTGGTTATCCTGCTGGCATCTGTATTTGAAAGTTAACTTGTATTTTTGAAAAGTTTCTTTTCGTTGGATACAAGATTTTACATGTTTATACAAAAGATTATTTTATGAACAGACATTCAGTAAGAACGTAAGAAGATTTTTTGCACTGATTTTTCACTGATTCACTAGCTTTGTTGACTGTTGTGAAAAATTGTCTCTGTTTTACAAACGACGTCTTCGATTGGTGAATTTTGTCTTCTCACATTTGTCCTTTTATGTCGTCAAACTTTTCATGGTGAAACGTATCATAGTGGCAATGTATGTTGTACTTGTAACCACCACTATCGTTTGTTGGCAAATCTTACCGCTTACTTCTGTGTAAAAGTATAAATCTTCGCATTTTTCTTGAAAAACACGATTTTCTTCAGTGATTTGTTGCTTCTTATGTTGATGGCATTTTGTGCAAACTATTTGTAGAGGAAAATGCACACTCAAACTTTTTTGTGTAGGATAATATACACTTAAACTATTTGTAGTTGATAATACACACTAGACTTAATCTAAATTATGATCACCTGCACATCTTATTACCAGAAGATGGCTTTGGTATACCAAAGACAGTAAATGGGCAAGATACATCTCTTCAAGCGTGAACAAATCGCAAAAGGGCCTCAAACGGTTTCTGAATAGTTTCTTTCTTTTAAATAAGCCAGATGAGTTCCATGGTCTGCAAAAAGAAGAATCCCTGGGCTGCGTTTTTGAGACCACTGCTCTGATCAATAATAAACAACTGATCCACTTGCAATATCTTCCCAGAAGCAACCCGACATATAAGCAATTATTTCACCAAACTGACACCCGACATTTCTGCTGTCCTACTTTGGCTATTTATTATCGCCAAAAAAGCAAAGAGTATTTCCGAGATAGGTAACGAATGAATTAGATTCTGGTCGATTAGCTAATCAGTTAGACAAATAGCTAATTATAATTCTAATCGATTAGCTGTCGCCTGATCCAATTGTAATGCTAATCGATTAGCTAATTCCAATTGTAAAAACGATTGGCTGATCGATTAAAATTTGTTGAAATGTTTAATAGTATTGAGAAAAAAGTGGTATAAGAAGGCAGAGCTAAATTAATAAGGAATTGTAAGAGATTCAGTCAAATTAAATAATCGACACTAATTGGGAGCCAGTTACATATTGTAAAACTTCAACTGTCATGCTAAGGTGAGAATCATGAAGGCGGTTGTATATGGTCGTTGAAGCCGAGGACGACAGAAGAAGAGATGGAGAGACCTGATCAGAGGGATCTCAAACTGCACAAACTGAAAATCGAGGATGCTGGGGGTTACTAATCCAAGTCGGAAGGAAAAGAAGTAGTCAACAGGATCATCATCAAGGCCAGACAATCAATGTGCAGCTTGCCCATGGTTTATCAAGCCAAAAACTAAGCAACTAAGCATCATTGCAACCACGCAGGCAGGAATGTTATGTTTGGCTCCTGTCTGGTGGGGTTTGTGTGACAGAAGGGGAGGTTTCGACTGCAGGCCATAACGAGAAAACGAGTTCAAGCAGTTATCTTCAGGATTCCTGCGAAGGCTTTGAACAGCTATGCAAGTGTGCCGACTATCACCTTTTCTCAGCCATAATGAATTACCATAATTAACACCCTTGCTTTTTACTCTATGTACCCTTCTTCCCATAAGAGAGTTATACCCGGCTTACCCGCTGCTGACATTTTGGCCTGTAAAACTTTTATTATGATGATTTTGTCTTAAAACTAACATTATTGACAGCGCAGTATGAAATACATTAGGAATTAATATTGAGCATTAGTATGTAATCCAAAATGCGATTTGCAACTGGTAATATAAAGAATATACTTTATTGCTTGCTTGCTTACTTATTTACTTATTTATTAGCGTTGATTTGCTTCTCAGTATTGTGGACACATTCCAGGGCTGTAATACTATCTATTGTGTATTTTGTTTCTAGTATTATAAATGTGGAATTGAGTACGTGTTGGTTTCACTTGGATGCATCAGTCTGTACACAGTCTATACATTTGGCATCACTTCTTGGAGAACAAAGTTTCGCATGCAAATGAATGCTGCTGATCAGGAAGCTGGAAATAAAGCCATTGACTCACTCATTAATTATGAAACGGTTAAGGTTTGTAGGGACTTGATTAGGAGGGAATTTGCATGTGATAATCTTGAAAATGTTTCAGTTATTGGAAAAGTCTAGAGTGTGAAAAGGCAATAATGATATAAACATGGCCCACAATTCTACACAGTGTCTCAAAAAAAATCTATGTAAAATTGTTTCTGTCAGAACTTCGTCAAATTTCCACCAATTCTTATAACTTTTGGTAGGTAGATGGAAAAATGGCTGAAATTTTATGCTATATATAAATTTTCCACCTCACCTGACTCTTATCACTGCACTACCTTGTTAAACGCAAATGTACCATGTAGAATTGTTTTCCTCAAAACTAGGAATTTAAAAAAAAATTTAGTGCATGCTAATTCAGTTGTCAGATAGTTTGTTGCAAGTAATAAGGTGTAAGTGCTATATAAAAAATTGGTACGTACGTGTTTAACGAGGTAGTGCGGTGATATGAGTCGGGTGATGTGAAAAATTTATATGTAGCATAAAATTTCAGCCATTTTTCCATCTACCTACATAAAGTTATTAAAATTGGTGTAAATTTGACAAAGTTCTGACTGAAAAAATTTTGCACAGATTGTATTGAGACACGGTGTGTATGTGATGAGACAGTTCATCAATATGTCATAGTAGTGGCTGAATGATTACACACTGGCATGAAGAGAAGAAGGATGAGGGTTCGGTTCTCACCAGCCCATAAGGTTTGACTTGTCCTTCAACTCCCTAGAGGTTGACTGTATAATGAGCATCATAGAGTGGCCTTTTATGCGAACAAATAATTTATTAGACATTTCAGCTGTTTTTCCTGAAACTAGAGGCACAAATTTTTTTTTTTAATTCCTAGTTTTGAGGAAAATGTCACAACCAAAAATTACATCCTACACACTAGAGGCACCACCGGCACGCCGCACATCAGCACTTACTCTTGCACACAAACGTGTAGCATTCTTTGATTGTTTGCATGCAGCTGCAGGATGTGATAAATAGTTGTTAAATAATCAGTTGTTAAATAAACTGCATAAAATTTCAATGTGTCAAAACAGAGTCAATGGATTGGCCACATTGGCCATTGAAGCGAAGGTGGCAAAAACTAAAAATTTTTATTCAATTGTTGATTCTTGTGCAAGCAAAAAAGCCAGAAAGACCCCCTTAAGAATTAATTAAGAATTTTAAAATAGAAATAGGGCTTAAAGAAGTAGAAATCTAATTATTAAAACCAAATGTGTTTTGTTGATAATTTTTTTAACAATTACAGAAAATGTTTACAAATAATCAAAGGTGGGTCTTTTTTTGGGGTGGGGCCCAGGTCATATGTCTCCCTTTCACCCCTCTTAGTGGGCCTGCACTCAAGTATAAACATTGTGTGATGATTTTTTTTAAATAATGAGAATTACACGGTTAGAAATTTAATACCAAATAGTATAAAAATTTGATGTCAGGACATAAATGATGCTCAAAGGTAAAAGAATTCATGCAGCTTCATTACCTCCAGTTTTTTTAAATTATAATCGACAGTGTGACTGCATGGCTGTTTATTTCCAGTGATTGGTCGTATGTAAGGTTTTGTACTTACTGTACATACTGGTGAAATGGGTTGACAGCCACAAAAGAAATCCTATGAGATAAGGTCTTGCTGAGGTCATAGTTAGACTTTAAAATGTTTTGCAGGCAAAGAGTTTAAATTTGATGGTCTTTATGTTGAACTGCCAGAACAAGAACAGATCTAAACCGGCCAATATAGCAGAGCTGTCATACACATTCCTAGGTGCAAACAGAATTCAATTTTTTAATGTGAGATGAAATTACAGTATATCTATTGTTTCATGGAATATTTTTATATAAAATTATAAATGATGTGATCATTTGAAACATAATTGAAAATACTATTTTATCTGCCAATGTGAAAAATTTTTACTTTAAATTCTTTTGTCATAGTAGGTCAGATATAGTCAATGGGTAGACATTTGTTGGATTTTGCAGTACTTTACAAATGAGAAGTACGAGGCAGAACGATATGACAAGGTACAAGCGAAGTATGAAGAAGCATCATTGAAGACAACAACAAGTCTAGCACTTCTCAACTGGGGTCAGAATGCTATCTTCAGTGCTGGTCTTACAGCTTTCATGTACCTTGCTAGCCAAGGTGTCTCTGCTGGTAAGAGACAAAATCCACTGTTTGGCTTTTTCATAAAGGTTTTGATAATTTACTGTTTCTGTTAGTACGTTGTAACATTATTCTGGTGAATCTCTACCCTTGGATCTATTCTGAATGAAATTCTTAGAAATTGATTCAGATTAGAGATTATGATTTGATTTTTTTAAGTTAAAGATTTAATTTAAGAGGATAAAGGTGAAATTCAAAAATTAAGATCTGATTCAAACTTTGGTAGACTTGAGGGTTAAACTGCAACTGCTACTTTGGAATTACCATATTTACTCGACTATAAGTCGATTGAAATACAAGTCATCAAAGTGCAATTTTTTGACATTCTAGGGTTGTTAATACCGTTCTTGGGAGCAAACCGGTTACTGGATTTAAAAACCAGTTTTAAACCGTTTACCGGTTTTTATTGGTGTTCTTAGAAAAATATTGTAAATTGTAATATGACACAACTCTGATATAACACAACTCTGCACGTTATTTCATGTATTACGTATCGCGATGCAGCGTCAACACTCTGCAGAAAGTTCTTAAGTGATGCTTTGAAGTCAGGTCTTCCATCTGAGTGATGCTATCTTCGTCGGCTCGAGTTACCCTTCCTCTGGCCCACGTTCCCACGTTAAGCTTGTCTCGACAAAATGGCCGTTTATTAGCAATCGGCAGCTATTAATTACCCTGTTGGAAGACGCGGACGAGAAATATTTCACTTAGCCGTGTCTGTACCTTTGAAGTTGACCGACTTACCTGAGCATCTTCCTATGGGAATTAATCTGGGATAGGTGAGATGAATAATAAGGCGAAAAAAATTGTAAAAGCGAATACTGGTTTCCAAATGACATGAACACGTTACCGTTTTCTAAACCGAAAACCGGAATTCCGGTTTTCGTTTAACATCTCTAATAGCATCCAAAATTGACGGCTATGAGGGGCATTGCGTAATTATGTAACGCTCAAGGGTGGGTAGGTGGGTGAAGTTCTAGATAGAGTTACGAAACGTTACGAAGGTGGGTGGCACTCCTTACAATCTGTAAGACAGGTATCTTACAAATTTATCTGATTAATAAATAGCAGATATATGTATTCATGTTCTGCTTGGCCACAAATTTATTACTACCTGCCTTCACAAATTATTTCCAATAAACTAACTAAGAATGTGGTGATATTATCTCGGATATCCTACTTGTTACCATGAAACATTTTATCTAACCTATACTATTTCCTCATTCACTTTTATTGAATATATTGCAATATTGTTTGGGCTTCAAATTACCAGACCAGATTGACGAGATTGCATATGCTACAGAAAAGGGCGGTTCGTACTGTCGCTGGCGCTCCTTACAATTCTCATACAAAACTCGTATCTTAAAAATTTATCAGATTAATTAATGGCAGATGTTGGCTGCCATTGTCACAGCAGAGATCACACAAGTAAGATGAAGCACAACCAAGAATGCAACTCAAAACAAGAGCAGCAAAGTCTTGAGGGACTTGTACAAATTTGACGGTTGAGCCTCGTGCAATGGACGGAGCTCAAATGAGAGATCATTCCATAATGAAGGACCCACAACCGAGAAAGCACGGCACTGGCTAATAGCCAAGTGAGTACATGGAACTAGAAGCTAACCCCTCATTGCAGAGCGAAGCACCCGACGTGCTGCAATGAGGTCCAACAAGTTTGTACAAGTCCCTCAAGACTTTTTTCTTTAGTCGTGGCTAGGCTGGGAGCGCTCCTGAGTAGGTTTCTTGAAGGCGCTATGTAAATGCTCAGAATGAATGAAAGATATGTGAATTCATGTTCCGCATTGCCAACAATTTATTACTGCTTGCCTTTGGAAATTATTTCCTCTGTGTGTTTGACCTGCATTCTCACAATACCAGGGCCAAACGTGATTATCAAGCAGGATTTGCTAGTTCATATTTATTTTCAATTAAATGCACTGGCCCGGCCCGACTGTATGGAACAGTCAATCTCCCAATATGCATTAGTAAGGCTGTCAATGGGTACCCGGGTACCCGCTATAGGTTAACTGACTACCCGGGTAATGAGATTGGTTTTCGGGTACCCGAAATTCTGTACAAATGCGCAGTTTTACCTGAACATATGCCAGAAATATTTTGTTGGTCATATTGACTGACTGCCCAGGTAATGAAATCGGTTCTCGGGTAATGACATTCTGTAAAAATTTGCAATTTTACCTGAACATATTCCAGAAATATCTCATTGGTCATATTGGCTGACTGCCCGGGCAATGAAATCAATTCTTGGATGCCCGACATTCCGTAAAATTTTGCAATTCTCTACATTTCCTAACAAAATATCCACAGCATGACGGGTACCCAGGTCGTGATTTCAACATTTTTTACAGCCTTATTCGTGAGCTGCCTACTTTTTCATGAGTGGGATCATTATCGTCTATAGGAAATCTTTTGGCCACTCTGCTGACATATCCTCACTAATTCTTCCATTGCCTTTTCTCCTAGATTCTTCAGTATCTCAATTCAGTATGTAAAGTATTTATGTCTGTTTTAGTTGCCTTAATGTTAAAAATTACTTAGATGGCCCTACCTAGCGTCCCGGCTTGCTCATTTTAGCATAGTATAATATAGTGGTGAATTCCTTGAATTTACTCATGTAACGTTGTCATATAATATAATATAATAGTGAATTGCTTGAATTCACTGATGTAACATTATAATACAGTATAATATAATTGAAGTCAATATATCGGTGTGGCACAGTGGCCGATTGGTTAGAGCGGTCAGCCTGTACAGTAACGTTCAGTGTGTGCTGAGCACGCGGGTTTGAGCCTCGTCCGAGGCATCACTGTGGGGACTTTGTAAGGACCTTGAGCAAGTCCTTCATGCACCATTGCTCTGCAGTACAACTGCAATTGTGCCTTCGAGGCGTGTGCATGCACTTCTGAGCAAAAAGATGTTGGAAGAAGGGCGGTATCAGATTTCGGAAATGAATGAATGAACTGCTTGAAGTACCGTATACACTCGTGAATAAGTGGATTCAGGTGGAAGTCGAGGCGTATTTATTTGCCAAAACGTGCATCCAAATTCGACGACTCGCATGTAAGTCGAACCCATAAACCCAAAACAAGTGATGACTACAAATCTTTTAGTGATTATAAAATTTTCCTGAATATACGAAATCTAATAAAATTCACACCAAACTCTCGCATGACATTCGAACTTCCATGCAGTTCAGCATACTCAACAACTTTTAACTTAAAACCAATTTTGCAGGTGGTGCGCTTTCTTTTAAATTACTCACTGTGGTGAGTATCTGTAAGTATTTTACTACTCTAATATCAAAACGTGGAACATGCCGTAACATAAAGCCCTATATACAGAATTTTAAGATTTGGTAGTATCTAATTGAATCCTGAGGATGATCGAAAATTACCTCTCAGCATATTGGAAAAAAATTACTTTGAGGTGCAAATAAATATTACCAGGTTAGGTTTGACTATGAGGCAATAGGCCTAAATAAATATCACAAAGTGCGTTAATTTACGATTGCATCTGACGCTGTTAAATCTGTGATAAGACTAGACAACTAAGGGTTTAAGTTTTGAGTTTATTTTCGTAAGGCGTACAGATTTGGTCATCCGAAAAATCTTCGGTCTATTTCGCCTCTCGCGTACGAGTCTAAGACTGTTTTTGGTCGTCCTGAAATAGCATTAAATTTCGCTACTTATACCCGAGTATATGCGGTAGATCTAGAACAGGGGTCCCCAAAGTGCGGGCCACTTGCCCACTTAGGTAGACCTAATGTGGCCCCTGGTCAAATTTTTGATTCTTGAAAAAGTCATACTTATGTCCAATTTGACAAATGCAATTTAATTTCCAGTTTAATTTTAATATCCATTTTAGCAGCATTTAACATTTTTAGCAGTTGAGCTGTTAAAAAATGCATTTTCGTTTTATAATAATTGGAAAAATGCATCTAGTCTACTTAAATTTTACGGCGCTTTAAGCAGTGATTTCTCTTCAGTTTTCTAGCATTAATAAGACATGTGGCTTGCACAGCCTGCTGACTGAACTAGTTTGAAATCAAAATAAATTATGTAGCTATTATATCGTCTTTGTTAAATTGAACCTTGGCCTTGTACGTCGGGGCTGGGTCCTCTTCTGTTTGTCGGTTTCTAGTTATTGAGACAAAGACTAAAATAGGTGAGATGGGTCAAAAACACTGAAAATCATTTTATGATATATTGTTACAAGTAAATATGTCTACTTTGAATATCTGAAATTAACCCCTCTACCGGCCTTTAAATTTGTTAAAACCTACCCTTATTCGGCCAGTAAATTTTATAAATTTTATGTGTGTATATATTTATGTATGTATATATGAGTATATATGTATGTATGTATGTATATATATATATATGTGTGTGTGTGTATATGTGTGTATATATATTTGTATGTATATATATATGTATATGTATGTATATATATATATATATATGTACATATATGTATATATATATACACAATTATTGATGATGTTGCCAGATTGAAAACAAAAGTATGGTCAGCTAGATAGTCATAAATATCTACCGTAACGATGTCTTAGCATTTTGCACGAGAGAAATTGGCTCTGCCGTACATTGTAGTTCACAATATCAATTATCCGATTATAATCGGGACTGCTGTTTCAATGTCGATTTTCAAGGCTGATTTTAATCGGGACTGCCGGTAAAGGCATTAAAAATTTTGAATTCAAATATTTAGTTGGAGAAAAATGACTTTTAATGCATATGGTGTCAAGATATGCATTGCTAAAATATGCATGTTATGTTTTCAGTGGTGAACAACAAAGTAGCAAAGAGATATTGCTGCCGCATGCTTTATATCATACAGAATATAGCACTTTATTGCCCAGCAGAGTTGCAGAGTAATAAAGTAATGGTTGCTAAGATATTTGATGATATAAATATTCTGAAACTTTGACTTCGATTTTCTCAGCTGTTAAGATTATACTAATGAAAGACTCAAAGGAGTATAACTTAAGTTAGATAAAAGTTATTTCGATTCTATAAAAAGAATTTAGAAGCAGATGCATTGTAGAATATGATTTAATAAAAAAAGTCAAAAACGACAAGTGATGGGTTTTGACCCCCCGCCTCACATATGACATTCAGATGTGTCATTTACTTCTAGGAGATATGCAGCAATAATAAAAATTGGCTGCCAAAATGATTGATGACCGATGTGGGCAGTGAATTGCATATCATCAGGCATACATATATTTTGCAGTTTTATGATTTTAACAGGAACACTGACAGTTGGTGATTTGGTAATGGTGAATGGTCTGCTGTTCCAGTTGTCTATTCCACTTAATTTTCTTGGCACTGTTTATCGTGAAACAAAACAATCTCTTATTGACATGCAGACCATGTTTGGTCTACTGCAGTTGGAGGCAAATGTGAAGGTGAGAGCAAGGCCTGTGTATCTTTTACTATGACAGCATTTGCAGCTCTAATTGTCCTGTTTGTCAGTGTAATCTAATCTGATCTGATTATCTCTGAAGCACTGTTATCATAATGCTCAGGGTATCAATTAGAGCTGTATGGTTTAATCGGCCGATTAATTGGGCCGATTATAGAGATATCGGCAAGATAATCGGCACCGATATTAAAAATTATTTTTTAAATTTTATAATATTATTTTCAGTCTATAAAAGCAAGATGACGAGAGCAACATCACTGGGTCTGTGGAGGACGGCATTTCGTTCCATTCCCATATTGTGTCGTCGAGCCAATGGCTTCTTCAGACCAGTGGTGAGACCACCCAGTGGGCAAGTATAGACCGTGGGAACCTGTCAACATAGGGGTTGTGCAAAGTTAGTCATAGTGCCTGCTTATAGGCCAAGGAATGGCTGGTCAATTCAACAGAGAAACCGATGAATATACATCGTGGAGGCATGCCTAATGAATACATGCTAGCTGCCAATCAGATCTCCCCGAAACATTTCAGTCGCCTGAGATTAGATGGGTGGCTGTGAATAGGCCAGCCGTTCCTTGGCCTTTAGTTACCCTGGGCACAGTTCGATGGCGGGCGGCGTGTCTAATCTGTATAGCCTGCCTAGGATTAGTCCCCAACTATGCATGGGCCCTACGTCTCCTAGGTGTTTTGCTTGTATCATAACAATAGGCAGTAGCAGTAGGTCTTTTGGAAACACATTGAAATAATTGGCTAAATAATTGGCTAAATAATCGGGTATTGGCAAATGAATATTCGGCAATAATCGGTATTGGCATAATCGGCAAAAAGTGATATCAGTACAGCTCTAGCATCAATCGACCCTAAGCCAAGACTAGGTGCTTGAGAAGCATATTATTTACCAGAAAGTGTTATTTGAGAAAAGATCTGCTAGTAATCAAACAGCTTTTTATGTTATATATGATTTAAAGCAGAGAAGTGTCAAAGAACATTTTTGGTCCCTGGCAATATATATTACTAGCTGGGGTACCCAGCGTTCGGCCAGGTGAAGAAGATTATGGGGGCACCTTGATTGAGGATGAAGTTGTGGGGAGGCATTCCTGTTCTTCCAGCATCTGCAGCCTGTCGTTCATGACTGGCCTGAAGGCCTTGGAGGCTGCCTGTCTGGCAGCCTTTCCTCAATCTAATCCGTCCTCCTCATCTCTAATTCCTCTTCTCTTTTTCCATCTTCTCTAATTTCTATTCACTCTTTGTTCTCACTCACCTTATTCCAACTTTCTCCCCTTCCTCTACTTTTCACCTTATCCTTCTTTTCACACTCCTCACCCTCTTCTCATCGTCACCCTTGTCCTTTCCCCTACTCCATAATCCTGTCCATGAAAGATGGAGCATCCTGCGGACGGCCAGCTTGTCCACGTCAAAACAAGGCATTGAAAGTGGCCCGCAGTCGCTTTGGTTGGTACACATTCGTAGCAATTTTCTCCTCCCAGTATCCTGGCCTTTTCCACGATAGCGTCTGTGCATCTTGATACAGCCAGTACAATCTGTAAGTGATCCAGTCCTATCTAAGCGACAGGGCCCATGCTGCATTAACCCGGCATTTCGCATTAAACCACTGCGATAGAGGGTGGTGCTGGACTCTGGCCTGGTGGTCGGGGAGGAACCGGTCCAGAAGGTCCGTCATGGTGGTTTCAAAGACAGTGAAGATGGCGGCGACCGATAGATTCTCCAGGGTGGACGGATCAGCGACAGCTGGACTGTCGAGTAGTGCCAATCTGAAGGTTGCCCGGTCGAAACTCCGCCAGTCACGGACATGTCTGACGAAGTAGAACGGCGCTTCGCAGAGGAACGAGATGGAGGCAATGATGAGACCATGGTCTGAGATGGTAGGTGGGTGGACACTGAGATCAATTGGAGCGCAGTCGTTGCGCATGAGGATGACATCAATCGGGCTGCCTTCCTGGTGAGTTCACTCACCTATGTGTTGGGCCAGCCCAAACTGCTTCAGAATGGCCCGGAAGTCAGATGCCTCAGGTAAGCTAGGGTCTTTGAGATGAAGTTTGAAGTCGTCAGAGGTGACGACTTGAGTATTGTAGAGCGCGAACTGTTTAAGTAATGAGGCAAGCTCGCTGAAGAATGTCGTGGAGGGTAAAGTAGATTCAGGTGATAGACGGCCAGGATTGTCAAAGGACTGCAAGGCGAAGAAACGGATACGGCAAGCGCCTCGAAGGTAGTCGACATAGAAGTGAGTGACATCTTTCGTATTCGAAGAGCATCTTGGTGGATGATGACTATTCCTCCACCCCGGCTGCTCTTATTGCTGACATCAGTATGTGGACAATCCATGACAGAGTAACCCACAGGTTAGAAAATGAATGATGATTCAGTAATGATGAGAAGGTTGATTAAAGTTTCCAGTAAAGTATCTGCAATGGCCAGGTATTTATTGCTAAGAGAACAAACGTTCCATGTTGCAAGACGAACGTTAGAAAGTGAAGACGGCGACGGAGAGTGGATGGAGACAGAACAGCGGAGCAGGAGCTGAACCCGGAGCAGTTGGATGATGGCTTTTACTAGGTTGTTCAGAAGAGGGGTGATTGGTGATAATTTCTTTAGATTTTGAGCTATTACGGTTGTTAACAGATGCCCAGGTTGAGATCGAAAGCCGTTCAGATGGAATAGAATGTGCTTGAGGATCCAGTAAAAAGGTAAAGTGTCATCTACACATTTTAACATGAGACTGAAGAGACTACTAATAACATCTTCTGTTTCTTTTATGTACAGAATAAACTCAATGCAAGGCCACTTGAAGTGTCAGCACAGACAGCTACTGTTACTTTTGAAAATGTTCAATTTGGCTACAGTTCTGCCAAAGATGTTCTTAAGGGGCTTTCGTTCACCGTTCCTGCTGGAAAGAAGATTGCTATTGTTGGAGGCAGTGGATCTGGGTAAGCATACTGACTGAGGACCCTACTGCCGGTGTCTGAAAGCAGTCAGTGTATATAAAATGACCATTTTTCTGAAAAAATATTGAATGATTGAGGAAATGAAGGCAGAAAGTTTAATTGGCTATCTGAGATGACATTTCTGAGTAAAAGCGGATTGGATTTTGAAGACACGAAAGGAATGGCACTACCAATTGCTCTTCAAATCTTTTTCTTCTTGATTTTTTACTTTGATTTAAGTACAGTTGCTTTAAAATAAACAGTGGTATATAAATAAACAGTCAGGTATAACAGTTGACAGGATTTCAATAGTGCCCATGTCAGGAAATACACGTACGTGACCCATTATTACTGAATGGGTATCTAAGCCAGCGGTTCACAACCTGTGGCCCGCTGGCCAAAATTGGCCCGCTAGGCCTCAAAAGTGGCCCTCGACCTATCAAAGATATAAAAAAAATATACATGCACAAATGAATATATGACAGAATAATTATTTTTCTATTATAAATTATTGTACTTTGTTGACATCTATAAGTAACATCAAATGTGTCTATCCATGTGTAATTTGATCCTATTCCAAAATAAAAATCTTTTAAAATTAAAAATAATTTTTTTAACCTTATGGCCATCATCAACTAAATAAGTGTCCCTAAGCCAAAAACATTTGGGAACCACTGATCTAAGAATTTTGTAATATCTTAAGTTCACATTATTTTATGTTAAATTATCTTAAAAATGAGCTATAACTTATCAAAATTGCCAAAATGCTATTCGTGTTATTAAATTTTTAAGCGTTCATTCTGTAAAAGCAAAATTTGTTTGAAACCTAATTTCCTTAAGCTCTTTACAGGTTGTTCACATTTTTAAAACTGACCCTTATTTGGCGAATAAATTTTATGTATGTATGTGTGTATATATGTATGTATGTACCCATGCACGTGTACATGTATGTGTTTGTGTATGTGCTTGTGTATATGTGTTTATGTGTGTACGTATGTGCATATGTACCAGTGATATTTTTTTTAACGTGAAGTGAAATTAGAACGGAAATTATAGAACTGAAATGGAAATGGGAATTATTTTAGAAACGGAAAATAAATTGAACGGAAATTTATCACTTTGAACGGAAATTAGAACTGAAACAAAAATTAATTTCAGAATGGAAATTACTTAAAGGCCAAGATTTTAGGGCGGGCAGTTTTGCGAGAAACTGCTCTGTACCCCACCCACCTGCTTGTCAATCAAACCTGAACTCATTGAGTGGGGCTACAGTCAAGAAGTGCCATATTCAAGTCCACCGCCGGTCAATTCCTTTTAAATGAAATGCCTGCATGCCTCTGGGCCGTTCTCTGTCTGTCTGTCTCTGTACATACATCTACTTATAATATGTATGTATATATATAAAGCCATGAGCCAAAGCGCAATAGGATGTACAGAATATCATCCCATGGACCATTTTAGATCACTCGGCTCGTGGAACAATCTTGGCGATTGCCTGTGGTCACTGTTGTTTGCGTTTGTTTCTCTGTGAGCTGGGCCGCACACACACATGCACACACACGCTGTTTATATTTATATCTCTGAGCTGAAGGACTACCCGTGAATTTCTATCTCACAGCTTTGTCTTAGCATTCAATCATCATAGTAAGCTCCTTTTCGCCCAGTGTATTTATTTCATATGGTTTTCAGGGGCGCGTTGAGAATAGGGCACACAACCCTGAATTGCAAGACTGAGACATTGTGACACAATGTAAATAGAATTACTAATTGTAATGCCATTCAATGCAATGAATCTATGTATATATATATATATATATGTGTGTGTGTGTATGTATATAATGTTTGTCTCATTGAGTCTGTATGAGAAGAGAGTCACCTTCTTTGAAATAGAATGTTAACCTCTCTCCTACAAGCAATAGGCCTATGTACCTTGTATTGACAGGTGTCAAAGTTGGTCCATTTGTTAATGTTCTTGCAGAGTGGCAGTATGTAAACAATAATGGCACCGCTACCCCTCCCCCGCCTCCCCCTCTCAGACTAAACCACTCAGATGTTCACTCTTTTGATGATGGATATATGCATACAACAGAACTCTAGTTGATATTACATAGGACCATGCACAAATTGGTAAATACAGAATGCAGTATATGTATTTATTCCAAAAATAGCTTTTGTGTAACCTAAGAATGTACTGTATTTCAGGTCTTATGCATGCTATGATTATTCAGGCCACTATATTATATATATATATATATTATAAGGGCATCAATTTGAATACAATATAGGCATTCAGCATGGTCATGACAAGAAACATATATCTGTACTGAATAAAACAGCTGAAAATTGAGAGCTCTTGAATGATCAGCTTCTGATGCAATAAGGAATGAAGACTCCTATGAAACGTATTTCAAGGTACATTTGCTTTTGATACCTGAGTTGACACATAGGTTGACACATGTGTATAACAGTTCAGGTTCCCCAGATCAGAGAAACAATATAACAACACTGACCCCAGCCAAACGCTGGGGTCAGTGTCAATTTCAATATCAATTATGATATAAATATAATGGTACAGAGTGGGGCTACAGTCAATGGTGTAAATATAGTGGGCCGTTGAGAGTCGTGCTGTCTGAATAGCGCTGCATAATTTAGGTCACATGTCAAACCTAGGAAGAATATATCAGCCAGCATATAATATGATCAATTATGATACCTGGGAACAATAAGCAGATCTCTCACTCTCTGTATATATATATATATATACATATTTGCATACATATATGTGCACACTTATATATACATGCAGCATTTGATAGCATTCATCCAGTATTCTTTTTCAGTCTATTTCTCAAATACACTCCCATCGGTCATCATCACCTAAAAACAAACACAACCAACAGTGACCACAGGCAACCGCCAAGATTTGGCTCATGGCTTCATCCCTTGAAGTCGCAATTTACAACACTGCAGCAAACTTCCCGCATGGGTTTGGTTGCACTTTTCACACGTTTGACGGGAGGCTGTCCACAAGCAGCTTGCAAGATGGCCGTACTGGCTAAAGCTGAGCTGCGTGTAAAGCAGGTGTGTAGATGCATATAATTATAAGGACTATGAAGCCATTGTTTCAATTGTTATTTCCAGTGCATTTCCCTCAGCTGTCTACTTGGTCCATTTGAGCCTATTCAGATAGACTGACCACACCGGTCCATTTGTTTAAGATTGTACCCCAGGCGGATGAGATGCTTTGGAGAGATCTGATTGGTAGCTAGCAGGCAGCAGGTATTCATTAGACCACACCCTAAAAACTTGGTCTTTAAATCTTTTAAAATTTACTCAGGCCTGTCACGATTGTAGCTTCCTGACCAACGTGAGAGGGCGCCACTCACACCAGACGCTCGCCAGGCATCTCAAAAGAGGCCGATAAGATGCCATGGATCGCCTTTGATCAGCAACAGATTCGCCACGTGGGTCATGATCTATTTCCAGAGGTGGCCGACAAAATTCTATTAGCACGCGTTGGGAAGGTCGTAAAACTCTGAACTGTTGGAGCGGTCAATCAGAGGATGCTTGAACGGAGTACAGCGGACGCTGACACAAAGCGATGGGGAGCCTGAGACCAATCAGAGGGACATGCAGGGAGGAGCAATCAGGGGTGTCAATTGGAACTCTTAAGCACGAACGAAAAAACAAGAACGAACAAATCACTGGTGTGATGGTGACTACTGGTGACTTCTCAAGAAAAATCACCTTAGGTCTACAGCCTTACTCGGTCATGACAAGACCTACTAGTTTTTGCCACCCAATTTTATGTAGCGCGACTTGCATGTACCTTACATTTTTGTCCAATATACTCTGTTCCAAAGAAACCTTGACTGTGTCACAAGGTCAAGGTGCATTTGAGGCTCAGTTGCATCAGTACCTACAAGTAATCCCCAATACAGGCTGTAACGATAGCCTTCAGTTTTGGAGGGACAAACAACATGGAAAGATTGCTGCACTTGCAGAAGACCTGCTTGCAGCTCCAGCTTCCCAAGCCTACATTGAAAGAATATTTACTGTGCATGGACTTCTAACAACTGGATGAAGGAACAGAATGAGCAAGTCACTGGAAATGAGAGTATTTTAAAATTAAATAAATGCCTCATGGATTTATTTTGCTATAACTTGGTTCCATTTGACAATTGCGGTAAAGTTACAAGTTATAGTAAAAACATGTGTTGTTTGGGACCCTCTTTTATCTGGTAGATCGTGCAATCAATTCCATTTCCTTCAGATACTTTTGAATAAATATCATTGATGATGTAAACTTGGCGAATTGGAGCTCGTCAAGGGGGCTCGTTCGAGTGGTTAAACGATGTTTCATTTTTTTTATTTTTGTCCATTTTTCTAAATTTTGAAGTTATGTCCGTAAAAATTTGTTACATTGCATTGTCAGGCAAGCCTGAAATGTGTTCAAAATTTGAGCTCTGTAGGTCGACAGGAACATACCGAAAAGAATTGAAAGAACACTGACCGGACTGTCGGTTCGACAGTCCGGTCCGTCCATGACAAACTTTACGCAAGCCAAGTTAATGAAAGAGTAAAAATAAGTGGAACTGAAATTATTTACCAACAAGAACTGAACTGCAAACTGAAATTATTTAGAGAACTGAATTTGAAGTAAAACTGAATTTTGTTGAAGGGCTATAATTGACATAGAAGTGAAATTGAGGACATTTGAACTTAAATAGAGCTGAAATGAAAGTTATTTCGTGAAGTAAAATATTACTGGTATGTATGTGTGTACGTATGTATGTGTGCGCATGTTAGCATGTGTATGCACCTTAACGACGCGATTTTGGACAAGAAAAATCCGCTTTGTTGTGCACTGTAGTTCATAATATCAATTGGACGATTATAATCGGGTCTACCACTAAAAGGGTTAATAATAATAATAGTGTTTGTTTCATTGAGTCAAAATATTGGTTGACACAATGGAATGTTGCACATGAGAATCACTAGAATAATTGAAAATCATTAGAATAAATGTGGTTGGTTGAAAGTCATGTGGTATGGGCCGTAAGTTATGGATTCTTATTACAGTTGGAGGGAAGCGAGACACTTGTAATTATAATAATAAGTAAATGTGTCTCGCTTCTCACAACAGATCGCATTAGACAATCCTCTGCTTTAGTGGCATCACTAGGACTAGAGGCCAGGGGAGGCAGATTAGATATTACAGAAGATAGGAGCAGTCAGAGATTTGTTCGTGAGTTTGGAAGGCACTATCGAAAAAATCTGCATTGGGGATAGGTCTGAGAAATGTCATTTCCAAACATGGATATAGCAAAAAAGGATTAACAGTGAAAGTCACTGTAGAAAATTAGAATATTTATGAAATACTTATGAAATATTGAGAAGATATAGGCAGCTTCATTCCCTCCACCTGAAATTTCAGAGGTGACCATCCACGCTCTCCCGCGCCCCCCAGGTAATCTCTGTCTCTGGATAGGTGAGGGGGCTATACTGTATCTTCTTGCTAATCCTCAAAATGTTTTTAAAAATAACAATCTAGCAATAACCAAACTTTCAGCAGTCTCTGCAGTAACAACTTTAATGCCTGGCGGCTCAGATTGTTTTTTAAAAAAAAGTGTCAATTTAAAAAAATAATAAAAAACTCAGGGGAGGCCCGCGCCTCTCCGCCTCAATGGTAGCAACACCACTGCTCTGATTCATCGCACTCTCTTTTTCGCATTTTCTGATTTCACATGAAACAAGCATCAGTTGATACTTTGTGCCTTATGATGACTGCACTATAGCCATTTGATTAGAATATGCTCTGCAATTGTGTTTCTATGCATGGAAACACAGTAGTTGATTCTGTGACAAGAGTGCATTTAATTCTTGGTTGAGTTATGAAATTCCGTTGATCACTGTGGACTTTAGTTCCTGTTGTTTATTTATTTCTAGAGTCAACAATGTGATAATATGGCATTTATTTTTAAAAAGTTTTTTTTTTAAAAAGCTGGGGTACCCAGCGTTCAGCCAGGTGAAGAAGATTATGGGGGCACCTTGATTGAGGATGAAGTTGTGGGGAGGCATTTCCTGTTCTTGCAGCATCTGCAGCCTGTTTTTCCTGACTGACCCGAGTGGACTCTGCAGCCCTGGAGGCTGCCTGTCTGGCAAAATTCTTCTTTCCTCAATCTAATCCCTCCTTCTTATCTTTAATTCCTCTTCTCTTGCTCTGTCTTCTCTAATTTCTATTCACTCTTTGTTCTCACTCAATTTTTCCCAAATTTCTCCCCTTCCTCTACTTCTCACCCTATCCTAACTGTTTCCTCCTCCCACCCCATCTCCTTTTCACACTCCTCACCCTCTTCTCATCATCACCCTTGTTCTTTCCCATACTCCATAATCCTTCCCTACTACTTCCTCCTTCTCCTTCTCAATAATCCACCAACCCCTCTACTGGGTGTCCGAGGTTTTCCCTGAGCAAAGCTGTAAAAGTGTAAACGGAGAGACAGACACACACAGAATCTAGATATACATGTACATAAACAGTATTTATAGTACAGACCGATTGTGCAAACTTGACTTCACCGTAGCTTGCTCAGATGGACCATTTCTTCGAAAGTCTTTGCAATGTAATGTAAAGTAAATCCATGAAAATTTCTCGGCATCCACAAAAGCCACGTCAGGGAGACCAGCTTAATCGCCCGCGCTATACCAAATAAAGTCTGCAATAGCCAATCCTCTCGTTTCTTTCCGGTGCCAGGTCGAATCTGGGGAGTCAAGCTCTGATGAGGTAGTTCTGCTGTTACGTGCACAGTGTCAGATTAGGGTACTCTATTGTTCACGTATGATTATACGCCTATACAAAGCAGACAGGCAGACAGTTGGTGGTGGCAGGTAAATGCTGGTAGGCTACATATACAAAGGAAACTTTGCTTTTTTGGGTGTGTGAGGGTGCGCCATAGGCTTTTGCCCCGGGAGACGCGGAAGGCAGCGTGAACAGGCTTCAGGAACCACTGGACTGCATGCATCAAGTGTTCCCCGAGCCAACGGTGTCATTTTGGAGTGAATTGCTCTAAAACTGTGCAAATGCATTGACTGCCAAGGACACACAGACAGACAGACAGAAACCTTGTCTTATATATATATACATATAGATTGAATACAGTTGTTCACTCTGAAATGTAAGTTTTACTGTTTGTCTATTTCTAGAGTGTAATATGACATTCTCCTGATCATTGTGAAACCTTGGTTTTCTCTGTTTGTTTATTTGTAGAAAGTCAACAATAGTTAGGCTTTTATATAGATTTTTTGATCCTCAGTTTGGACGAATACTTGTCAATGATCAAGATATACGGGATGTTGATTTGGAAGGCCTGCGTAGAGTCATTGGAATTGTGCCTCAGGTGAGAATGTTGTGACTGTTGTTGCTTCAGGCAAATGCTGATCAGGATTATGATGGAACTGATGTAAAATGTCAAATTACTTCTAAGTTTGCAAACAGCAGATACATGTACATGTCTGAAGTGTGCCTCAGCATGTAAATGGCTCTCTGGTATATCAGTGGTTTACATTTAATTTTCTGGAAAGATACTTACTTCAAATTTTCTGGAAAGATACTTGCATCAAAAACATTAGCAGCACGAAAAACTGTCAAATTCGTGGCAAAACGTAGTATCCAAAATTCGCGAATTTTTATGTAAGACTTAGACTTAGTTCCTCCCGCTCCTCTTGGAACATTGGTCAATAAAAGCTCTCCATACCGCATGGCAAAGATACTATTCAGATCACATTTAGCAGACACAAAAGTTGCTCCATCTCAAATATTAACTGGATATGCTTTGTTCCACAATACAATTTATTGTTATATTATTTTTTATTATTTGTTTTGTGATCATGGCATTGTCTGCAGATACATCTTCCATCTGTGTATACACTGTCACATCGACGGGAGCTTGATATCTCGAGTCTCTCATTGCAACGTGTAACATACAGAAGACTACATTGGTGGTAGCTAGCTTGTGCTAAGGTGGTTTGTGCTTTGTCATTGCCTACAACTTGAGCTACTATGCTAACAGTCATCGCTTCTGTGTGGATGAAGGCTCTGGTTCTCTGAGCTATGGTGTGCTACTGGTATTAAATACCTTGACATCACTAACACCATCAATGTCCATGACTAGGGCTGTAAATTTTTCGCGGTCATCGTGCGATTCACAAAATTCACGAATTTTGGATACTACCACGAGTTTTAACGTTTTGCCACGAATTTGACAGTTCTTTGTGCTGCTAATGTTTTTGATGTGGTAATGGTAAAGGTTCTAAACATTAGTTATGACTTCATTTGTGAAAACATTCGGTGGCTAGAGGTAGACGTTTAGTTTAAGCCTGGCACGTTTCAGATGAGCGGCGATAGACTATTTTGCAGAACATGCAGTGTGCCCGTCGAATTTAATCGGAGGGACAGTTGCACTAGGCAACTAAATAAGCACCGTTCACAAGCGCAAAACACAAATGTTGACAGTGCAAAGGCGAGAATGGAAAAATTACAACCTGCTTATTCAGCTGTGTTTGCAAAGCAGACAACGTAGCAACAGCACCCGCCATTATTGACATGAATGGTCTTTGATTATACTCAGTTATTGGCTTATTTATTGTGTTACACATTTGACCGCGAATACACAGTAAATTCTGTGTTTTTGGCCACGATTTTTTACATTTTCTACCGCAAAAATTTACAGTCCTACCCAGGATGTGAACATTTTTGCTATCATGGCATTCCTGCTCTTCCAAGGTTTAGAGTGGCTAAGAACTCTCATGTCAGATTCACTGTTATGGTCTTTGTCTTTCAGAAACCACTGTCCTATGCCTATTGTTGCTACTCCCTGCAATCTCTTGACACACATACCATCTACTCCCATGGAAACTCATCTTTGCTGTACATTGAGGGGTTTTCAGGCACAGCTGCACATTTATTGTCTGGAATTCATCAACGGGTTCTGCGCTCGGCTGCTCGGCTTTATTGCTTTATTGGCTTTATTGGACAGTTTCCTAAAATTCTCCTCTGTTTCTGCATACATGCGTGATATAGTGCATTGGCTGCTTGTGTCCCAACGAATTTCAGCTCTGAATTTGTGTTGCGTTCTTGGTTGTGCTCCATCTTACTTGCGTGATCTCTGCCACCCAGTGTCCAACGTTACAGCGCGTCGGGTGCCTCGCTGTACGAAGAGGGATGAGCTTCTAGTTCTATGGACTCGCCTGGTTACTGTGCTTTCTCGGTTGTAGGCCCTTCAATATGGAACGTTCCCGCATTGCAAATCATAGAGCTCATAATTTTCTAAGTTATCACTTACCAGCTAAGTGAAGGGTACCAGTATGTTCATGAGTATGTTTCCAGAATTAACACATGAAGAACTAATGCCAATTGACATAGATGGATACAATGAAGCAATTACATTGGGTCATTGAGAAAGCGGAAGGAAGGCAGTAGATTGAATGGATCATGGTTTTATTTCTTGTAAATGGCAGCCTCAACCGATTAAATTTTCAAGACATCTGGTTAGAGACAGATAAAATTGAGTAAATAACAACTAGCAGTTTCAAACAGTGGGACACATACCACCAGTGGTATACCAGGTGTTGTTAAATGGTACATGAACAAATTCAAAACAGCTTAAATTTTCTATATGTCAATCTTTCTTTGACTACCTAGTCTATGATATTTTTCATGTTGAAATGTCAATGCCTCACAATTTATTTTTGAAATGATTGTATACCAGGTACAATAATATTTATATTTATTATTATAATTTCAAAACCAAAAATGGGTATATGACTTAAACAACAACCACTTAAAAGAATGTCAGTTAGCACTGGCAGTCCAGATTCCAAGGTAGAGTCTAAACTGGATGATGGCACTCCTAAGCAGCATAAGACAGTATCACGATAGCCATTTATCATTTGGATTTACTGGGTGTGATGATGAATATGAACCCACCCCTCATGTGTCATCCATAATGAAAAACTTTCAAATCAATCAATGAAACCTTCTCTACTCTAGTGCCATTTCAATACAAAACATTTTCTTTAACCACTTGGATAAAAACTAGAAATGCTACATAGCAAAACAGGGAAACTGCAAACAATTGAGGTGTCAAATGTCACCTGTTGCTAAAGATGTTGTGGCCTGTCTGATGGGATAAAATACTGCAGATTACTATTATATCTTTGTTTAATAGACAAACAGTCACCAACTGACACACCACAGTTAGTTACAGAAGGTGAAAATGTTAGTTGATAAGCAAATCTTAGAGCATGAAACTTTATTACATTTCACTGTTTTACCTAAAAGAAAATCTGTGTGCACAGTTTACAACAACAGAAGTTGTGTTTGGCAGTCTCACAGTAGTAATATCTTTGTTTATTGAACATCTTGATGTCAAACCGCATCAGGTTACATTGAAAATGTTGGGGGAAAGAAGAAAAAAGCAGGCTACTGGAAAGTGCATTTGGTAAGCATTGGATAGAGAGAGAGTGCTTTTGGAATTTGCCAGTTGTCAAGATTTTCATGGAGATAAATGATTGAAAAATATATTGCTTCATTTGAAACTATCATTAGGATGCATGTAATGTAATGAAGACACTCGTGACAGTCAAGTGGAGAAGAAGGATCCGTTTGGGCTGACCCTCCATTGTGAGTGATTAATTCATGCCTGAAGGAGATATATATAAGGATGCATGTAATGTATACTACAATATTGATAGTTATAATTTAGGTGTGAGTTGAATTGAATTGTAGGATTCTGTGTTGTTTCATGACACAATTTTCTACAACATGCAATATGGCAACATGAATGCAACAGTTAACGAGGTTTACGAAGCAGCCAAAATGGCTGAAATGCACAGTGTTGTCATGAGCATGCCAAACAAATACAACACACAGGTTGGAGAAAGGGGACTCAAACTGTCAGGTAAGCAATTCTGTAATAAGTCAAACAGTAAGGCACACAACAGAGGGCTCAGTTTTTAGTCATCATTATGATTCAATTCTTTTTAACTCAGTCATAAATTGCATTTTCAGTCTAATTTATTTAGATTCAAAATACACTGAAACACCATTAATGTGCAAACCATTGACACACATGTCCATTTTACATATGGTGCACCATGCATCCCATTGCTGAGATTAATGTATAGCCACATTATCATTTAGCCATTTTGTGATGCTTTTGCTGGACATAATGATGACTGCTTGCGATTGCCAGGATAAACTCATACAACTGTAACTCATTCTGTATGCAAGTTTGCAGTGGCGTCGCAAAGATTAGGGGCCATGGGAGACAGATCGAATATTATAGGGGTAAGAGAGGGGCTACTGTATCTCCTCCATAACCCAAAATGTTTTGTAAATAACAATGTAACAATAATCATTTGTTGGTGATGATGCTGTCATAATCATGCAAGATGGATGCCATTTGAAGCGGGAAGTCATCGGCTAGATCATGCATGCAGCAGACTAATGCAAGTTTATGCAATGATCGAATATCATGCGGGAATTTCTGCCACCTCAAAATGATTATAGCGAGCTGTCAGCAGTTAATGTGGTCAATACTCAGTTTATTTTCCAATGGAAAACAAAGAAAATAAAAAAGTCCACCTCGTTGGTAGCGAGTTCACTGCAAGTATGTATACAGTAATCTTTGTTATGATGTTGTTTTGGCTATGGCTTCCAGGTTCTGGATTTACTGGTTTGTTTTGTATTTTAGATATGGCCTAGTTATGCTTTTTTGTATTATTCTTTAAATGAACCAATAATTAAAATTTGCCTGGAAACAGGAGGAGAGAAACAACGAGTATCAATTGCAAGAGCTATATTAAAGAATCCTCTTATACTGGTTTATGATGAGGCAACATCATCACTTGATACCATCACAGAACATGTAAGTCTGTATTAAGATAGTTTCTTAACCTTGATATTCTTGTATTAAAGTACAAGTACACTTATGAAGCCATTTTTGTTTTAACTGCTGTTAGACCTGTGGGTTTACTGTCATGATGAAGCAAATTAGTATACATAGACAAGGTCTGCAGAAGGGCCATGGCCCTGTCATATGTTCCCTTTTGTCCCATAAATGTCATAATTTTAAGCAAGGGCTTTTGTAAAGGTGTGGCACAGTGGCCGATCAGTTAGAGCGGTCAGCCCGTAACGTTCAGTGTCTGCTGAGCGCGCAGGTTCGAGCCTCGTCTGGGGCGTCAGTCACTGTGTAGGGACCTTGAGCAAGTCCTTCACGCACCATTGCTCTGCAGTACAACTGCAATTGCGCCGTCGAGGCATGTGTATGCACTTCTGAGCGCAAGATGTTGGAAGAAGGGCGGTATCAAATTTCGGTAATAAGAAATTTTGGTAATAAGAGACATGTGAGGTCTGAGGTCCTGACCCAAATCAACTTTTAACCAAATGTTCTCAAACTAAACGCATACAAATTAGAACTGCACTGAATAACATATTTCACTATTCGGCCCAATATAAATAATTGGCCTCATTATTTGGCTGATGACATAGTGGGCTTGAGTAAAAAAATACTTAATGTGCAGATTTAATATAACTTAGCTTTCATACAGTAGTTCAGCTTCATATTGACTTAATTTTAAAACATTTTCTCTGGTTTCACAATTGTCCTTCTTACAGAAAGTTATGCGCATTGGCTTGCAGAACGACCAAATGCTCCAATTTCTATTGGACATGCTTAGCATTTTGTGTGATTTAAATTATATTCTGCAATCATTTTAAATGATCATTTAATGCTGTTGTGGTACTCTTCGAATAGCCAGCAGGCCTAACACATGTGAAATCAGTACCTTCTACATAGGCGTGCTGCAAAGTGAAAATGGCATTGCTCAGATCCTCATCCCTTGTTGTAAATATTTCAACACTGGACTTTGTTGACTCAATCTGTCAGAACATTTAATACACGGTAAATGTTGGGTTCAATGTTATTCAAACAAGTTATTCATCACACAAGCGTAAAACTGGAAGCAACAAAGGAGTTTAGATCACAAAGGAAGCTACACAGTGAAACTAAGATGTCACATATTGCATTTTTAGATATATACTTGAATTTATATAGCTCTTTAATATTCATATTTGGTTTAAAAAAGCACTATTTGGCCAAATATGAATAAAATATTCGGAACATTATTAGGGTCCTAAGCTAATCGAATACGAATATTTGGTACAGCTCTAATACAAATATCAATATGTCAATATAACCTTGAGTATATACAGCAGTGTTATTTTTGTTCAAGAAATCATTTTGTTTTAGTTTTTATTTAGTTTGGTGTGATTCATTTAGTTTAGTTCTAGTTCCATTTATAAAAATCATTTTAGTTTTAGTTTTTATTCGTTAAATCATTTCCGTTTTAGTTTACACGAGCCCTTAGTGATCACTGATCAGTATGGTCCATGGGCGCCATTCATCCAATCATTTTAGTTATGGTTTTAGTTTACGATTGTCTAATCTTTCGATCTTGTTGTATAAAACCACAGTAAATCAGACTCTCGTCATTCATTGTTCATGAGTGATTAGGAATGATGCATATCGAGTATTCTTCTAACCCATTTAAATTTAGCCTAATAAAGCTCGCATTCCCAAAGATTATTACATACTGTAGCGTCTGCCTGCTGTTAAAAGTCGACATAAAGAAAAGATCCTTTCAACATTAGCTTGGAAGGCAGGAGCTATGAGAGAAGATCTTGAACTAGAGGAGCTATAACGTTAGACAAATCATCCTTTGTTCGCACCAGAATTTACAGGCATTGTCTCCATTATACTTTGTCACCTCTGATAAATATCTGTTCATTTCTTCTTGGATATTTTTCTCATTGTGACATCAACATTATGTCTACTTAGTAGTTATGCCTCGTTCATTCAACTTTGCTGCCAGAAATTTGAACTTTTTAATGCTCCAGATCCTCATGCTTCATTTTGGATTTGACCTGAATTAGCACGAAAGGAAAGAAATTGATACTTGTAATTTCTGTAGTTTTCGTTCAAGATTTTAATTTCGTTTTTGTTTTTATTTAGTTCTGCATAGGATCTTTTCCGTTTATATTTAGTTCTAGTTGTTAATTTCTTTATAGTTCTCGTTTTTGGGAACGATCACCAATTCAATTTAGTTCTAGCTATAGTTTCGTGAACGAAATTAACACTGATGTACAGTGTAAATCAGTTAACACGAAAGAGGGGTAACCAGATTAAACAAATTCTTTTACTGAATTTTATATAAACCATTTAGCGAAATTAAAATGAATGCACCAAGCATACCAGAAGCACAAGAATATAATTAATCTTTTCTGGCTTGAGTTGGTTTTTCTTCAACGTGTCATTCATCAAGAATCGTTGTAATAATAATAATAATCTTGGTTTGCTGACATTACTAACTGTCTACAGACCTGGCTCTGCCTTCCCTTTAGACAGATTCTCTGATGAATTCTTCTCCATATTAGACTAGCTATTCTATACCTTCTTCCAGCCATTTTCAGGAACTCCTTGCTCATTTTGACTTATGACAACATGTTACTGGATCCACACATGAAATGAATGGCAATCACTCATAATGATGCTATAATGGAAGATTTAAAAGTCCATCCACTGACACTGTCAGACTAATCGCTCATCGAGTGTTTGCTGCCCTCACCTTCGCTCACACCTCGCCTATTCACTAGCTATGATTATGGCTGTCGAAAAAATTTTGAAATCACGGCCCAGGTAATAGTCTTCCCGCAGAGCGGTTACCTAATCAGCGGACATTTTTTTAGGAAATGTAGGTAATTGCGCAATTTTACAGAATGTTGGGCACCAGAGATCCAATTTCGTTGCCCGGGCAGTCAGCTAATATGATCAACAGATTATTTCTGGTATATTTTCAGGAAAAATCTGGTATTTTTACGAAATGTCGAACACCCAAGAAAATATTTCATTATCCGGGTAGTCAGCCTTGGGGGGTACTCAGGTACCCATTGAAAGCCTCAGCTAAATATATCTTCATGACCGTGGTGGTGCCTTCAGTAACGCTCTAAGGAATTGTACTCTTTCCTCCCCCTTGCAACTTTATGGTCTATCAATTACGCAATTCTTAAATTTCTACTCCGACACTTTGTGACAAGATGCTTCCGCTTTGGGGTGTAAAGTCTCGCGTTCAGTCACTGGTGGTCTGGTTCGACCATGACTATCATCAACTGCATCATCGAATCCACTGCCTTGAAAGACGACCTGATGCTCTAGAGATCCAGCGTGAAACCAAAGCAGTAATATAAAATGATATATGTTACCCATCTTACCAAAACCAGTCGTATGTCGGATTTTTTACAATTTGAGTGTCATGTACCATTTTAAAGGATAAAGTTTCTTCTTTAAAATGACATTAACTTTGTTGTTCTATGATGTTCCAGTTTTAATTGCCCACGGTCTTCATGGTCAACGACTATTTTATGTTGTTCAAGCTAGTACCCTTGTACGACTACTCTGCGCTTCCCTCATATGGTGAGGATTCACCAATATAGGAGAGCATTATTGCCTAAATGACTTCTTCACAAAAGTTTCTTGTTCTGGCTTCCTTCCTGTTGACTGTCCTTCTTTTGAAGAGCATGTGCTGATGAGCTGACTGCTCTTTTCTGCTCAGTCCTGTTGAACCCATTCACATCCTTCACAACCTTCTTCCTCCCCGTAAGGTCACCGTATATGTCATGCGATTCAGGCCACATGACCTCAACCTTGCTGCCTTTTAAATGATATCTTCTGGTATACGAATATTATGTGCAGAATATTTTGTTTCTGTGCAATGTGAGCTACTTTCCGACACCATCTTTCAAGGTCACTAAATCAACTAGATCCGCATAGACCAATATAGGCCAGCAGCCTGTAGGTGGTTATTCGATGTCCATGGACCAAGAAGCAGGTTAAACCAATTTAAATGTCCTATAGTGCCATCTAGCTAATAACAACATATATTTTTCTTACTTGTGTTGATGCTGAGCATTGATTTCAACCCTCTACCTCTAGAAGTCGACTGTTGTTGACAACCGCTTTACTGGACCCATTACGATACTTATAGTAAAGTGTTGCATTACAAACTGTGGCTGTGCCTGCAAGGTGTGTGCACTTCTGATCAAAAAAAATTTTAGAAGAGCAATATCAAATTACAGTTGTTTTGTATTATTGTATTGCTGTTAATGGCAATAACTCATTATGAGGCAAAATCAGAGGCATAGCTAGGGGCAGGGGGTCATGTGTCCCCGGGCGCCAAGTTGGAGGGGTGCCAAAATGAGGATTAAAACTATTATTTTTTTATTTTTCTGCAAAGTTTTTGGAACCCTTATATCCTCATTAGAGTCATTACAACTAGGTTGTCAAACATGATTTTAGTGCCCACGGACCATACTGATCAGTGATCACTAAGGGCCCGTGAGGAGCAACATAATACTCTTGATGTATATCCAAATCTACTGCAAATTCTTCTAAAAATTACTGTTTCAATTGCAAGCTGCTGAAGCTCCTTCAGCAAATTGGAGCTAATTTTGTCATATTTGCAGGCTTCATTGGGACAAGATCGTCTCAGTGATCTTACTCTTCTTAGCAACGAGAAACATTGGAGAGAACAAATTTTGATAAAGTTATTGGCCAATTTGCGACAGTTAAACAAAGAAAAAATATTTTTAACCCTTTGACTTGCCCTATTTTTTTCGGAAAAGCTGCCTAATTATACAGGATTTTCAATTGTTAATGGCACATTCTTGCAATGATTTTTTTGGATTTTTTTTACATCAATGTATATAGTATATACAATAAAATCTACATTGTACCGAGTTCAAAATGTATTGTACTTACTACTGAGGTTGCAAACTGCTGTGAAAACCTGCCCAGCATTTTACCGGACACAGACGAACTTTACATTTCGAGCAGCCAAATTGTGTCTCTCGCTTTACATGTGACGTCTTGTTTGGTCCTACACAACAAAACTCACAACAGCCCTTCTTGATTCCTAGAGAGCCCAAATCTTCTATCTTATGTCCACTAGGGACAAGTGAAACAACTGGTGACGTCACTGGTCGGCCATGCTGCTTCCGTGATGTGTAGTGATTGACAAGTTGATCAATCAACTTGCAGCGAAACTGTGGAGTTGATCATCTGGGTTATGGACCATTGGTGGGTGTGTGTATGCCCGGTAACAGTGCACATACAGAATGTAGGCATTTGTGACAGCTAAGTCCACAAAATGCCAAAACAGACGCAGCCACCATCGCTTCGATTTTCGGTCAATTCCGTAATATCCCCTCAACTGATCGCTCAAGTCAACTCCCCCCATGTAGCAGTTGTACTGGCTGACAATCTCAGGACATGTAACTCGTGCCACAGTGCCATCAACATTCTTTCTATTTACGACAGTTGTTGAAGGAAGATGAGCTGAAGAAACAACATAAACCGGTTTTCTGTCTTTCCGCACATGTGCTGTGGTCCTGCCTTTATGTTTCATCACTGAATCGCCTCTGTTCAAAGTCTTCAGTAGTTGCTTTTCTCCCAGTTCCTTTGGAAACCCTACTCTGTTAGTTCGGTACGTTCCACATTCAAAAATACCACACTTTTCCAGGTCAGCAAGCAGTGGTACAGAAGTAAAAAAGTTATCCATGTATATGACGTGGTTTCTGTGAGAAAAATGTGGCACCACAAGTTCTGTCTCCACACGATGCGCAAGTCCTTTCTCTGTGTCTGCAGTTTTCTCTTTACCTGTGTACAACTGAAAAGCCTTCACATACCCACAACACGAGCACAAGGCACACCAAATCTTGAACCCACGTTTGATAGGTTTGAGCGGCATGAGATGACGGCCGTGAAATCTAGTTTTAGCTCCATAAAACCTTTTGGTATCCATCGCTGTTTCATACACCTGTTTACCTTACCAATCTTTAAATAAACTAACTAAGACATCAGATATCAAGGGATCATTTTTTTCCAATGGCTAAGTAAGTAAGGAACTGAATTAATCAACTACAGGCAACGGCGCTTTGAAACGCTCTTGCCATACAGCCGCAAAATGCGACCGAGCTTTGAAGCGCGGTCGCCAGTCAAAGGGTTAAACTGTCTATGACAGTCTTGCATGAATAGCTTTTAGATTATTTAAAAAGTGTCAAATAAAATTGAAAAATGATGGACAATTTTTACCCCTCGTCACATGATGTGACAAAGTCAACCCCAAAAATATGACATTACAGAGCTCTGCACCCCCAAGAAGATGTACAGAATGTCATATGCATATTTTCATATAATTATCAAACAGAGTGATTATAATTTATAACTATAAAAATACTTAAAACTATATAGTAGATGAAAATGGAGAAAGTAGAATTATTGCACTCATTATGCATTCCACAAGATGAGAAGCTATGGTAGAATCATTACATTTATAAAAGAATTTCTGATAATAATAACTTGAAACAATCAAAACTGTATGCTTTTCCATTCTCCCACAGTGAAGCAAAATGCTCCTGCATAGAATAAATAGGAAGAGCTTGGAAATATGATCAAAATTAAATGCAATAATCATGATTATTGTTGTTAAATTGAAACACAAAATATCATAGATGGAAAAATGAAGGGAAATGACACGAGGAAGAACGAGAACAATGGACATATGACGGAAGGGGTGGCTACAAGAGGATGAAGGAGGGACCCGGAACAGAGAGAACATATGAACCGGCCATAAGGCAGAAAACTAACGTGGAACCTGTTTAATTGAGTAAAAATTTAATAAAATTACGAAGTTTTATGTGATGATGTGATGTCACATTTCTTAGACTTCCTCACCTCATCACACATCATCACAATGTGTGACCCCTCCACTAGGCGCATGACGTCATTTATGGACGGCCCCAAAGGGGCGCCAATTCTGTAGTTTGTTCTCGGGCATAAAATACCCTAGCTACGCCTCTGAGCAAAATGTCATATCAAATTATAATGTTATTTTTCACATCGCATCCTGTAACAATTTCGAGAAAGACAATCGTCGGTTACATGGTGCTTCAAATAGCTTGTCGATAGTTTGTTATATTGCTTAGATACAATAGTTGTAAGTATGGAATCTTTGAAGTCATTTTCCAAAAACTCGCGATTTCCGACATACCTGGCTATTTCTCTGAACGCTTCAATTAACATACAGGAGTAACATAGTGATACAGCCCAGTTGCCAGATGCTACAGTCTGCGATACGGAATGATCTTGTTCCATATTCTCGCACCTTGACATGTGCACGTCGGGCTACTCTGTCGCGGTAACAATTTACCTACTGAAGCTTATTGTAGACTGTATTGATATTTATCAAACATTAGAGATGCCTTTTGTTATGTGACTGGTATTGTATCATATCTGTATATTTATATAGCACCTCTCGCAGAATAACTATTCAGAGGCGCTCTCTGCACAGAAACTCCAGGGAAAAAGAAGTGTGTTTAAAGAGCGAGAAGCTGATGGAGAGAATCCAGTAATTAGTTTATTCCTTGAAGATAGAGGAAGGTCATTCCAGGTAGATGGACTCAAAACAGCAGATGCACAGCTTTGGGCCAGGGCAGTCTTAGTTTTAGGCACAAAAAGCACAAAAGGCTCAAGGCGTTCAACAGAGCACAAGAAACGAGATGAAGTTGCAGATATCGGCTTTTGCAAATAGCTAGAGAGAAAATTTTGGGACACAGCCTAGCTGGGCTTTGGAAACTAGAAAGAGGACGTGCTGTTACAGGAGGCCAGTGCAAGGCTTGAAGTATGTAAAGATATGTGCAAAGCGAGGGAGTCGGACTATGAGCTTAACTGAAGCATTCAATACGGATTGAAGGGGATAAAGATTCTGTTTCAGTAGGCCCATTAGAAGTGAGTTGCAGTAGTCTAGGCAGGAACAGACAAGTGCATGAACTATGTCAGTAAAGACAGAGGTAGCTACATATACACTATGCAGTGCTTCTGATAGGCTCTTAAGACATACATACATGAATATTTCTTTGGTTTTCAGTACGCTCCGATTCCTTAAGACATGCTATACAAGTGTACAGTTACATTATATTACCTGAGTGTGTCTTACATTGGAAGTAATTCAAGTTTTACGGGTCATACACTGATCCAATGTAAATAATTCATAACTTAGACATGAAATTCCATTGCAGATCTGCTTTTCAATGTGTTATAGTGTTAGCAAATGTTATTTCAGAAAATCCTTGATGCGCTGAAACGTGCAACACACAATCGAACAACTATGGTTATTGCTCACCGCCTATCAACTGTGGTGGATGCCCATGAAATCCTTGTTCTAGACAAGGGAGCCATAGTGGAAAGAGGGTCTCATTTGGAGCTACTATTATTGCCAAATAGTCTCTATGCTAAACTGTGGAAAAAGCAACATCAGGTCGCTCTAGAACAGACATCTTCGCGTCTGGAGAGTGACAAGAATGGACACAATCAGAAGAATGGTGCTTAAAGACTTCTAGAATATTTGGAACATGCTAGACAGACTTGCAGTAGCTTAAATTTTTAATGAAGTACAATAAAAGTCAAATATAGACCATTGCAACAAAACGAATAGATAGACTATGCATGTCATAAGCATGTTATAATTTCTTTACCTTTGCTAATACATGAACCAGCTGAATTGAAATTGGACACAGATAATTGCTATCAAATAAATGTCAATGTTTGACAGTCATCAGTTAACTGGTGTTATCCAAGCCATACCCAATGTAAACTTTTCTCTCTTAGTTTAACTTGCTTTCATGTACAGTAATTTGTTGGAATGTACAAATAGGCACAGGCATATGAATTTTGTTTTGTAGATATGAACTGACTAATAGAAAATACCTAGTAATTATCTAAATGTTACATCACATGATCACTTTTGAAAAATGACTATTTTATGAGAATATTTGACAAAATTTAAAATAATATTCATCTATGTTTGTTAACAGTGGAAACTGATCCAGAAATGTACGTTAATTGAGAACATTTCTATAGTGCATCTTGGAGCATCTTGGAGAGTCCATAATCGACTCGACCTTGGTGGAAGATAACAGTTCTCAGATGTTTATAGACAGTGCGTTATTATTCTGGAGTTGATTGGCTTATACCCTAGTATTGCAGCCCTTGCCTATGAGTTTCATAGAAATCCCGCCCCTCTTTTTGTTACATTTCACCTCTGACCAGATCACTTCTCCATTGTTACCCTCATGGTACATATATACAAGCCAGCCAAAGCCCATCTAATAGAAAGTGCATGTGGACCTGGCCACAATTATTCTGGAGTCTACTAGGAAAATTTTGAGTTGACTAGCAAAAATCACCTTAGGTCAGCGGTTCTCGACCTGTGGTCTGCTGCGATCTGCCTGGTGGTCCGCGAGCAGGAACCTAAAATTGTTGTTTTCCTTAAATTGAAGACATGTGAAACAGACATTTTTTCAATGTTCAAATTATAGTTTTATTTCAATCGCTAGTTTCAACATGAAACTAGCAATAAATTTAATTTAGTTATATTAAACTTATAGTTGCATAGTTGCTATACTATAGTAGGCCCCTATGGTTATAAATTTATTAACAAATCATTATCACAACACAGTTACATTTTATACTAAGATAATAGCCACAGTGCGCCAGTGGCACAATTACAGTGGTGGTCCGCGAATCAGACACAAAATTTATAATTGGTCCTTGAGACTCAAAAGGTCGAGAACCACTGCCTTAGGTAATGTTTCTGTAGAGCCTGTACACTTGATTTTCTCATACTTTTAACTGACTTCATTCTTTACACAAATGCTCTCAATTAATGAACATTCAGCATCAATCATCAATGCATAGACCAGCATCAAAGTAAGCTTTAGTAGTAAAGTTACGCTATGGGGAAACCGTTTACCCATAGCCCAGGGGCAGTCTGGATTAACCCATTACCGGCGGTCCCAATTATAGTCGGATAATTGATATTGTGAACTACAGTGTTCGGCAGAGCCGATTTCTCTCGTGCACAACGTTAACACATCGTTACGGTGGATATTTATGACTCTTTAGCTGACCATACTTTTGTTTTGAACTAACGGAATGGTTTAAGATCACGGTTGTGATAAGATAAGAATGTAGGCTGTCGCCGGATCTGTTTAACATAATACTAGAGCCTGTAATGAGCCACTCAATTAAGTCGACAGAGGCGGGAGTGACTGTAAATGGACAGCTGCTGAATAACTTGCGATTCGCTGATGACGTCGTTCTGATCGCAGACTCCCCTGGCCAAGTGCAAGAACTGACGAACAAAGTCAAATGCAAGTAGCAGAAGGTTCGGACTAAAAATCAATGCTGAAACAAACAAAACAAAAGCAGCACAAGGAATTGGAGGTGATACTAAACGGGGGAGTGCATGAGCAGGTCACAGAGTTTGTGTAGCCTATTTGGGAGGATTACTGACGCAGGATGGACAATGCACAAAGGACATAAAGCGCCGGATTGGCCTGCTGCAGTATTCAGAAGACTGAGCAGGATGTGGAGGACAGAGAGGCTGAAACAGTGTATAAACAAAAACAAAACTACACGACCTTAGTTGTCCCAGTGGTGCTGTGTACAGTTAAGTGCTTGTCTACGAAAGGATGATGAAATAAGAATACTGGTGGCGGAAATGAGCTGGCTAATGAGAATCGCGGGAAGAGCTAGACGCAGTGGCGCATTGTGAGGGGGCGAGTGGGGCGAACCGCCCCAGGTGGCACTTGTCCAAGGGGCATTTTCGGTGAAAAAATATAAAAAATAATTATTGTTGTATAAGTTATAATCTTCAAGATTCTTGTTGCTGTTGTCCAAGCCTGGCACAATGCTGTTTAGCTTTTTATCGACTTAAAACTAATATACACCATATACGAAACTCGACATGATCGAATGGCACTTGGTGTTTTTAGACATCAGAGCGGTCCTTGGGTAATTTGGGAGTGTAGGACAAAAGCCCTCTGGACAAAAACCCCTCCCAACTAGGTTATAGGCTCCCCCAGTGTAGACCATAAGCTCGCCCAAATTATATATTCATGCTTGTATGTGTGTGCATATGATACATGGTTGTATGCACAATATGTACGTGTGCATGGATGTGTCCATGTCGGCGAAGTGTTACTAAACCTGTAAAATATCTATTTTTAGCGGGTTGACATATTGCTTTGGTTCCAATCATGGTGTAAGAGATAGATGGTGTGTTCACTTGTCCTTAATGTGTGGCAAACAGTTTGCCTACATTGCCCGTAATGAAATATAATAACTACATGATTCTGCAACACCTGAGCATAGAAAATTATAACAAAGAAAATTACAAAACGCTGTTTAAATCCACCAATAAACGCAAGCATATCTTGAATTATTGATATACCTTATTACATTCATTTTTATCGTATCTACAAGCATATATTCTCAAGCAAACAAGATTACTCATTGCTGACTTGGGACCTCTACTTGTGGCAGAAACTCTCATTGGCCAATCTTACGCTGATTACATCCAAGCCTATCATCCTCCGCGTATGTTCACTGTCTGGCCAGAGATGCGATTTTGGCTGTGGATACAATTAGCGAAGCCACTGAGACCCTTCTTCAGGCTTGGATGTCGTGAAATCGCCTGAGCCAAACCCGAGCAAGACGCAGCTTGTCTGGCTTGGCACCCACCAGCAGATCGCTAAGATAGATATCGGGTCCACAGCCTTGAGGTATCCGCACCTGACCTTCTTGTCCTCGGTCTGAGACCTGGGAGTAACCCCGGATCAGGAGTTCACCTCTGTCCAGCACATCAATCTACTCTACCGGGACTGTTTTTACCAGATTGGGCAGCCTAGGGTGGTATTCCGCTCCCTCTCTCAAGGCGCTGCCTCTGCGCTGGTCCATTCCTTCATAGTATTCCGTCTGGACAACTGCAGCGCCATATAATTATGATATAACCCCGGTATGTCGGATTAAATGCCTTGACAGGGTCTTGCGCACGTACCCGTAAGTCTGATAGAGTCTCTGGGTAAACGCGTGACGTCCTGCACTGGCTTCCTTGTATGCAGCGCATTGCATATCGAGTCTGCGCTGGTCAGACGCTGCATTGAAGGCCTGGCGTCCCCTACCTGACGCCAATAGGAAAATCCGCCCTATTCGTCGCTGGCCTTAAGACTGTTCTGTTTGACCGAAGCTGGGCTGGGAGCACTTCTGAGTAGACGGCCATGAAGGGGCTCTATATAAAACTGCTGTAATAATAATGGATGATGATGATAATGATGATGTGATGACGACGATGATGATGATTATTGATGACAGTGATGGTAATGATGATCTATGGTAGTCTTCACCCACTCTCAGAGAGATGATTATCGCGTATCACTGATTGACTGTCACCAACTGTAAGCATACTTACTAGCTGACCTTCACCGCTTATATTCTTAGATCATCATCTATATAGAGGTATTCACCCACTCTCTCATTTATTAACGGGAGATGATTGTCGCAAGTCACTGACAGTTTGCTGACCAACTGTAGGTCTAACTGCCTACCAGCCGACGACCTTCACCGCTTATTAAGGCATGTCACGGACTATTTGCAGTATTTATACATCCAGCAAGATAAATAAAGATTCAGCACTGGACTCACTTTATCTCCTATACGACACGATAATTGGTTGCTTGTTTTTATATATTTTACATAATTGCAGTTAAATATATAACTTGTCGTCATCCGTTCATACTTCACACTAGGGGGGCTTTTGTCCGAAGGGGCAAATGTCCTACCAAAAATCGGGGGTCTTTTGTCCGGGGGTCTTTTGTCCGGGGGTCTTTTGTCCGGGGGCTTAGGTCATTTGGCGCCCTTGGCAGTCATCTGTATAAGAGCGCCCCCACCCCGTTTCTTATAAGCAGTAAGATGTGAGAAAATATGGGGTCAAGCACACACTGCATGAGGCACATAACAAATTTTTTTTAAATGTATAGACGATTCTGGCAAAGGAAAATTAATAAGGGATGAGCAGTAGATGCAATTGAATAGCGTTGTTGGAATTGGAATTAGCCTAAAACTAGTTTTTAATAACTAATTTATGAATTTCTTTATGTATCGTCATAGCATTTTATTCATGAAAACATGACCGTATGGTATTAGACCCTACCCCTAAAATTTGACGCCCCTAAAATTTGACGACCCAGGCGGCTTCCTGTGTCGAATAGACACAGTAAAAGAGTTTAGACATTATCATTATTACTCAAATTTATTTCATTCGATAGGTGCGAAAGTAATGGAAAAATTAAATTAACTACCGTCCTTTTCCGATTAATATGATACAAACTTAGAGCCGACAAGATCATTTTATATTTATTATTTTCATCTAAACTTGGTTTCAACTTACCGGCCAAATACGTTTACACTAACTTTGGTTAGGCACATACAACTAAAAATATATTAATTTATTTAGTGTCTTTTTCACTTTTGTACGTTTAATTGATTGTATTAAATGCGATTAGTAGCGGAAATATCCAGGAAGTAGGACTGTCTAGTGTCAAGTGCCTACAGCCTATATCCATGTTCTTTAATATTTGAGTTTAGTGGGAATTAGAGTATGAAACCGTACCGTATCCGTAATCTGTATAATAAACTCCGAGTTACTAGTATATTCTAATCACCAATGCCCTGGTAAAAATATCTTTGCCACTTGTCAGTTGTCACCAGCCGCCAGACTTACCATGGTCCCAGCATGATTAAATGATAATATTTATTACTTTCTTTTAAATATGTATAGAGAAATAATAAGTTTTTATTTATTTTATTTTATGTGAACTTTATAATTTTCGATCTAACCTGCAAGACGCTTAGTAGCTTTATTATGAAGCTTGCTTTATTATTTGCTTTATAAATGGTTTATTTCTGAATTAGTGCTATCTTATTCTATTTTCTTACTTTTATATGAAATGATAGCGCATTTGTAATTAGTCAAACAGTTTTCAGTCTGACAGTGTATGCTATTGCTGCTGCTGCTGCTTTTACTAACTGTATATATATATATATAATTAATTGAATACTGAATAGAATAATCTTAATGTATATAATGAAAACACTCAAAACAAGCGTCTTATGCCATCTCTCCCTTTGTGCATATCACGGGATATGCACAAGAGTAAAGTGATGGAAACATAGACAGAAGCGGCATCTAGTACCTTCGCCCCAGGCGGCACTTTGCTCACTGCGCCACTGGCTAGATGAGACAGAATCCGTAACGAGGTGACCATAGAAGAACTGGGACAAAGGGAAACGCTAATAGACAAAATCATGAGAAGAAGACTAACCGGGTTCGGACATGTAACAAGAATGGGCATGGAAAGATTATCAGCAAGGGCATTATTTTTGCCAAGTGGAGGGAACAAAGAGCCGAGAGAGACAGACGAAACATGGATGGATAATGTGAAACAAGACCTCAAAGAAAGGGACATGTGTGTGAGAGCAGCAATGGACACAATCGCTTTCAGAGGAAAATGAGGAAGCTGTGAAAACCTCATTCGTCAACCTCTGCTTGACGGACGAGAGATTATAATAATAGGCTATAACTTTTGTTTTCAATACGGCGACATCATCAATAATTGTGTATGTGACCACGCTACCCGTTTTTGTTTCGTTGCGGACTTTGATGAAACGGACCGGTAAAGAGGTTTGTATATATATATATATATATATATATATATATATATATATATATATATATATATATATATATATATATATATATTCGTGCATGTATATACATATATGTACGCATACACCCCAGTGTTGAGCACGAGACTAAAACTTCGAGACCAAGACCGAGAGGTCCAAGACCAAGACCAAGACCGGGTGATTCAAGACCAAGACCGGGTGGTCTGAGACCGAGACCAAGACTGAGGGTCCAAGACCAAGACTGATGCTCTTTTTTATAAAGAGTCCCGGAATTGAACCATGCAGGCCGTCCCGTGCAACGCTTATTTTGTCCTGTAATAGTTAGGCTGTTAGTAATTACAAAGGATTAATATCCGATTCAGTTATATTATCTGAATCCAAACAACATGAGCAACAACTTAATACTCAATGTTCATGATAAAAATAATTTGTCATAAGAATTTCATTCAAAATTATTGACTTCACAAGCCTAGCAGAATGCGGTTCGTTTTGTGTTGAATGCAATCGTTCATCATAGTGGGAATCAGGAAATGTCCCGGAATGGGTTTGTCCAGAGTTGGAAATCCGTGCGGTTTGTCATTCATTATATTTGAACAGGAACTGGGGAATGTCCCGGAACGGGCTTGTCCAGAGTTGTAAATTCTAATGGCAATCATTGAAGATGGTGGTCGTGTGATGGAATTAGGACAGGATAGCTTGAAAAGTTTTGGCTTTCAGTTATGAGTGCTCAGAGAATATAACCGGAGCAGAGGCTATATTATGAAATGTTATGGGACGATGAACAAACTGGTATTTTGAAAAACCAACAACAGTTGACGTCCGTCGATTGTTCCCAGAATGTAGACCGCGTTATGGTCGCTCGGTTCGGCCTTCTCGGCCCGGTGATGTGGTTGACGACCGCCTGATCCCGGTGGCGTCGTTCTGCGAAAGTCGGTCCCCGTCCGTCTCCGCCAGTTGCCACCAGCGGGGCGAACGTCCAGACCCTGGTCGTGCATTTCGGTGAATGTCGGCCCCGTTCGTCTCGACCGGTTGGTACCAACTGGCCCAACGCCCAGAACCGGGTTATCCGGAGGCGCAGTCCGGCTCGTCAGATCCCGGAGTTTTCGGTCGAACTTGGCATCCAAGTCCCGTTTTCAGCGTCTCTGTTCCTCCTGCTGTTTGGTATGCATTTGCGAGCTCTAAACGGCTTAAAGAGTTCCTCGAATCCAGTTCAACGGCCGTCTTCTGTCGTCCGAGTCCATCGTCGCCCGATAAGCTTTCAGGCGACGCGAGTAGAGGAGAAGTGGATATTCTGGGCCAAAACCAATCAGCGACGCACATTCTGTCACGTGACCTTCTTGGACACCAATCAGAGTCGAGCACTCCTGTCACTTGACCTTGTGAGACCACAACCAATCAGCGATGCACATTCTGTCACGTGATTCTCTTGTCGCGATGACTCACGACCTCACGACATCACCTCGTGCACGCATCGACCCACGCGTGAGCGACCAAGCGTGACATCATGAGCGTATTTATATATTGTGGCGTAAACGACGGGTACTTTACCGTGGTATCGATGACGCGGGCGCGCGAGACCGACCAAGCGTGACCGTGAACACACACACGGACCAAGGACGTACGTGGAGACACAAACGGCGTGTTCGTTCCTATGGTTTCGATGATATAATAATCAGACGTGCACGAGTTATCACACTGACATCGAGTCCTCGTTATCGACCCAGGAATTAAACGAATCTGCGTAACCGAGCCATTTGACCGGCGACTCGTTTCCGCGTTCCCTGATTATCTTTTCGACCAAATATTTCTTGCGTAGTCTTTTTAAGTTCCTGTTCGTAGAACGAGCCCCGTATTTCTTCACCGTTATAATCAGCAATCTTATAAGTTGGAGGATCCGTGTATTGAATTTTAGTAATTGTAACGACTTCCTCAGTCCATCTAGGTGTATAGCCCTTTTCAAAGATCGTCTTTTTCTTCGTTATTCTAACCTTTTCACATAGAGAGAATTTAAGTTTAATAGGTTCAGGAGTTTCGCTGCCGTATCAATTCATCCATACGGTCTTTTCTTTTTCTTTCGTGCTCGCTTTAGCGGGTGTCATCTTGTTTCGTTATAACTATTAACCATTTCATCTAGCACGTCGCTATATCTTCTTGTCGAATTAGCCGAAAAGTATTTAAACCTATTTTCTCTCATCGTTCGATTCCATCTCATCGTTCTCGGTCGAATACAATTCGACCAGCTTATTAAAGTCTTTATTCTTGAAATAAAAATTGCAAAATTCTTTGCCTTCATATACCCAAAGTTTTCCCGACTTCCTTCCGCTGTTCGCGAGTATCTTTGCGAACACTTCAGCCGTAGATTCTCCGCTCTTATCTTTTAACTGAACGATTCAACCTTAATTGGAAAATACATCTATTACGGTCAACAGGTATTTAACACCATCGTTATCTTCTAATTCAGTCGCCCAGATTTCGTCGTACACCTTCCTTTTTCTAAATTGGGCTTATGTAATTCTTCAGCGAGTTGATCGGTCCATTTCAACGGAGACTTTTTCTTGTAATGTTGAAGTTGTTTAAAATCGGAAATATCTAACCCTAGAATCGAATTGGTGGCTAACACAGGTTACGTTATAGTACGCACGATCCGCTCCCGTACGCTAGGATTATGAATTTTGTTTAAATCATTTATCGGCGGCATTCCTAGACGCTGTGTCGGAATACCGACCGCAGGCTAAATCGTTGCGATAAGCGGCGTAATCGATTCTATCAAATGGCTTCGACCAATCCTTCGGAGTCCCGTCGAAGTTCAATCTCAAATCTAATCTAGTTCCGGGTCCCGTAAGCGAGTGACCGGGAAGGTGCATCTCACCGGGATATTTACCCCAAGGCAGTTTAATGTTACGAGTGAACGAGTTTAGAGACCCAACCAGAATTGCGTCTTTGTTATCCCACACACGGCGCACGGTGCCTCTGAGCATAGGACGCCCATTCTTGCTAAAACGCACTGGATATTGTTAGTATCAGTTAGTTTGTGTCTTACATTTAACGCAATTCATTCTTTTTAAAATACAATTTACTTTATATTTAGAACGACTACGATGAAAGTTAGAGATTTAACGTGGAACGATTCCTTATCGAAAAGATTCAATAATCCTCTGTTACCGAGAAGTACGAGAGGACTGATCGTAGGAAAATCTGGATGCGGTAAGACGACTCTGCTGCTTAATTTACTTCTTAGACCCGGATGGTTTGACTACGATATAAGTATAAGTAAGATACAAGTATTCGGAAGATTTTTCAACCAGAGTATAACATTCTCAAGCAAGCATTCGAAACAAAAACACCAAAGGAATCGATCATCCGATTATTCGGTTGTCAAGACCAGATCATGCAACTCAACGTATCTCCTACATTCGTCGTTGAAGAAATGGCTAAACATTTAGATAAATTCCGAATTCCTTCCTTTTTCTAAATTTCCGTACAACGGGCTTGTGTAATTTTTCAGCGAGTTGATCGGTCCATTTAAACGGAGACTTTTTCTTTGAATCGTCGGAAAACGTACCAGACCCGAGAGAGTTGAATCGCGAAAAGAAGAACCTGACGATTTTCGACGATTTACAGTTGTAAAAACAGAACAAATGCGAAACTTACTACATTCGAGGAAGACATAGTAACGTGGATTGCTTTTACCTCGCACAGAACTATTTAAAACTGCCTAGACAGACGATCAGAGAAAATGTAAACTTTATTTGCTTCTTTTCTCAAGAGCTGAATAATATTAATCACATCTACAACGATCACGTGAGTGTGAGTACGGACATGCCTAAAGAGGAGTTTAAAAAACTATGCGAGATAGCTTGGAAGCTACCTCACGGTTTTGTAGTGATTGGTCAGACGACTGAAAAGAACAAGGGAAAGTATAGATGCAGTTTATATGAGTTTTACATTTCCTCATAAATCATTATAAATAGGGTGTAATAAAAGCAATGAATCTCTTCTTCAAAAGATCGTTGACATTACGGAAAGGACGTTTCGTTTCGAATGCTCTAGAAGACGGACGTATCTCGAACGACGAGTATTGGTTAATACTACGCGAACGCGAGACACTTAGCGCGTTGAAAAAGGCGTAACGCAGAACGCGTTCTACGTTTACGTTCTACGTAGGGTCTACGTTGGGTTTCACGTTGAGTTTTACGTTGAGTTTTACGTTGGGTTCTACGTTGAGGTTTACTTTGGGTTCCACGTTTTGCGTTTGTGTTCCACCATGCTACCAAATTAAAAATGTCGTTTTTTTAAATGACGGATCCTGCGAAACGAGACTTTATCGTCAAACAGTACAATGAATTGAAGAAAAACATCAAGCAAGACTCCTTATCTGAGAAATTGGGTGATATGGAGCTACAGCGAGAATTAAGAAAAGCGTACAAACCCCTCATCGACTCTTAGTCTAAAATTTTCAAAGAGTTACCAGCATCGTTATCGTCATTGGTAAAAGCTGTCCAATTTTCGCTAGTTCGAAAATCCGACGACGATGCTATTTAAACAGCGAACGGAGTAGATGCCAGAAAAGTAAACATCGATAAAATCTCGTGGTTTATGCCGCACGTGACTCTTTCGGATATGGAAAGAATGCAGCTGTATGAAACGATCGAAGCAAAATCGACGGTACCCGTAGCCATCAATGCGAAACCATATCGCTTACTCAAACGACTACGTTAAATTGTCGTCTAGGCATTAAGACGGCTCCTGAAAAACCGAAGTATATCATCGTATGATTTCAGACAAATCGGAGCGATGATCAAAAGCCATCGATTTTCGATAATTGCGATCTTAAAAACATGTACGTGATGATGAACCAGGAAAGATATCCGGCGGTCGACTAAAACCACTTGTTCCCGAATCAACAGTTTTCGAGAGTGTACAGAGATGCGGCGACGTTTAGCGTGAAATTCTATTAAATGGACCAACTCGTTACTCAGCCGATCATAAAGATCTTTTCCCACTCTTCGTACTCGATGTAAGCAAACAATTGGAGCAGTTAAAATCATCGGTCGTCAATATCCAGATCAAGGCTACTTTCAATGCCGCTGTCCCTACAGGAACGGAGGCTCACGTCCTCATTTCGGATAAACTGTTAAAATTCCCATCCGATGGACAGAAAATGAACGTGGTGTTTTAACGAAACTCTCTGGCGTGGTGAAGCAAATTTACGAAAATGGTTTAAGAAAAAGATTTTCATATAATAAAATATGAAACTCTTAGAACTTAAATCGTTAATGAAACAACAATAAACTGGTGGGTGTTTCCTACTTGAACAAACCCAAAATTATATCTGTTCTCGTTGAAAAAGGACATCTTCCCAAAATAGAACTCCCGACAGAGAAGAAAAATGAGCGCGAAGCAGTGAACACTGATGACAAAGAATACTCTTATCTTAAAACAATCCGTAACAATCCAATTCGTGTAGAAATCCTAGACAAAGACGCTAACGAAGTCGTTGCGTACCCGTCGATGTACAAAGCTAGAGCGCATAAGACGAGCGCAAAAAGGAAGAGGGCGTACGACAGGAAAGTATGGAGAAAAGATACGAGATCAAAATATATGTAACGCTCAATGGTACCGAGACTCCATTACGACCGATCGGCGTCGTAAAGTTTATTCTAGCTATACATAAAATGAGTACTCGCAAATATTTAGAGTTTGAAACTTTAGAAGAAAACGTTAAAACGATGAATCTGTACGGTTCACTGGCATTTATACCTGCTGACGGAAGTGACTCCGGATGAGTCGGAGTATTTCATGAGCGTATACAAGGGCTCGTGCGATATGCCAATTCGCGACGACATAGAAGCGAATAGAGTGTCCGGACGAAACAAGTCGTTCACGTTTACGAAAACGAAGATAGAATCGGAGCCGGAATATAACGTGCCGTATATCTTGGTATCGGGAGTCAGCGATGTTATCGATCTGGAAGTTTAGTTTGAAAATCGAGAAAAGCTCAGTCTTCGTACACGAACAATTGCATGGTGCTTAAACCTGGCCTACCTGATTCCTCCTATATTTCCCAACGGAATCGATAAAAAATTCCTGATAAGTGTTACCCAAATACGACTCTGGCGCGTGATACACGGTATCATAGAATCCGCCATCAGTTGATGCCCCTATTTGCCAATCGTATATTATGTCGGTATTATTGTTCCTCCCTCTCAAACCGATCTTCCAGATTCTCACAGCTGTTGGGCATGTAATTTCTAGAAACGCGTTTCTTGAACCGACAGCCACCCATTCTCCTTCGTCTCTGAAGGCATTATAAAAGCCTTGTTTGTATTGTGCTCCGAACCCGCGTTCGTTTCGAAACCGAAATTACTTGTGTTAGACGTTAATTCGGCACGTAACCGATGTGAGATTTTCTTCCTTCCTGGTTGTCAGTGACAGTAGGGCGACACCTGCGTACGCCGGTAGATCTTGCCCTAATTCAACCGAAGACCTTATTGAAAATCTCCAGTACATGTAATTAGCAGAAACCGTATCTTTCCAATCTCTTCCTTTGCAATCTTACATGTGGACTCAATTTTCTCTTGTAATTCCAACATGTAATTATATGCATCTCTTACTTCACTCTCTATTTCTCCCTTGGTCCACAACTCCTTCAATATCCTCATCGGTCCCCTTGTGCTCCTCCCATACACCAACTCAAATGGGGTAAAACCATGTCCATCATACACACTATCTCTTAAGGCAAAAAGCAATGGCGCTAGATACCTATCCCATTCTTTAGGCTGCTCGACTATGAGTTTCTTGCGGGTATTCTTTATCGTCTGGTTCAGACGTTCTATCGCACCACAACCCATTGCGTTATATGGAGCAGCCAGTGTATGCCTAATTTGTAACAACTTATTCACTTCTCTCATCAATTCAGAAGTGAATTGGCTACCCCTATCCGTATGAATTCTCTGTGGAATTCCCATCCGGCTATAGAACTCAAACAGCTTATCAGCTATCTCTTCGGCACTGATTCCTTTGAGAGGAATTGCTTCGGGAAATCTGGTTGCCATGTCCACTGTCGTCAAGATAAATCTATGCCCCCTACTTGATCGAGGTTCTATGGCACCACACAAATCCATGGATAAGAATTGAAAGGGAATATCTACCAATGGTAGATGTCCAAGCGGTGCCTTCATTACTCCCATTTTGCCTATGGCCCTCTGACATACATCGCAACTAAACACGTATCTCTTTATTTCGTCATGCATTCCAGGCCAGTAAAATGCATCACTAATCTTTACCTGCGTGCGCTTAACCCCTTGATGTGAAGACAATAGCGCTCCATGAGCAACTATCATCACTTTCCGTCTAAGCATCTTAGGCACTACTAGTTGCAACTTCACAGCATCACCTAAATTCTCTTTGTATCGCCTATACAGTATGTCATTCTTAATGATAAATAGGGATTTACATGCGTTTTGATCACTATCCTTCGCATCAAGGTGTGCGCGTTCCCAACACTTTTTCAGAGTGACATCGTCACGTTGAAGTTTCCTAACTTCTTCAGGTAAAACTTCCAACTCTGGTAATTTGTTTCCTTTTAATGGCTTTGCATAACAATCCTTTGTTTGATTTGCTTTCGCACGCGTATCTGCTAATAAATAATAGTCATTAATTTAGCAGATGTTTATCCTACGGACGAGTATCCCAATTTCGGGTGTAACGATGCATATACACAGTTCAACTTATTCTGCCTTGGTCTGGCTATCACGCCTCTTCATATACATATTCATGAGTTCAATTGAGTATTAATTAATCAATAACTACTGCAAACTTTCATCGTCAATTATATTGCAAAAACAGTCAAAATCAGCAAAATATTTAAATAGAATTCTAAGATATAGATTGATAATGAACTAATCTAACTTATGACTACCTAGCCAGCCTAGATTAGCTAATAGTGCTTCTTAGGTCAGATATCTACCTCCCACGGGAATGGAGCAGATCTGCAGTGGATTTCTGTAGTGTTCATTTGGATTCTTTCTTTGTATAAATTCTGTCGATGCTTCTTCTCGGATGATTGTTGCCTCTAGCCTCTTCACCTCAAATGTTTCTGTGCCGTCCTCCACTCGCACTCGTCACGTCCGAATGATGAATCGGACTTAATGTGATACTTGCGTAGCCTCGATTCCGTTGACAAGTATGTCAGAAGAGACACACTATAGATGCTGATATTAATCTCTCAGTCCATCTATATTAACGTGAAAAGAGTTTCTGCATTCCACCGCTCATGACCGATAGTTCGAGAACGAAAATAACTCCTGATTACACACGGAGAATATATCCATCATTACTCGACGATCACAGTACTGTTCGCCACTACACCATTCGCACCCCTCAGCAGTTCTAGACGAACCTGGGTCAAATAACTGTCCGAACTCCTAAAACTTCTTTGAGAGTTCGCAACTTGAGAATTACGTGTTGACTTTTTCTCAGCACCAGCAATACTGAACATCTTATTGCAAACTCTCGCAGCCCGGATGACGCATTTTCCCGTACAATCCCCAGCAGACGACCGATGGCCAAAATCAGACCTTTTAACATTGCATCCTGAATGTCGAATGGCAAACGACCAGTTCTCCCCAACAACACTGTTACTAAGGGCTCTAATTTAACCTTATACCTTTACATTATATTTATAGGCTGGCATTAATTAACTCTGAATTAATTTAACTAATTAACATTGACTGCATATTATAATGTTGATAATACATAAGAAATGTGGGTTTTAATAGGAACATCGCTACACTCAAATAATCTCAGAATCATAAGTTCGTAACTACTTAATCATTCTTAATCATCAGGGACCTAATACACGTTTGATAATCCTCCTCATTAAGATGAGCCTCACGGGGCTACAGTAATTAAAGAGCATCATCTCGATGACAATAATAATAATAATAATAATAATAATAATAATGATAATAATAATAATAATAATAACAACAACATCAACTAGAAGATCCCTACGACCAGGCCAGACTAAGGGCCTTGCAGTCACCGCACGCCTCGGACTGGCTGTACGCTCTCCCGCTCGTTTCTCGCGATCTCAGACTGGAGGACGATACCGTGAGGGTGGCGGTCGGCCTACGATTAGGGGTGGCCATCTGAGAGTCACACACCTGCGCATGCGGCGCGTTCGTCTCAGCCAGAGGCGCACATGGCCTGTCCTGTTCATTGGGTTTTGGCCGTCAAGCCAAGACACTGTAATATCAACGACCTTATCCATCGCAGCCTCAACAGAGCCGGTATTCCAGCGGGTCTTTCCAGATTAGATGGAAAGAGACCGGGCGGGCAGACCCTGATACCGTGGAGTGGGGGGCGGGCCTTACTTTGTGACGCGACTGTGGTGGACACAGTGGCCGCTTCTTATATCTCCGAGACAGCTTCCACAGTTGGAGGAGCGGCGGAGATAGCTGCCACAAGGAAACACACAAAATATTCTGAGCTGGAGAAGAAATACACTTTTGTTCCAATCGCTATAGAAACCTTTGGTCCCCTCAATAGTGAGGGCCTCGCCTTTCTGTCTGAGACTGGACGCCGACTTTCGACAACTACCGGTGACGCCCGAGAGACAAACTTCCTTTTCCAGAACTTTTCGGCATTGATCCAACGTTTCAATGCGGTGGCTTTTCAGCGCACTATGTCAAGATTACAATCCACTGACAAGTGGCGACCCAGATAGTTTGATGACAGATCCGTTGGCAATGCCAATGATGAATAACACCATATGTGATATAGAAATTATAAGTTAATAATTAATAACAATAATAAATATTTAAAAAAATAATAATAATAACAATTGGCGGAGCGAAGATTCCAGCGCAAAAGGAACCTCTCGGCTTGCTAAGAGAAGATGGAAAGCGACCGGACGGCGTCACGCTCATTCCTTGGACACGTGGTCGATGTCTGGCATGGGATGTGACAGTGCCCGACACCTACGCCAAGTCACATCTTGTCGACACATCTATCAGAGCTGGCGAGGCAGCCGAACGCGCAGCTAAGACGAAGAGGGCCAAATATTCCACCATAACCAACACCCACGACTTCGTGGCCCTCTCCTTGGAATCCGCGGCGCTTGGAGCAGTGAAGGACTGCAGTTCATCTCAGAGTTGGGTAGTCGAACGAGTGCTGCAGCCCACGATCCAATGGAGACGTCATTTCTGTTCCAACGTATCTCGGTTGCTCTTCAGCGTGAGAACGCCGCCTGCCTCTTCGGGACATTGCCACCACTGACTTAGTTCACACCACATGGGCGATAACAGCATAATGTAATAATAATAATAATAATAATAATAATAATAATAGTAATAATAATAATAATAATAATATTATTGATATTTCAAATAAACTACATAATAATAAGTTCCCTATATAATAATAAGAATCATGATACACAGACTTTACGTCGAATAAACTGAACAGTCAAGATCCAGCTAAAACACTTAGGTAGGGTATTTTATACCTAGGTAAGCTAAGGCATGCAGTCGCTCAGACATTAGTCTGAGCGACTGCATGCCTAGAAGAGCTACCTTAATGCATGCCTAGAAGACGGCCCACCACATGTGCCAGGTACACTATGAGGGTATGAACACTTGGGATGGCTGACCAATAGAAATGACCTAACATTTATAATATATAACTTCTAGCATAATGATAATTATTATGTCTAATAATATTAGCCTTATGGTATCCTTCCCTTTCCCGAACAACAAAGCCTCCCGGCTTTGCATACAAACAGGAAAAGCAAAACGATAATCCCCAAATATTAACCAGAGCCGATATGCGCATAAGAAACCAATGAAAATAACATGGCGAAGCGTGGCAGATCGTACATTGATCGACAACGATGTGACACGCCGAGAAGTGGATCGGACGATCTGGACCACGATTTCAGAAAGTCGTGTCTTTTCCATGTACCAGCGAAGACAAGGTCGCTAGAATGTCGTACTGGCATCAGACCTACGTTGCAGAGAATCGCAACGCAACGTCCTCTCAAGCCGCGCACTGGGCACCAGCCTATTCACGAGCGTTCACATACATTCAGCAGTCTGAATAATTGAACGCTAAACAGTCTACGTGCCCACAACTGTTTTAACGCGTCGATAGCACAATAAAAATGGACACGAACCACCAAACACATAACACAGGTTTGAGGAATAGAAGCACACAGTGAATACACACAAAAATAACGATGATCAATTGCCCTTCAAACCTCAGACGATCAAAGATTAAACTCAAAAGAGAATGATCAACCAAACTTAATCATACGTGCACAGATGCGAGAGATGATACCGCTAGAGACTAATGAACAGGTTAAAAGTGGAATACAAACCATTATTAGGAACTTCACGTAAAGATAGAAATAGCTGTGCATGAGAATGGTACGAATTGTGGTGAATGTTTGTCTGTCTGTCTGTATGTATATATGCATGGATGTATGTTTGTATGTATGCATAGAACACTGTAAGTAAGTATGCAAAATATACAGAAGCGAAGTGGATTTACAAGAACAAATAAGTCTGTGGCCAACATACTGCTTCAGTAAAACCACCAGAAGTAAAAGAGAGGGAAAAGTTAGAACAAGAATTAACACACATAGCAGTCAGGCACACACGAAAACTAAACAAGACGCCATGCCAGAGGGCAGAGGCGATGCTACAGGCGCAGACATAGGAGGTAAAGCGAGAAAAAGAATGCCGCCCCACGTGACATGTAGAGAACTGGACACAGAAAAGAAGTGACTAGCCAAGATATAGGAAAGTTAAGACGACGGTTCATGAGACAAGAACGAGGCTCATCAATATAACGTGTAATGTAAAGCTATATAAACGAAACATATAAAAGAAAAAGAAAATAATAGGCACTTACTGACAAATTGATATTCTTGACTAGACCATCTACTACAACCTAGGCTAGGATAATCAGCGTATCTCAAGAGCCACGGTTAGGGGAAAGACCCGTTCGAGACCAAGTATCATGGGGAAGGGGTTTATTTATTTATTGTGTGTATGTTGATTAACGTATCATGAACTGTACACCCGATAATGTAGCGCCCATCGTTAGCTTCGCCATCACTGTCATTCTTTCTCTAAATCACAATATCTCAATACTCCAATGACTCGATCCCGCAGCCTTATTGCTGTACGTGGATTCATAAATCATCTCCTTAATCTATAGGTAACGATGAGTTCTACATCTAACAAACTGAACAATCAGCAAAGTAATCAACAACACCACAAAGCTCCATAATGGTATTAGGAAGCTAGCTCACACAGACACCCGATTAACGACTCATAAATAGCTTTCGTCAGTTTCTTATCATTTTGCTGACGAATATAAGAACCAGACTAAATCAACCTTGCCAGTGAAGATTATCAATAAGAAGTTCACAATTCATTACGACGAAACGACATACAAGTAATAAACGACTTGCTCATATACTCATTCTTAATCATCAGGGACCTAATACACGTATGATAATTCTTCTCATTAAGGTGACCCTCACGGGGCTACAATAATTCAAGAGCATAATCATCGAGATAATAATAAAAATAACAATAATATTGATATTTCAAATAAACTACATAATAAGTTCCCTATATAATAATAAGAATCACGTTAACAGACTTACCTCGTTTGAGCTGAACAGTCAAGAGCCAGCTAAAACACTTAGGCAAGGTAATTTATACCTAGATGAGCATGCAGTCGTTCAGGCCAATCCTAGAAGAGCTACTTCTTAGAAGACGGCCCACCACCATGTGCCCTATTGTCAATCGGTATAGATCTACCTTATATAGTTACAGTGTTGTAGTTTTTCATATTTGTAGATGTTATAGATGGCGTGCCTCGGGACATCTTCAAAATCAGACGCATTGGTTTTAAATCATGCGAGGCATCTGGTTGGCAATGTAGACCGATTTCAATTGAGAATTTATATAGGGCCCTTCGTGATATCTACTTTTTGCGGTGGCCTAAATGATGTAAAATATCATAGTGAACGAATAACATACGTCTATGCAGAGTGAGCTGAAAACCTTAGAAAAATCCCAACCAACAAATCCGCGTCGACAGCATGCAGATGGGGAGAGTCTATGGGACAATTTGCGTCGATAGGGTAGAGCAAGACTGTCGAAACTGATTGATGTCAGCGAGTGAAGACGACGCACGTTTGGACATTCATCGAAGCGCAAGAAGAACATAAAACAGATAAACGTCGTGAATGCCAGCTGGAGCAAGTCACAGACTTGCTCCAGACATTATATCCATCCTCCAATCTCACTTTCAGCTCCTTGTGTAGTTTTCACACTGATCATTGTCTTTAGTTGTGTTAAGGAAATATAATCCTCCGCAGGACGCGGATCAAACTAGTCCAATGTGCTGGTATCATATTCTAAAAATGTAACAAAGGCGTACTTAAGTAAATTAAAGAATGATCCAATAATTCATGTTGTAGGAAATTGATATAATGTCTGTTATCATCTACATCATTGTGTCGATGTACAGCATCATATTCGCTGATGTATAGGTAAGTCATAAATTAAAGCAATGATGCACCTTACTAAACGTGTTTGAGATAGGAATTGCAATAGTCGAGTCCTCTGGGATTAAATCGACCCAGCTGCATTTTGAATTTATATAATGTCAACGATATGATGCCGGAAGGTAATGTTATTTATCAACCAATAGCAATAAGGTAGGCCTATATGGTTCTTGCAATTGTTTTTAGCATGATCTAGACGGAATCGTGAATATGTGTTCATACAGAGTGGCCCAACAAAAAGTCTTATATCATTTCATATCGTAATTTTTGTTTGAATTTTTTTATATTAAAAAAACCAAGGAAATTGTTGCCAAATGTTAATTAATCTAAAATCAGAATTTAAGTTCAATGTGTCCTCCTCGGTTTTCAACAGTTTTGTTCTAAGCGTCTTATCTACTGGTCATTGCTCCTGTTTGTAAACCTATTGGACAAATGTTGCCACTCTTTTACAATGACCAATTTCAGGTGCTTTTTTGTTGCAAATTCACGACGAAAGTAAATTTGTTTGTAGGGCACCCCAAATAGCGTAATCTACTGGGTTTAAATTCGGGCTATTTGGTGGCCACATGTCTGGTTCAATGAAGGTGACATTTTCAGGATACGATCTTCTGCTGTTATTCTTGTCATTATATCAACATAAAATATGAAACAAATTGTACAGATGGCGACCGAAAGTTAACGAAATAATGATGTAATGCGTTGAGATAATAAGAAAGAAGAATATTACGGTTTTAAGTTCGCTCAAAACATAATTTTATATATATTCCTCAAGATTCCTCAAGGCAGTTCCACTTGTTTTGGGCCACATTGTACGCATTTTTTGGCCAAACAGGAACAGACATGTTCCAAGTGGACACCCAATCGCAATCATTATGCAAAATGCGCATAGACTTAGGAACACAGAAGATCAGATGTATCAAATTGTTGCAGAGGATCTTGAAATATGCAGGAGTGAAGCAGAGTACAGGATCTTTGATGCCGTGCCACATTGACATTTCTAAGTCGTGTTGCCACATTTTAGGGTGAAATGGGCACAGTTTTGGCGCCTGCAAGCAGGTGCCAAAACTGTCGTTCATTTGTTTATTCACCTCAAGAGTGCTAAAAAGGTGCCGGGCTTTGAATCACTTGCCAAAATGATTTTTTTACTTTTCTGCACATGGTGACCAACTTGGAATATTTTTTCAAACAGCAAATCAGATAAAAAAATTCCCATTCCATCTAAAACGCCACTCCTGTCGTCTGCAACAACAAATAAACAAACGCCTTTATATGCTTGACACAGCTGTAGCATAGGAAATGTGGAATGAAGTATCCACATAGTACATTAATTTACTGCACAAAAACTACTATGGGCTCTGATGCACCTTCAACAGTGTGAACCTATAAACCTCACATGCAGATAAAACATATTCCTAACGGTGACAGGACAATAACCCCAGACAATAACCCCGTACAAATAACTCTCATGCCAAAAAAAGGACAATAACCCTGACCATTATTATAGTATTATCGTATATATAGTATTATATAATAATAATATATAATAATAATATAATATAACATTAATAATAATTATATAATATACCATTATAGTATTATACTGGCAACAATTCAGTAGAATATATCTTTACAAAAACGGACCCATAGAATGTATCACATAAATACAATAAGATTCTAATTACTAGGTAGGTTGCAGATAATTTGGCAAAAATCAAACAGCAATTATAGTAAGACACGAGAAGGCTTATTGTACAGTAGGATGATTGGATTATTAGGATACACTTTTCCTTCATGTAGTTTTTGAGTCCACTCTTAGGGTGGGGGCGTGGTTATTTGCCCTAAAGTCCAGTCAGAGAGAACAAGCGTTACAACAAGTTCCTGCGACCAATTATTATTGGCTGGTAAGACATGGGACATCACAGACTCCCAGAAAGCAATATGCTGACTCAAATGAACGGAGTCTGACCGTCGTCAGCAACTACAAGGATAGCAATCTTAGCGAATATCTCCGTAGAATAAGCTAACAACCTGTCTTTTTGAGTGCGCTGAACTAGTTGACAATACGCAGCAATTTCATTTTCATTAGCTTTTACTCAACGTGAATGGTTCATATATGTATAATAAGATCATAATAATTGTCTGGGTATTTTTTACATTATTTATAAAGTAATTTAATTATCTGCATAAGTGGTGTATGAAGATTTTTCGTGTTTTACCATTATACTATTAGGGGGCGTTATTGTCCGGGAGAATTTGCATGGGGTGTTGTCCGGGGGGTTATTTGTACATGACTTTATTGTCCTATTGCCGGGGTTGTTGTCCTAGAACCATCCGAAGCACTATATTTGCAAGCCGCCGATCCCGTGCAAGCATTCGCGCTTTACTCTTTGTCAGTGAAACGCGAGTAACTGTATTTTATCAGCAGCATTACAAGTTGTGACGATTGAAATAATACATTAAAAAACTGACATCTTCGTTACAAATAAATTATGAAATGTTGAATCTGATGACTAATGAGCAATAGCAATCTGCGTGGCACAGTGGCCGATCGGTTACAGCGGTCAGCCCGAATGCGCTGATTGAGCGGGTTCAACCCTCGTCCGGGGGCCACTGCGAGCAAGTCCTTCGTGCACAATTGTTTTGCAGTACAACGAGGCGTGTGTATGCGCCTCTGAGGAAACAATTTTTGAAGAAGAGCAGTATGAATTTTCGGTAATTTAAACAAAATAAAATATGACAATATATAACACGAAGAACACACACGTATGCCTGTGAGGTCGTTCATCTATTCATTCAGTTTAAAGTGAAACTGTTTGGAATTTTAAAATGTCTTGCTGTATCCCCTGGTAAAATCTCGTTTTTAAGAGAGAAACCTCAAAATGAACGGATTCTAGGTGAACTTTAAGTAAAAACCAGCCTTGTTGATTACCCGCAGGGCTAAGTGACGTCACATTGTTGCACCTACTATGACGGTGCATGTCTCATCGTTGCTGCCAGCAAGGTGTTCTATGCTGGAGTGTCACACAGCCGTGCGTCTCATTTCTGAAATACACAAGGTTTCCTTAACTAAAATCTTAAGTTCACACTTCATATATATTAAATATAGCATCAAATTTCTATATAAAATGTTAAATGAAAGCATTAGCGCATTCATTTATAAAACACTGCACAAAAGTCATATGTACCTTCTTTCTCTCAGGGAATATTGTCATAGAGAAGATACACAATTATCATTTCTTAGCTGTGAGAATTTTCTGCTGTTTCATGGCAAACATGGCTGAGGTTTTATGCTTTGGCATATTGTATGGACTACACAATCAAGATTTTAAACAGATTCACAATACATTCACTGTACAGTCTTTTTTATGCTAACTCAAAATGGGCTTCATTATCACCTCTCACTTTCTGATCCACTTTGTCGTTACTCCTCTAATCCCATGTATATGGCCCCACATGATGATAACGACGATGTTGACGGTGATAGCGACGACGATGACGACGATAACGCCGACGACGACGATGATGATGATGATCATGATGACGATGATCATGACGATAATGATTATAAGGTGACGACAACGACTACAGAAGCAACAATATTTATAAATAACGAGGGCATCGGTAATAATTTATCCATATGGTATCGATAAACGAAATGACAGGACAAAGCTTAATGACTTTTCAGTTCAGTTGAAAGTGTGTCCAAAGAGCACGAGAACGATGCTACTTTGTCTTTCTTATGGCTATTTAAGATATTTTTAGCTGCAAATCTGGCTTCTGTTCCTCAAATCCAGCATCCTCTCTTCTGTATAACCTATGAACTCGACCATTGTTACATGCGAACCAACAGATAACAACAACGAATAAAAAATTTCTTTTTCAACATGATTGAAATATTTTATGGCAGATAGTTTGAATCCGTAACATAAAGTTTCTCAGACGGAATGGCGAGCAAAGATGAATCTAAAATGGCCACAGCAGCTGCAAGAAAAGGTGGGTTATCAAAAGTCAAAAACATACTGGTCATAACATTTAAAACCTGTGGAAATGTTATAATTGTTTTTTATAGGCGTAGCTGCGACAGCTCTTAAGATCAAGGACATGGCACACGGAGGACGCAACCCCAAGACACACAGAGATTTATGCCTGGAGTTAGATTGGAACAATGGAACAGAAGGAGCAATTTTTGGCTAATGAAAACAATAAACAAGCACTGATTTTCCTCGTAGGCGAGATGTTGAGAAAGAACGGATGTTCTGTACACCAAGCAGATGGGGTTGCTGATATGGGCATTGTTCATGCTGCTGTATACAACAGTAATAGGGAAAGACACCGGCTTATTGTTTCTTCTTCTGTACCATGCCAAGGACAGGGATTTAAAGTTCTGCTATCGCAATCATATAAGCTGTTAATCTCTTTTGGGTTACATCTGCAAGTTTCTTCTGTTTCTACATGCTTTCAACCGGGTTGTGATACCACATCAAGAATGTTTTCGATCGAAAAGATCGCAGCATTCAACAGACTGATGAAACGGGCTAAAACACGTGCAGTTGCCAGTACATGTTACCATTTATAACCGTTGCCAAAACTCCGACATTGAAGCCGCTGGAAAAAAGGCAATGCTTTTGCTGTATAGGTGCATAACACTGGATTCCCCTAACTCGCTCCGTTATCGAATGGTCGTTGAAAAAGTAGCTGCAGCTACTTTTTTTTAGCTCATTTGTTACATCTGAGCGTTTAACAAAGTTTTGAAAACTGGGAGGCATAATTTCTAAAAAATGCTGCTCGAAGCGCATGAATTTGTTTGGGACCCCCACTTTTGAATTTTGCCTCCCAGAAATTTTAAAAATAGGGGTCACAAATTATCTAACCTAAAGTTATCTTATCATAATTTCTCCATAATAATGCGATGTACAGGACGATTTTAAAGTAAGCACTATAAAGTTAGGCCCACTATTTTGTACAATATACAGTAAAATTGCAAGTAAATTAATCTTTTTCGTGATTATGTTTTATTATGATTATTTCGTGGTCATTGTAACAGCGCAGAGTCAAATAAATATCGGCTTGCCGTAAGATTCATGCCAACGTATAAATTATTTAGATTGCATGTATACATACATTTCTCTAGCGCCTTCACAATTACTTACTTAATATGCCAGAGTTTTGATCAGGGTTTCATGTTTAATCAATGACTACAAACGTTTATAACATGGCCATAAGATGGTCGAGTACATATGGCTAGTGATAACGAGGAAAATGTCGAAATTCAATAGGCAGATTCTTAAATTGTTAAACACGTCAGGATTTAGGTGGAAGAGCTAACCTTGAGATTGCTACGAAGGTATGACTTACTTACAACATCATTTCCATGGCCTCTGCATATGAAAGCAGAAACCCATTCATCACTCACTCTCGGACCTCTCCACTTAAGGGTTAGGTTATCAGTGCAGGCCTAACACTCGTTTATTGTGAGATCACTTGGATGACACACTGCAATCAACAGCATAAGCTAATTTAGTATTGCCATTTTCCAAACGATTGAGTTTTTCGCCCAAATCAATATCCGGGGTCATCATGGTCAACGGGAGAACTTTAGAATCGTAAATTGGATTCTCGGGATACGATTTTTGTCATACCCTGACTGTCAAAAATTGAAAGTCATGAGTCACGATTGCAGACTCGGGCCGCAGAGGGGTCAATTCCAATGATTGATGGAGGCAATCCCCCGGTCCCAAGGGTATGGAAGGCAAAATATCCCCCTTAAGACTAAAAAAATATCCCCCTACTTGAAATTGGAGGCATCTGCTTTCGGACCCTCTATCTGGACGCCCCTGTCGTTCCGAATGATGGCTGGAAGAACGACCGATCGCGCACTAGAGTTACTTGTACATCGAACTATAGATTGTCACAGTCTTTCACAAGCCTACATCATCAAGAGAAGCAGCAGCTCCACGCAAGTCTTCCATGCTAAGTACTTCTCGTTATAGCGGAGTCGGCTAAGAGTGACTGTTTCAATAGACAGTTTCAATCAAATTTGTGCCCTGGAAGGGATTTGAACCCTGACTGAAGACCAACCACTAGACTATTTCTTTAGCCAATGACGACTGTTCTAATGTCAGAATTTTTTTGTATTTTGGGCAGCAACAAGGTGATATATTATAAATGAATGAATAACCAAACATGCATTATTCTCCTTTGTAAAAGACAGTTTTTATACATGCAAAAGTTAGGAACAAATCATAAAAACAAACTTTGAACTGTTGGAAATTTATTGACTCACAAGACCGTAATCATTAAAAAAAAAGCTATTGGAAAAACTTGAGAAAAAACGATCCGGGAGCATGTGGGGGCACGGGACGCTAAAATTGGAGGCTCTGCCTCGACCAGTTTTGAAACTGGGGACAGGTGCCTTCCTGGCCCCCGCTTATTACACCCTTGGGCTGGCAGTTATAAAGAAAGGAATAGCCAACTACCTCTCCTACTACCTGTCTCCTAATTGCGAATACGTGCCCCGAAAATAAGAATACGCCTTGTATGGTATTCGCAAAGATTGGAGTAATTGAATAACTTCGCCAGCAGACAGAATGGCGCGGCAATATTCTTGCAGACGTCGTTATTTAAGTGGTTATACGCTAAGCACATGCGCAGAATTATTCATAGTCTACGTCTGAGAGTGGTCTACGCGGTCAACTTGGTCACGAATGAAAACAATAATAATAATGGAGTTACGGTGCCGTGATGAGAATCTTCGGCAATACAAACTCCAAAGGAAAAGTTCGCTCACAAATACACACAAAAAAGCTGAAGGATGAGGACTTGGAAAGTGTAATAAGGGTTATGCGAGTGTATGATACTTGGACTGAGTTTAAGGAAGTTATGAAAAGCAGTATTAAGAACTGTTTTAGAACTCCGGTGGACATCCTTTACCAATTCTGAATTGGAAAGAAATTGGCAGGAATATTATTGGGCCCAGTGGAATAATTTTTATATATATCGAACCGTTTGATGCACCCTACAGCAGCGTTTCCCAAACTGTGTTCCGCGGAACCCAAGGGTTCCGTAAGGCGAAGACAGGGGTTCCGCGGAAAGCATTCAACAAGCTTGAAACAATTTCAAATAAATTATACCAATTTTTCAGGCGGACTTGCAGTTTATTTGACGCATTTTCGCCTTACTGGATTGCATGATTCTTTTCATAATCCCCGCTTCCAGTTTTAAAAAAATGTTTTCACGATTCCCGCTTCTACTTAGGCAGAACTCCACCTTCCAGTTAAAATCTCATCATCATTTCCGCTTCCAATTAAATGTCATTTTTTCATCAATTCTTTTAATTAATTAACCTTCTAGTTAACATCATTTCATCAATCAAGCTTGTACTGTAGTTGAAACATATATATTATATATATATATTATATATATATTATATATATATATTAATCAACCTGCCTTCTAATTAAGATAGAGCTTAAATTGCGGAAATTATATCGTACGTATTAGGCCGATACGGACGAGAGTGAGTCACCTAAACTGCAAATTTCACATTATGCGTAGGCCTATAGGATGCTTTTTCATAACATCTGTGAAGGCCTATAAGTTTATATGAAGGGAATTTATGTGTCTTTGTCATCGTTTTTTGTGTTGTTATTAATCTAATCTAGGCCTAAATCTATATTGTCTGCATTCTAAAACGTTTGCAAAACCGGAACAGTGTTCAGTTTTGGACCGGGTTCCGCAAAAAAAATTGGAGGTCAAAAGGGTTCCGCGGTCAAAAGAGAATGGGAAACGCTGATTTACATCATCGAGTCCCCTTTGTGTGCATGCTCAACTTTCGATTTTCCTACTTGGCTGTTATATAAAGAACTCCTGTTAGGTTATTTCATAAATCTGATTAACTGTCTGTACAGGTGTGTTTTCCTGGCTGTTGACGAGCCGGGTGGCTTTGGCAATAGTTGGATTTATGGGGTTCGTGAACCTTTACGCCTTGCGGGTCAATCTCAGCGTGGCAATGGTCTGCATGATCAACCAAACAGCCGTAACACAGATAAAGTTCAACCAATACATGTTCAATGTATCAGTTCGAAACGAATCACAGACGCCAGTAGAAAAATATGAGTTAACCGACACACTGATATCGTGTGCAGAAAATCTAGACATCCCGCAGATGAATGGACTGCAAAAGGTAGGCACCTATTCGCCTTCTTTTGTGGTGACTCATCTTGTGACTCATATTCCAGAAGGTTGGTACGATTCGGAGACAAGAAAGTTTCTTGACATTTGATGCAGGGAAAATAAAGTTTACATTAAAATGTAAAAATACATTGCTTACATTGATATCGGCTTTCTCCACTAATTTTCTTGTTTTTGTGTTATTAACGTGGCTGTGCAACACAATTCCACCCTGCATCATGGTCGCATTGTTGTTTACAATGAAGTTACAGAACGATAAACATAACGAATCTTTATTGCTATTGTTTCTGTGAAAAAGCATTGCTACAGTCAATGGTTTTTACAGTCAAAACAGTCAAAGCCCTGCCTGTAGCAGATGTATCTTCAGATTTACATATTGTACCCTGCAGTTATGACACTTACATACATACATACATACATACATACATACATACATACATACATACATACATACATACATACATACATACATACATACATACATACATACATACATACATACATACATACATACATACATACATACATACATACATGTATACATGCATGCATGTATGCATGCATGTATACATACAATGTATGTATACATATGTATGTATATATATATATATGCATATGTATGTATACATACATACAATGTATGTATACATACAATGTATACATACAATGTATGCCGACTAAATGATCGGCATACGATTTAAATAATGCATCGAACAAAGCAACCTGAAATGACAGGTGAATAGGCTGAAACATATATGAAATCATCCTGGTATGTATGATGCGACAGGATGGCGAATTCGACTGGAATAAAGAAACACAGGGCATCATTCTTGGCGCCTTCTTTTGGGGCTATCTTGTGACTCAGATTCCCGGAGGCTGGCTGGCACAACGATTCGGAGGCAAACGAGTTTTCGGATATTTCATGCTATTGGCTTCTGTATCGACCATCCTGTCACCCTCGGGAGCACGAAAGAGTCCATATATTCTCATCGCTCTGAGAGTTGTCAACGGACTTGGACAGGCGAGTCCATATTTTATATCGACAATTATAGTGGGAATATAGATAGTCTTATAACCCTTAATAAATAACAGTTTTTCCAACCCGCATGTCATCGGAGGACAGGGACACAAGGTTTCAATGGTCATTCAGTATCAGGAAGCATAAATGGGTATTTTTCACAACAGCGTTCAAATTCGACAAATTTCGGGCGTTTGCTTTGACCAGCCTACACAAAATGTAACATTCTGTTTGTTTATATTCCTGCACGGTATACATGACTTGAAAAACGCTATTTCTTACTACATTCCTTATTTTATTAGTATCGAAAAAAAGGAAAAAATCCTAATAGTATAACAGACTCCACGCCCGATCCCTTGCTGAGTTGACACAACGTTACGTTACTGATGGTAGTTGAAGTGCTTTACAGATTTTTATTGGTATATTATATTTAACCTATGTTAGTCCAGTGTTCTATGCGGTTTTCATTAAATTACTTAAGAAGTAATTAAAAAATAAATTTAAGTTGAACCCCAACAATTTTCTACAACACCGTTACCACATAAGGTATTTGGCCATCTGTGGAATAAATTGAGAACTCTCGATTTTTGAATGGAAAACTGACTCAGTTTTTTGAATGGAAAACTGAGCCAGCTTACATTGATTTATCAGCAAATTTAGATGTTTGTTCATGTTGACAGTTTTCGGAAATTAATCGGATAACATTACAGTATATAAATGTCCACAACCCGGTCACCATCAATGCTAAACTGTGCATATATATATGAGCGTTTGAATAAATATGATGATATTGAAACTATAGACTGATTATTATCTTTTATTTCAATTCAACCGAGCCGTGTGGTGATTTAATCATGAAGATTCTACAATTCCGTTATCACAACTTCGATATTCTGGCACCTCAATGTAACAAAGCAGTTCAAGATAATTAAGGTTCGATGGATAAATAAATGAGATTAGTCCGTAGTACAGATGAAATAATTTATCATTAGAATAATGGAGGTTGCTGTATAATTTTTCCACGCGCACACATGATAATAATTAATCACTTATTATGAACAGTGACACTACCTTGAACTGCGTATTTTAAAATAAAATAGTGGAGTTGTAAATCCATGTAATCAAAGTAACGGAGCTGCATTTTCTAAAATGAAATTCTAGAATAAAATTTCAGGCCAACTCTGTTAAATTTAAGCACTGTTCAATATTAAGTTTGCTTCAGCAGTTCCATAAAAATATACCTGTGATTTTTAAAAAAACTGCACCATCTTTTTTATTAAATTATTTATTTTAAACATTTTAGCGCTGTTGTGAAAAATATCCAAATAACATTGATGTCTAGGATATTTCAGCGGCAATGAATGAAATTATTAATTTCCATTGTTGCATTAGAAGCCGAGGTCATATCGTCAAATTGATTCGTGTTTAAAAATGCAAAGAATACAAAAATCATTTACACGTTAGCTTTGCGAAAATGGTAAATCAGTCATTTATCATAAATAATACATCACGTGACCTTGGAGATAGCCTATCATGAAACAAAAAATTCTTCAACTTTGTCGTAGGGCAAAAAGTCTTTGTCGAAATAAGGACACAGCTATCTACTCGTGTTCTTGTTGGAAACAAGGCCACATCGTGAAGTTGACCTGTGTTGTGTCAATTTTTACAATTTTTACAAGTGTATCATAGATGCAAAACTCATTCCTGTGTCGTTAATGGTCCCTGAGAATTGCTATTGGTCATGGTTTTTATTTTGGTCATGTGACCTTGACATCAATGTTACATCATGATGTTTAGACGATATTGAAAATAGCTCTTTTTATATATTCACATAAAATCACTTTTCAATTCCAGTGACACTATGCTGCAATTTTCATAACTCTTCATAATTTTTATATATCTCCTATAATCATGCGACGATAACTGTTACTGGATGGCGAGGTGACGGTAAGAGCGTTTAGCACCGATGTTCAGCAGAGAAAGTTCAAAAATGTAAAGTTGTATCGTGTAAAGTGTATTGTTATTTAAAAGCGGTTAGCTTTCTATTCACAGCCAAAATTACATGATCACGTACTGCGAAGTATGCCGTCAATTTTTATTTCACAGTTGTTCTGCATGCTGCATAAACAGGAATTAAAACAGTATGCCTATACAAACGTGCATGGGATCATATCTGGAATTTGATGAGCTCTGAAGAGCATCCCATAATCGGCATAAACTAGCAACAGTTTTGCAGCAACTGGCTAACACTAATTTTAATGCATTGTCAAGGATTATTTCAGCGTATGACTGTTTAGGGCGTCGCATTTCCTGCAATGCATGTCATCTGGTCAAAATGGGCACCACCTCTTGAAAGAAGCAAGCTTATCGGCTTCACCTACGCCGGTAAAGGCCTATTCTTCGACTATTGCCATTCTATTGTATGTGTAGGCCTACACAGTTTCAAAGTGTGCTTATTGTTGGCAATGAGCCATAGAAGAGAATGGTCTATATGACGCAGTATCAAAGGAAATTTAAAATATTAAAAATCTAAATAAATCGTTGATTTGAGACCGGAACTGAAAGAACGAAGAGCGGCATGATTAGGTGTAACAATAGTTTGCGATTCGTTCATGGATTCGTTCGTGGATATTGATAAATATGTAGACTCTGACTATTCTTCTGAAACAGGAATATTTCGCTAAGAAAAATATTAGAAAAGTGCCTGCTTATATCTATAAATATAATTATTATAATCAAAATAATTATTTATTATTGCAACGTCTTTAGAATAGTTAATCTTGCGTACTTATTTAGCATTATATGTTGCGAGCTCACGCACAGCATTCCATTTAGTGTAAATTTAATTATTAATATTATTATTTTGGTTTTGCCCGATGTAAACAGATGCAATTTGCCTACTGCAAAAGTGCCCTTGAATGCGACCGACTCCTACTTTATTCAAGGAACAAAAATCGCTCCTTCCAATTAAGACATTTCTGAGTCACCAAGCGATCGGTCCCAAATGTCTTTAACACAATGCATCTTTTCTCCCCTTCAAATGGTCTTGAGAATGCTTCAGCTAGACTCATTGCCCGACTCACACGCCTTGGGATGGCTTCTGTCACTCCGTTATAATGGCTATAACAGTTAAGAGTAGTGTACTCAACATGTACTCAACGTGTGGGATGGTGACGATAAAAGGCCCGAAGGTCCGAAAGACAGGTTCATTTGGCATGTTGATTTCATGAAATGTCATTATATTTAAGGTGCGCAGATAGGAAACGTTTTGACTTTGCCAATCTCGGCCATGTTGTGTGACTATGGATTTGATGGTGGTTGGGGTTCCATATTCTACGTAACTGGTAAGTCTGACAAAATGTCAAAAGCACAACTTTAATTATAAGATAAACAAAATCTTATTATTTTTATATATGTGTGTGGACATACATAGGACATGCCCACGTACATACATGCAACTATACATACAGGGGACAATTGTCCGCGGAGGTGCAAATGTACTAGCCAAAAGCGGGTGGGACAATTGTCCGGGGGCAATTGTCCGGGGCAAACGACACATCCCGCTGTAACTTTTGCTGGTAGGTTTCTTCCAGCATTCTCATGCTCGTGCATGCCGAATTGTACCAACTATAACACAAACATTACGTAGCGTGCACAAATTGCATGCCTGCTCACAGGTTAACGGAGCAAATGGGTGGCAATCCTGTACATGACTATTTAATTTTTTCCTCTTCATAGTTGCGTAAGTTTCATACGAGACGCAGGCAGGAAGAAAGCTCGAAACAACTTCTGCTCTGGTTTGTTTAGCACTTATTTCGAATACAGATCAGTACAGTAATCGCAACATTTGCAACACAGCTACACATTGCACAGTAATGAGATACAGCAAAACCCTTCAATGCATTTACTTCATGGATTGTAACTAGGTCGATGTGCGTCTGACATATGGCAGCTGGCTTATATCGGTCGCAGTAAGATATAGCTCAGAATCTGAAGATCGTATCTGTTAGAGCTTGTCACACACAAAACGATATCTGTGCAGTTTCGATATAATGCAAGAGTTTATGTGATACAATTTGTTAATAAAATGCTGCTGAATACTACCTTCGGATATGGTATTCGGATGCCATTCATCTTCACTGGTAACTTTATGGTAACCGCGTCGTAAACCAGCCCTAGTGAGAAAGTGGGAATATATAAATATGTATATTGCATATGTGCACGACCCTTGTTGACGGGTGCGAATCATTTATGCTGGAGCAAAGATTGATGATGACAATCTAGTCGATGCCTATTTGCCTATTTGACCGACAAAAGATTGGAGGAAACGGTGGGTTGTACAAAGTAGTGACAAAATTTGATTTGATTTTATGTGTGCTTAATCGACGTTCGTTGTTCGTGGAATGCTTTAATTTCCTCTTCGAGAAAGTTATACAATAAGTGTGTCTATTTTAAATATGTGGCGAGCTAAACAGGATTTCATACGTCGTTCACTACCATACATTAGATCTGATGGATCGAAACTTTAAATTATCGTAGACAGCAGCCAATATAATTTAATTTCTGCCAGTGCTTTGTTTGCTCTGTTGCTTTAGGGCTAGAATAAAATAGAAATGAGTCAGTTTCAAATTTTGTTTTTGAAGTTGGTTTGAAAGATGTCAAATAACAGCAGCATAAAAAATCTTTATACTGTAGGCAGCTTCGGACTTGTTTGGTTCTTGTTATGGATGTTCATAGTCAGTGATTCTCCAGCGCAACATCCACGCATCTCATCAGAAGAACGAAATTACATTGAAACGAGCCTCGGATCAACATACAGTCATAATACGGTGCGTTGCTATAACAGATTTAAGAAATAAGATTTGTTTTTGCCTGTTTTACTCTTCATGCGCCCCAGGAATCGTCACTACTTTGTACAACCCACCGAGTCCTCCAATTAGTTAAAGCGACCGGAAACAAGTGCGAGCTGGCTACAAGTTTTTCAACCATTTAATATGAAAGTAACATTGGCTGTTGGCAAAAAAAATAATCTAGAGTCCTAGATGGAACAGAGGGGTCAAGCCCCGACTGAATTATTGGCGTTATGATCGAGCGCTTCTGGAAAAACGGCAAGAAGAGAGGTGTTGCAGAGTAAAGTGAGGAGCAGCATATAACGAAATTTAAGTTAGACAAATGCGTTTTCCCTTTCGATTGTTGACTATAGGTGGATCTAGCTAGAGTTGCGACTCGCTACGATACGCTATGACATAGAATATGATATAATATAACATGATATGATATGATATGACATGATGCATTATTGCGAAGTAAGTATAATGTCGAAAATGAATGGGCACGTGAACCGATATTGCAAGTGCGATAAAATAGCATGGTTTCCAAGCAGCCTGCCTGTTTCAAATTGTCAATGCACATTCCATGGTCCGGTTTCTTGTAAGTATGATTGTAATTAATAATAATTAGCATGTCGTCTTGTTTGCGTGTTTAGGTGTCGATTATTATTTTAAACAATTTTTCGCTGTCTAAGGTACGATATGTTGAGAGACAGAAGGAGATCGAAATTGAAATTCTAGGTAAACTGGGAAATTTATTCTATATCAGAAGTTCTGAGGATTTCCAAACTAGATGAGTTGAGTTGGACGAGTTGAGGTAGGGTTGAAAGTGTCTCAAAGAATCTTGCAAGAATGAGCTGATCCGAACGAAGACGTTGTTTCTGATATTGGACCTCGTTGCTTTGCTGCTGACAAGAAGAGGAAGATGAAGATAAAAAGGAGAAAATAAAGAAGACGTAGAAGAAGACGAAGTGTGTGGCGAACCCTGTAGGTTCTACACCGGGTGTTCACGTATCAGCAGCAGTTGAGGCGAACGCCCAGGGAAAACCTTGAGTTCCTTCTCGTAGTACCCAGGAAGGCCGAGTTCCCCTTCTTCTTGAAGGTTAGTAAGACCTGTCCGGTCTGGCGCATGAATTGACGACTCTTACTAATTCTAAAGTTACTAGGCTAGAGACGGAATCAATTGTTGTTCCACAAATATTCTTTAATGCAAAATAAACGCAGCTGCCAACATTAAACTTATTAGACAGAATTAACAAGTATCGACCACAGTCATTGTCGACTCGAGTTCTCATCAGACACAGAATAGTCACTTCATGAGGGATCACAAATTGCTCTCTTAAGGAGCACAGATTGCTCCCATTGGAGCACATATTGCTCGCATAGGGAGCACAAAGTGCTCCCGCATTGAACACAAAATGCTCCCACTTAAGTGGGAGCACAAAGTGCTCAATGTGGGAAAACCGCCACAGCCTCCTCCAGTAACAATTGGGATGCCCTCATCCCAGGTAACACAACGCAACATAAATCAAGCACATAAAAAGAAAACAGCAAGTTCACTCCGGCAGCATAACTAATAATTACTGACCGTCTAGACGGTCCTATCAAGAGTTAATTACCGAAAATTTAACTTCGCAACTACAATTCCAATTAACACATTAAACCCGACTGCGGCTATGCACAACTAAAATTCAAAGTAAAATTTTCATCAGACAGATGACCAATAAAAAAAGCCGAAATTATAAGTGTACTAGTTGAGAATGGAATAATTGCAGAAATAAAGAAACAAGAGAAAGAACAAAAGGAGCTCGATCCAAGATATATGTATCTCAGAGAAATACGAACGAATCCGATAGCCGTTGAAATCTTTTACTTCGAAACGGGTGACGTTGTAAAGCATCCATTCGAGGGTCGATTGGATTCAAAGCGGCAAGAGAGCATAAGACACCCGGTAAAATATTTAAAAACTTTGATGGCAGAGTGTGGAGAGTAAGATACGTGATAAAGATCCAATCGTAAGGCACAATTTTTAACGATATAGTCATTAAGAATTATTGACATGAATCCTGTTTTTTAAGGTTGAGATTCTTTGCAAAATAAACGCCGTTCCCGCTTTCGTACATCAGGTCTTTCTACCAATACATCCTCTACTCTTAATTGTATGGACGACTTATTTCAGGAACTGCGTTAAACTGCGTGTTAAATCTAGCACGACACTACACGGAGTGTAGTCGATTGAATTATCGCCTAAATCATAAAATCCTGTTGTTATATACATTGATCCGCAGTTAACAATTTTGGGTGCATTTGTGGCGCTTCTTCCTGTTTTTGATTTAAAAAACAGGAAGACGAAGCATTTGTTTAACCTGTTATCTTCATATTTCGTATTCGAGGCCGCTTTTGCATCGTGCAGATGCTTTTTAATACGTTCCAAAATACTTTGAAACATACGGATAGTCCCTAATTCTTCATCAGTCTGTTCTAAATGCGGTTGTGATGCACGATATATAACCTACATTGGGGCATCAGTCTTACCAAAACCATGATCTGGTATTGGGGATAACAATGACAATGACATTAATACGATAACAATAATAAAATAATAACAATAATAATAATTATTATTATTATTATATAATTGTAATAACAATAATAACTTCCTTTTCCAGAACTTGTCGGCATTGATCCAACGGTTCAATGCGGTGGCTTTTCAGGGCACTATGTCAAGATTACAATCCACTGACAAGCGGCGACCCAGATAGCCTGATGAAAGATCCGTTGGCAATGCCAATGATGAATAATAATAATAATAATAATAATAATAGTAGTAATAATAGTGGTGGTGGATTTCTGGCTGGAGGGCTATGGGAATTGATGACGATGAATGAACCAAACGAGTCGATATACAGTCATAACGATTTGGACGAGTACTGGGAACTCTTTAATCTACGGGTGCCTTGTATCTGTGTTAACGTCGAATAATCCGAATAAACCCAAATCGTCTAGAGGCTTAAAAAATATTTAAAAATCATTAAACCTTCGCTGGAACCAAAGCTCTCGACGCGGCAAGGGAAGTTCTCAACGGGCGAATATTCCGCAAGATCCTAATGCGTTAGCGGATATGTTGGCTCTACGAATGGCTAGCTTCGAGCGGGAAATACGGGTCTAAGAAACGAAGTAGTTGGTATCTGCGATGAATTACTTCGACAACATGTGGTAAATGTGTAAGAGTATAGAAATTTAATGATACAATTATAAAATGATTGTCTCTACTAAAAGAAAATTCACTAAAAGATACGTCGTAGGAGGCGCTGGATTATTTGAGACGATATCAAGATTTTTCAAAAGAATGTTAACGTCGAATGCGGCGAGACAGATAGCATTAACCGCATTGAGTGTTAATAACGACTCTGCAACTGAGATAGGAAAAAAGGCTATAGATGTCGGTAAGAGCGTTGCCATCAACGCGGGAAAGCGATTGGTGGATAAACACAGCACCTAGTCCAGACAGCAAGGAAACGTTAAATCGCGTAATCAGCGACGGGAATACGAATATAAATAATTTGCTGTCCGGTCATGGTAGCGCCATATTACAAGATTACGTGCGTGGGTTTGGAGCGAATTTGGCTTAACAAATATTTTGTCGGTATATCAAAATGCAGTCAGATATTCTAAGATTTACTGAAAATATTATTATGGACGAGGCAAGCGAGAGATACGAATGGCACGAGTACGAACCGGTAGCGAAACCTAATTTGAACAGCGCTGGGGAAATTCGCATCAATATCGAACTTCAAGATCTTTTCAGCCATCCATCCAATTCGAAGGTAGACGGAATAAAGCTGATGGAATAGCTTACGCCAATGCTGATGCTGCGGCTTAATAGCCGCGGCGTCAGCATTGGCGTAACATTCATTGGCTGAACATGAAGCTCCCAGAACTTAAATCGCAAATGAAGAAACACAAGCTAACGGGCTGGTCAGTTATGAAAAAAGCCGAAATTATAAGTGTACTAGTTGAGAATGGAATAATTCCAGAAATAAAGAAACAAGAGAAAGAACAAAAGGAGCTCGATCCAAGATACATATATCTCAGAGAAATACGAACGAATCCGATAGCCGTTGAAATCTTTTACTTCGAAACGGGTGACGTTGTAAAGTATCCATTCGAGGGTCAATTGGATTCAAAGCGGCAAGAGAGCATAAGATACACGGTAAAATATTTTAAAACTTTGATGGCAGAGTGTGGAGAGTAAGATACGTGATAAAGATCCAATCGTAAGGCACAATTTTTAATGATATAGTCATTAAGAATTATTGACATGAATCCTGTTTTTTAAGGATGTGATTCTTTGCAAAATAAACGCCGTTCCCGCTTTCGTACTTCAGGTCTTTCTACCAATACATCCTCTACTCTTAATTGTATGGACGACTTATTTCAGGAACTGCGTTAATACTGCGTGTTAAATCTAGCACGACACTACACGGAGTGTAGTCGATTGAATTATCGCCTAAATCATAAAATCCTGTTGTTATGTTAACAATTTTGGGTGCATTTGTGGCGCTTCTTCCTGTTTTTGATTTTAAAAAAACAGGAAGACGAAGCATTTGCTTAACCTGTTATCTTCATACTTCGTATTCGAGGCCGCTTTTGCATCGTGCAGATGCTTTTTAATACGTTCCAAAATACTTTGAAACATACGGATAGTCCCTAATTCTTCATCAGACTGTTCTAAATATCTATCGTGCATCACAACAGCGATGCACGATATATAACCTACATTGGGGCATCAGCAACAATGACAATGACATTAATACGATAATAATAATAAAATAATAACAATAATAATTATTATTATTAGCATTATATAATTGTAATAATAATAATTATTATTATAATAATAATAATATTAATAACTGCCTTTTCCAGAACTTGTCTGCATTGATCCAACGTTTCAATGCGGTTAATATAATAACAAATGCACAATGTCCTAAAACAGATAAATAACTCAAAAGTAAGCTCGGAGAATCAGAAACGTGTTTCCGATTCTTTAGATACACAACTTTGGACACACTAAAACTTGAAACCCTAGAACTTGAAACACACTGTGCTAAAACCGCTACATGGTATATTGCCCCGAGTCTGAGGTTCTCCCTGCTTTTTGATTGTCCGCTAAGTAAGACCTGCCCAGTCTGGCGCGGGACTTCACGACTGTTACTAATTCGAAATTGACTAGGCTAGAGACGGAGTCAAACGTTGTTCGACAAATATTCTTTAATGCAGAGTAAACGCAGCAGCCAACATTAAAGGAAAAGGTTTCTGGGCGAGCAGTTGTGCGACAAACTGCTCTGTAACCCCACCCACCTGCGACAAACTGCTTGTCATTCAAACCTGAACTCATTGAGTGGGGCTACAGTCAAGAAGTGCCATATTCAAGTCCACCGTCGGTCAATTCCTTTCAATTGAAATGCCTGCCTCTGGGCCGTTCTCTGTCTGTCTGTCTCTGTACATACATCTGCTTATATGTATGCATAGATATGTATGCATATATATATATATACTTTTTTGTACTTTTTTACTTTTATTATATATATGTGTATTTATATATAAGCCATGAGCCAAAGCGCAATAGGACGCATACATGATATCAGCCCATGGGCCATTATAGGTGTATAAATACGGCGATTGGCCAAAATCACTCGGCTCGTGGAACAATCTTGGCGGGTGCCTGTGGTTAGTGTTGTTTGCGTTTGTTTCTCTGTGAGCTGGTCCGGCTGCTATAGCCTACTATACAAGCGAAGACCACTGTCCAATGAGATATCAAAAGGAATTGTACCTTGAAAATACGTTTCATACGAGTCATCAACCGTATTACGTCTGAAGCTCTTCATTGGATTTTAGTATAAACTTCTGACCTTTGGCGGGACGCATTATTTCTCGAATTGATCATATTATATGCTGGCTGATATGTTCTTCCTAGGTTTGACATGTGACCTAAATAATGCAGCCCTATTCAGAGAGCACGACTCTCAACGGGCCCACCAGCCTCTGGACCATTATATGGCGTTTGGCTGGGGTCAGTGTTGTTACATTGTTTCTCTGATCTGGGCAACCTGAACTGTTATAACAACGTGACAACCTATATCCAATCAGATGTCAAAAGCAAATGTACCTTGAAATACGTTTCATACGAGTCTTCATTCTTATTGCATCAGAAGTTGATCATTCAAGAGCTCTCAATTTTCAGCTGTTTTATTCAGGACAGATATATGTTTCTTATTCGAGCCGTGTGCACATTCTTCTAATCCCTGTTTAGTTTGTTTAGCTCTATTTGTCTTCGTTAGTGTTTATCGAATTATTGTGAACGTTGTGAAGTATGGATAGAAACGAGTTGTCAGAGATGCTGTCAGCAGGTGCTGGACTTGGCACTGAGCGAACAATTAAAAAACGTCTGTCTGACGGAACTGTGAAAAGTTATCGCTACGCTGCTATTATAAGAAAGAATGTTAGCCTAACTTTTATTACAGTTTTTGGAAAAACTGGAATTTGAACAGAAATGCGAGGACATTCAAAGCGCGTTGGGATGCAACAATATATATATATATATTGTTGCATATATATATATATATATATATATTGTTGCATATACATATGTATGTATAATACATATTATACATGTATAATATGTATAATACATATGTTATAAGTAGATGTATGTACAGAGACAGACAGACAGACAGACAGAGAACGGCCCAGAGGCATGCAGGCATTTCGATTGAAATGAATTGACCGGCGGTGGACTTGAATATGGCACTTCTTGACTGTAGCCCCACTCAATGAGTTCAGGTTTGATTGACAAGCAGTTTGTCGCAGGTGGCTGGGGCTACAGAGCAGTTAGTCGCACAACAGCCCGCCCAGAAACCTTCTCCGTTAAAGGTGAAGTTTTTTGGGCGGTCAGTTGTGCGATAAACTGCTTGTCAATCAAACCTGAACTCATTGAGTGGGGCTACAGTCAAGAAGTGCCATATTCAAGTCCACCACAGGTCAATTCCTCTCAATTGATATTCCTGCATGCCTCAGAATGGGACTGGCATTGTCTGTCTGTCTGTCTCTACATATACCTATCCTGTAGGCCTAAACACACGCGCCCAGCGGCAGCACAGGTGTAGTGGGATGAGGCCCCAGTGCGGGCATGGGGTATATGTATATATATATATGTATTTGCTAAGGTCCGAGCATACAGAGAACCTCATCTTTGCATCTCTATTCAGAGAGCGCGGCCTTGAATCGACACATCAACCGATTGACCAGGGTATATATATATATATATATATATATATATATATAAATATATACTCTGTGCTGTGCTATACATAGGGGATGAAACTATAATAATATTATATCTGTTCCACAACGAGCACAGGCACGAAGGCATATGAGTGGCATATCAAGTACAGGTCTGACTGATACAAGTTTATTTAACGACGCATCCATAACAAGGATGATATGCGTAAATCATGTACAGGTGTGTAGATGCATATAATTATAGGGACTACTGTGAATCATGATCATTGTTTCAATTGTTATTTCCAATGCATTTCCCTCAGCTGTCTACTTGACCCATTTGAGCTTATTCAGATAGACTGACCACAGCGGTCCATTTGGTTAAGATTGTACCCAGGTGACTGAGATGCTTTGGGGAGATCTGATTGGTAGCTAGCAGGCGGCAGGTGTTCATTAGACCACGCCTCAAAACCCTGGGCTTTTAAACTCATTAAACAGAATCAACATGTATCGACTGCATTGTCGAATCGAGCTCTAGGCGTTCTAACGTATATCGACCACAGATCACAGCTGGAATCGAGCTCTCATTCAGGCACATAGTAGCCCCTTATATAGCTTTCTGAGGGAGCACAAATTGCACCCATAGGGAGCACATATTGTTCCAATAGCAGCACAATTTGCTCCCATATTGAGCGCAAATTGCTCCCACGGGGAGCACTCGGGTTGCTCGGCGAAAACCGCCACAAATGCATTAATATGCTTATATAATGTTGACTTTATGTCTTCTGATCTGTCACGCAGAAAACCGTTCGGACGCCATGGTTAAAGTTTGCCACGTCTGTGCCTATCTGGGCGATCGTAGTTGCACACACATTTGCAAACTGGGGTTCATACACGCTGTTGACGAACATACCTACCTACATGAAGGAGATCCTCAAGTTTGACATAAAATCGGTGAGAGTTCACTTTGCATTCCTTCAAAGTTCAGTCAATGAACGACTATGTCCGTAATTCATTAATTTCATTGCATGATAACAGTTAAAAAACTTGGCAAGAATCAATTGCCCCGGACTATTCTCCCCGTACAACCCCATTCACATTTTTGGTAGAGTTTAATATTCACTATGATACGGATGAACAAATACGTAAGTACAGCCAGTCGGATTGATAGTTGGAGAAAAGTGAATCAGCTTACAAACTGCAGCTTACCAACATAGTCAAATTGAACCAAAATGAAATAGTGACCCGAACATTTACTTTGTAACGTCGATCAACGAACTCGGTATAAACGAACTCGGCTGGGATTTCTGCTCCTACATTTTCACCAGACACAACTTTAGAAGGTCATGAGGCGAGTCTTCGGAATTGCAGTAATCTTCTGAGAACGACTGGCCCTAAAACTATCAAAATGGATCACCTCTCTTGCCATAGGTTACTGTCATAGCTTGTCGTTGCTTCGAAGGCAATACCGGTCCGGCTGGACTGCCGCACGTGCTAGTGAGGAGAACGGACAATTACCCTCCCCATATATACATGCATACATACATACATACATACATACATACATACATACATACATACATACATACATACATACATACATACATACATACATACATACATACATACATACATACATACATACATACATACATACATACATACATACATACATACATACATACATACATACATACATACATACATACATACATACATACATACATACATACATACATACATACATACATACATACATACATACATACATACATACATACATACATACATACATGCATATTTACACCCAGACATACAGATACATACATACACATAGATACACAAAGGAAGACATAAATACATATACAGATATACATATAGGCATACATACATATATGCATGTGTGTATGTATGCATACATACATGTGTATGTATGCATACATACATGTGCGCTGCATCAAGACTGTATAATTGTAGCTGTATATATATACCCTCCCGAATATATATATATAAATATGTATATATTCGTATATATATGTATGTTTGCATGTATGTATGTATTTATTTATGTGTGTATGTATGTATGCATACATGTAAGTAGTGGGGAGAAAAGGGGCCTTCTGGATCAATCAGATGCTGCTGATTTATTATGTAAACATGTCATAATTATGTACATATATACATATTGAAAATTGATGTAGCCCTTTTGCAGCATCTTTTGCTCAGAAGTGCACACGCCTCGACGGCGCAATTGCATGTTTACTGCAGAGCAATTGTGCGTGAAGCACCTGCTCATGGTCCCTACACACTACACAGCGACTGACGCCCCAGACTAAAGTCGAACCCGCTCACTCAGCGCACACTGAGTGCTACGAGGCTACCGCTCTAACCGATCACCTACCGTGCCACAACTATGTGAACAAATGATGTCATACCCCTAGCTCGCGCTCGTAGACGGCCTCTGGCCATGCCATCTGGTATTCTTATCTGAGTGACATTTGACCTAGCGATCAGTAGCGGTGCACGGGGTTATTCAAGACCACCCAATATGGCTAGTCCAGCAGGACTTCAGCCCCATTACGTAAGGGATAGGGCCGCCGCCAACCGCCTTGTATTTAGGGTTATTAATTGGACAAAATAACAAGCGGGGTATGCCCAGGTCAAAGGTCTTCGAGATGTATGTATGTATGTATGTATGTATGTATGTATGTATGTATGTATGTATGTATGTATGTATGTATGTATGTATGTATGTATGTATGTATGTATGTATGTATGTATGTATGTATGTATGTATGTATGTATGTATGTATGTATGTATGTATGTATGTATGTATGTATGTATGTATGTATGTATGTATGTATGTATGTATGTATGTATGTATGTATGTATGTATGTATGTATGTATGTATGTATGTATGTATGTATGTATGTAGTCTTGAATAGCCCCGTGCACCACTACTGACCTCTAGGTCAAATGTCACTCAGAAAACGAAAACCAGATGGCCTGGCCAGTGGCCGTCTATGGGCGCGAGCTAGGGGTATGACGTCATTTGTTTACATATTTATGACATGTTTACATAATGATTCCTTTGACTGGTCCAGAAAGCCCCTTTTCTTACATACTTACTTACGCACATACTTACATATACACATACATACATACATACGTACATACATACATATATATACATACATACACATACATGCACATACATACATACATACACATACATACATACATGCATACATGCATACATGCATACATACATACATGCATACATGCATTCATGCATACATGCATACATGCATACATTTATACATGCACACATGCACACATGCATACATATATATATACATGAATACAAACATACATACACACATGCCTGATGCGCATGTATGTATGTATGTTTGCATATATGTTTTGAGCATGATGATGAACTGGTTGGGGGCAATTGTCCTAGTTGGGAGGAGCAATTGTCCGGCGGGCAATTGTCCTACTACGCTGGCTGGTAAGTCACAGTTAAACTGCATAAGATTTAGTTATTAGGGATTTGTAGTTGACAAAAAGAGAACTAGCTGAGATACTTACGTACGCACATACTTACATATACTGGTTGCAGGTTGCAGAAATGCAGGTTACCCACAGTGGTGGAATCAGCTTTGAAGTGTGTGTTTGTGTGTGTGTCTGTACACACATACAGCGGTCCCGTGTGACAATTCATGCGCACAGAGCAGAAGTACGATAGGTTCGAGTTGCGAATTACTGGATATTATTATATTCAGTAATATCAAGTTTTCTTGTAGAAGTATTGGATCCAGAGCGAGTGGGTTAACTGTGTGAGGTCAGAAATTATATTATCATGATCGGATTGTGAATTCTGTCTCCAAAGGGGAAAGAGGATAAAATGCACTTAGATTTAATTGACCATTGTGTGATGGGTGTGAGGGTCATTGTGGAGAAGAATTGCCTTTTGATCATGTCGTCAGCATAAATAAGGCAGGTTTAAGGAACTTCTAACTAAATTTTTGTTCGACCACGGGATATCCCTTCCTTTTCCGGGTTACCCCGAAGAACTCACAATAGAGAAACTGCGAGCTCTGCCTGGAGTCAAATGGGAAATAGGCAACATTGGAATTAGCGCAGTATCAGGTAGAAACAAGATGACAGTTTTACATACAATTTAATGTTGTCTCTAAATTTTTGTATATTTGTAGAACGGCTTGTTTTCAGCCATACCATTCATCTTCTTCTGGGCCTTTATAAACGTCGGTGCTTTTGTTGCTGATTATCTGCGTACACGTGGATGGACGACAAAGATCGTACGCAAAATCATGCTATCAGTAGGTACGTTTCAGACGGTACGACTTCGATAATTGTGAACTTTCATTTTGTTCATTGTGACCCTATTGTGCACATTAGGCATGCAAGCCAAATTTGGCAAGAGATTGTTAAGGTCTTGTCTATACATAAATAAAAGCATCTTCAACAGAGATTTCTTCCACTCAAATTTGTAAAACTTACTAAAAACTTATTGGCCACTCACTTCTTATATTAAAATCGTTTTGCAACTTTCACAGCTATCGGTTGATTTCATTCTTCTATAATAAATTAGATGTAATTGACTGTTGTGTGACGGTTATCACATATGCTCGTATTATATTATGTGAATATATGAGCAAAAAAACTGAGTAAAACATCGAAGGGTAAAGCATCGAAGGGAGTGAGAAAGCTGTGCACATTCGTTAATTTAGCTCGGGCTGATTCGAGAAGTACAGAGACAGAATGAGACAGAATGTACTTTAGAATTAAAACACATTTATATTTAGAACAGAGTCATATTTTTTCACAACAGATGCACAGTAAACATGCACTGTGTTGTAAAAACAAAATAAAATTTATGACGATGTCATTTCTTCTCTAAATTTTGCACTCGAATCTCAATTTTTTTTTTAAATTCCGAGATAAACGAGGTGGAATTTTGGCATCCTTGGATGGAAAACTAAGAAAATTCTGCGCAATACATTTTACGCACGGAAGCTCTAATCTATAATCTAGTCAACATGGCTAGAAGATTATAAAAAGCATTTTCTTGTATGTCCACCACGCCAGAATGGCAGCATGGCATGTTGCTGTATGTCCAATCACATTTAGTTTCTACTAGTTTGCGGAATCTCCACAGGTGTCCCCTAAAATGTTGAGACAGTGTGTGTGTGTGCAACATTTAACAAGTTAAAGTAAAAATGTGGGGTTTTCTTGACACTTTTTCATTGACTTCTAGTAACCTGGTAGACGGCGCAATCGTTCCCACTCCCCTTAGCATGATGTAAACTTGCCGGACTGGAAGCTCGTCAAGGAGGACTCGCTCGAATGGTTAAACGATATTTATTTCCTTGTATTTTTAATATTTATTTCTCAATTTTCAAGTTTTGCCCGTAGATTTGTATACATTGCATTGTCACGCAAGCGTGAAATTTGTGCAAAATTTTAACTCTGTAGGTCGACGGGAACATATCGAAAAAAGAGTTGAAAGAACTTCGAATATGACAATCGTTCTGCGTTCAGCAGGCCAAGTAAAAATGAGAGCAAAAATAAATAAATGAGAGTAAAAATCTCAACACCTTCGCGCCACATCCGAGCTGAATGCATTGTTAATTAAATTATGATCATATCAACACGTTATATAGCCTAAGAGTAACCCTTGGATAAAGATAAACAATGAGACAGGACAGCAGAGTACATTTTGGAAGACCAACGAGAAGTTCATTGCAGTTGTCAATTCTAGGGCATATAAAAACACGAACTAAACAGTGTAGACGGAGACAAAGACTAAACGACGAATGTTTCGGTGTAGTATACCAAATGTACTCCCATCTTAAACACTCCAGGGTCAATTTATCCTAGAATAAATTAACCCGGGAGTTAATTCTTCATAGAAACAAATGAGTAGTGGAGTGCATTATACATCGGATATACACACTCCCGCTGGTGAATAGGCAATCCGGAGGAGTTAATCCTTCCTAGGATAAATTGTTAAATTGACTCCCATATCTAATGCAACAGAGGAGTTAATTCTACTTAAGACAAACTGACTCCCGGGGAGTTAATTCTTCCTATGATAAATTGACTCCCGCCGTACCGAATGAAATAGGGGAGCTAATTCTACCTAGGACAAATTTATAAAGTGGAGTTAATTCTTCCTAGGATAAATTGATTCCCATATCTAATGCAATGGATGAGTTAATTCAACCTAAGACTAACTGTTTCTCGGGGAGTTAATTCATCTCAGGATAAATTGACTGAAATACCGAATTCAATAGGGGAGTTAATTCTACCTATGACAAACTGACTCCCGGTGAGTCTATTTCTTCTGATAAAAGTGGACTCCTATACCTAATGCAGTAGGGGAGTCAATTCTTCCTGTGACGAATCGACACCAACAATAACAATACCGATAACAATAAAAATAACAAGAACGATGACAGTAACAGCGGCAACGACAAAGACTATGTCAATGACAATGACAATTACAAAAACAACAGCAACAATAGCAATAACAATAACGATAATAATAAAGATAACGATAACAATAACAAGAACAGCAATAACAACATAAACAATAACAATGGCAAAAATTATACCGCTAATAACAATGACAATAGCAACGATAACAACAATAGCAACAATTACAAAGACAATAATAACAACAACAGTAGCAACAGCAATTGCATTATCAACAATTAGATAAACAATAACAACAGTTAACAATTGCAACAATAACAGCAACAGTAACAATTACAATAGCAACAGCAATAACCATGAAAATAGGAATAAGAATAAGAATTGGAGTAAGAGTAAGAGTAAGAATAAAATACGAATAAGAATAAGAGTAACAGTAACCATAACTAAAACGATAGCGATAACCATAACAATGACAATGACAATGACAGTGAAAATAGCAATAACAACATCAGTAACTGCAATAACAATAACAACAATAACAATGACAGCAATAAAAATACCAAAAACGGCAATAACATAATAGCAATAACAATGACAACAACAATAGCAATAACCATGAAAATAGCAGTAGCAATAACAATTACAGCAATAATAATACTTAAAATAAAAATAACAATAACCATGAAAATGGCAATAACAGTATCAATAACTGCAATAACAATAACAGCAATAACAATAACAGCAATAACAATAACAGCAATAACATTAACAAAAACGGCAATAATAATGACAACAACTATAGTAATAGCAATAACAATAACAATATCAATAGCAATATCGATAAAAATAGTAATAACGATAACAATTACAATAATTTCTAGTGTTATTTATGTTATTTATGTTATTGTTATTTCTATTCTTATTACTATTGTTGTTACTACTTTTATGATCATTGCTATCGCTACTCTTGTTATTGTCATTGTTGTTATTGTTATTCGTGTTATTGTTATTGCTATTGCTAATTTTATGGTTTTTCTACTGCTGCTGCTACTGTTACTGTTACTGTTATTGTTGTTTTTGTTGTTATAGTTGTTGTTGTTATTGTTGTTTTTGGTGTTATTGGTGTCATTGGTGGTGTGGTGTTATTGTTACTGTTATTATTATTGTTATTCGTATTGTTATTGTTATTGTTATTTTTATTTTTATTGCTGGTGCTGCTGCTGCTATTGTGATTTTTAATGTTGTTTTTATTGTTATTGTTATTGTTTATTCTGCTATTGCTGTTATTGTCATCGCTATCGTTATTGTTTTCGTTATTGTTATCGTTAGTGTCATTATTATTGTTATTGCTATTGTTGCTGTTATTGCCACAGTCATTGTCATGGTCAACGTCCTTGTTATTTTTTTTGTCATTGTTAATGTTGGTGTTGCTATTGGGTTTGCTGTTATTATTATTATTTTTTACTATAGTAATAATAATAATAATTATTATTATTATTTTTGGTCTGGAATGGCCTCGTCTGGGTTGCACACACGTTGTTTCACTCACAGGATTTTAACCTCAATTTCGTTCGTTTTTCTGGTCTTTCAACGTTTTGACTTGTATGGTTTGGTTTGTATTAATGCCTGTTTGTGACACCGGCTCTGTCGTGGTTTCTGCGCTAATCGTCCTTATGGACGTTTTTTGTACTGTTTTTGTTAGCATTTCGGAAAGATTCACCTGGCCTACATACGCGCATGCGCACTTCGAATTGGCGGGCGTATTTGTTTACAATCCATATTCACACACCTATTCCTGCCCATAGATTTCATATCCTAAAATACCGGTACGCTGGTATTTCCCTGTCTGTTGTGCTCTATACGTTCGGGGGCGATGGTCACCTTTGAGGTCATGCCCCGCTTCTGGCCCATGACTATTTTTAGAGTGGACCTATGAGAGTTCATTTGTGTAAGGGTTGTCACGGATGTCTCAGCCCGAGAGAAAACTAAAACCCAGAGGCATTTGAAGCCACTGCCTGTCGGCAAAACAGCTGCATTCAAGAAGGGCGCTGGTTCACCTTCACAGCCCTAGGGATAGCCCCTGCCCGGGGTATAATTGTCCGCCGCTGGAGCGCTTAGCGAGCGGAGCGGCGCTTCCGACACGGATGGAGGAGTCGACGGCGGGGCCGAGGGGCACTGGATGAATACACCCGTTGCGGTTTCGTCGACGTTACCCATCTTGCCTGTGATGACTGCTGCTGAGGGCCGCGCTGCCGATATTTCACACCAAAATGGTTTATCGGACCCTGAATCACTCAGGATATCGGACTAGTCGCCGGAGCAAAAGTGAGATGCTGCCGGCTGCCATTGACTCCAAACTATAGGACGGCAATATAAGGGCGGCGGTGCGCATTTTGTGCGAGGGTGGGCAACCGGCTCTTGTAAACGAAGATAATCTCATACTGCAAGAAAAACATCCTAAGGATCCCTCTCCGGAGGCCCTCAAGAGTCTTCCAGACCCAGCTTCGGTCGGAGCGTGGCAGGCGACGGCTGAGGATGTACTGGAGGCGATCCGCACATTTCCGACGGGATCGGCTGGTGGCCCGGACGGATTTAGACCGGACCACTTGACCTGGTTGGATTCGGCGGGGCGGCGCAGCCTCTTGTCGAGGCTCTTGCAGATTTGACAAACTTGCTGCTCCGTGGTGACTGCCCTCTACCGTAGTTAGACCAATTTTGTTTGGCGGCAACATGATCGCCCTGAATTAAGACTTGGGGGGACTCAGGCCTATTGCTGTGGACTACGTATGGCGAAGATTGGCGGCCAAATGCGCCAACAAATACGCAACGACGAAGCTAACATCTAATTTTGCACCTCTTCAACTGGGAATAGTGAGTGCCGGGCGGTTGCGAGGCAGCGGTGCATGCCACTCGACACTTCGTCGACGGTATGGGACCCAATCAAGTGCTGGTGAAGCTGGACTTCACCAACGCCTTCAACTCCCTTCGACGAGACATGATGCTTAAGTCTGTGCATAAGTCTGTGCATCCGTGAGATTTACCCGTTTGCCTTCCAGGCATATTCGGCCTCCACAGTCCTTAAGTTCGGCCATCTGTTCCTATCATCGCAGATGGGCCTTCAGCAATGGGACCCACTGGGTTCACTTCTTTTCAGCTTGCCCCTTCACCAGGTGCTGCAGTCACTCAATTCAGAGCTAAGGATTGGCTTCTTGGATGACTTGACTTTGGGCGGATCCGCTGAAGCCGTGGTTCTGGATGTGTCGGTAGTGGCCGAATTGGGAACACGGATGGGTCTTCAACTGAATCCACATAAATGCGAAATCTTCATGCCAGAGGCGTCGTCCGCATCGATATGGCCACTGTCCAGCTACACTAGGTTGGATGCGACCGCGTTAAACCTTTTGGGAGCCCCCTTGTTTCGGGGGTGAGGCTCTAGACGCCGCCCTGGACGGCCAATGTGATGCGCATCTAAGGGCGGTGGACAGATTGCGGCGTTTGCCTTCACAGAACGCCCTGCTCCTTCTGCGTTCGTCTTTTGGAGCCTCTAGGCTCAGCTACCTCCTCCGGTGCTCTCCGTATTTTGACGACCCTGCATTGGGGACAGTAGACGGACCGCAGAGGCTGGGTCTGGAAGCAACTGTCAATTGCAGCCTGAACGACATCCAGTGGTTGCAGGCCTCAATTCCTATAAAGATGGTGGACTCGGCATGCGTAGGGTTGTCTCGTTGGCTTCTTCTGCCTATTTGGCCTCAGCTGCAGCGACTTTCGGATTGCAAACCACCATCCTCTGCATTGACGGCTCCAGATAGATACGGGAAGGAACTGTTGGAGTCCCGCCGTGGATCTTTGCCTGAGGTGATACATCCAATGCCAATCAAGGATCGACCAATCATTGATATCGACAAAACGAAGATCCGCCTGCGACTTGGTCAATGTTGTTGTTGTCGTTGTCGTTGCTGGTGTCGATTCGTCACAGGAAGAATTAACTCCCCTACTGCATTAGCTGTAGGAGTCAATTTTCCCTAGGAGGAATTAACTTCCCGGGAGTCAGTTTGTCCTACGAGGAAATAACTCTCCGTAAGTCAGTTTGTCCTAGGAAGAATTAACTCCCCTACTGCATTAGCTGTAGGAGTCAATTTTCCCTAGGAGGAATTAACTTCCCGGGAGTCAGTTTGTCCTACGAGGAAATAACTCTCCGTAAGTCAGTTTGTCCTAGGAAGAATTAACTCCCCTTCTGCAGTGGGTATAGGAGTCAATTTATCCCAGGAAGAATTAACTCCCCGGTAGTCAGTTTGTGCTAGGTAGAATTAACTCCCCGGGAGTGTTTATTCGCAAGGGTTTATTTATTTATTTATCCTGGTAACAATTAACTCCAGGGTCAATATATCCTATGTACGATACACTCCGGAAGTTAATTTATCCTAGGAGTTATTTTAGCCTCGTACACCGGATATGCCTGAGATGATATCGTAATCGTCATCCTGGCATTTCTACAGCACAGACAAAAGCAAGTCGCGGGAAGCAGCTTATTCACGGGCGTGTCCGCGGAAAGATTTTAAAGCCTGAAGATAAGAATTATACCAAGGGCTGTTAGCGTGCGATTCAGATTTGGTGATAATAGAAGCATGTTTCTCAAGGAGCATGGAGAGAGTTGTATTGTCAGAAGACCGTCAAGAAGATCGTCAATGGAGGATGGAGAATTAAAAATGAGGTTTGAAGTGGAAAGGTCACGCGAGGGCTTCGATGTTTATGGAGCTGATGTGGCGAAAATAATTTGAGACAGGAGCAGGACGTGGAGTAGGCAGTATGTCGAGGCATGTGAAAATGGGGCAATGCGCAACGGGGTAATTGAGTGCATAGGTTGTAGCCATATAGCACTACTGCATTTTGAACTACATGTTGTAACGTCGCATTGCCATAGACATGCCCCTTGAAGCAGGGCATCATTGTTCGTTGACGACAGAAGATGCAAGCGTAGTGGTAAGAAGGAAAGTTTTGAAGGATTTGCAATCCATTACTAAGTTACTGTCACGGTTCGAGATCTCCTGTAATTTATTTCTGTTTGGTATAGACGCTCCCTACTTAGATTCCTATTGGATGTGGTTTAACTATAGGTAAACGTAAACGTATAGGCGAGACTCAAATTCGACTACCGCCTTTAAGTGACCGACATAAGTAAGACTCCCGCCCTTTCAACTATAGGTAATACAGGCCCAAATTGGACTCCCTCCGTAGCAGACGGGCGACGGACTGGACTCCCGCTTCCGAGCAAGACCACTATATAAAGAGCGTCGATCGACGATGAAGAGATTTGTCGTTGACCGGAGAGGAGTCAGAAGAGCAGTTCAGAAGAACAGTTGCAAGGCTACGAAATGCGTCTTAAGGTACATACGTCGATCTTCGTCTGTTGGATTATCTCAGCGATCGTGTCTCGGGCTTTTGGATTACCGTAAGCGATCGTGGGAAATTACATCTCGTCTGTTGGATTACCAACGATATGAAGTTACTAAGTTCAATTGTTGTCTAATGAAGGATTAAATGATTCAGGTCATCTCTTCATAGACTCACTTTCGCTCATGCGCCTTAACCACCAAAAGTAGTCGGACGGGGTTAGTTATTTTGGTCCGTAAGCAAGTGAGAGGAAAAACGAGTGGAAGACAGGTCCATCACAATTGGTGCCCGGAAGTTGAGTGGATTGCGAACGTTATCGGAGAATCAGCAAATGGAGACAGCAGAAATAGAAGAAACAGATAGAAATCAAACAATAGCATATACACTTCTGGATATCGTCGAAGCTACAACACACTCCACGCCTGCGACGGCAGCGGTCTGGCGCAGTTTTATGCAAGCAATCGACTTTGATGCGATTGGGAAGCTTCAGAAGGTCTCATGGGTCAAACGAGGGCACCGGCTACAACGAACCGGTTGTCAACACGCTAACTGCCTGATACTGCGTCTTGCCTACGAGCTTCGGAAGACGTACATGAAGCCAGGAAAATTTGATGGAACGGGATTGTTAAGAGTCCTTCTTGGCTCAATTCGAAGTATATGGACGGTATAACCGATGGTCAGACAACGACAAGGATTTCTTCCGCCAGTATCTGTTGGGGACGCATTTGGTCTTACGTACTGATCATGCGGCGCTCAGATGGCTGCAAAAGACACCAGGGTCCACGTGTATGAAGCCTTTGAAAACGAAAGTCCAATTACGGACTAGTTTTCGCTGTAAACCCGACTAGGAACTAGATCAGCGTGTATGGGGATTATTGGAGACGCCCAAGTCCTCTAAATCCCGGCTAGCGCTCATCCACCTGGCAGGCATGCAGACGTAAATCTACTAGTCAGGCTTAGTGAAGTAAAATGGCGGCCGCTGTCTCGATTGTTCCACTTCGCCGAAGTTTCAGACTTCAAGGATGGTTTAAGAGAGATCATTGTTCACTCTGCTATTGGCGGACGATAAACTTATTTATTTTCTACGTTTCGCCGTCACAAAATGATAATTATAACGGTGATCTTCGTTTAATCGGGAGTTTTAACACTGGTGTATTCATCGCGTCGCCGAACACACGGCCTTTAGCTTGCAATGGTCGAACGAACTTTTCCCACATGCCAGTTAAATAATAGTTGAGTAAGGCAATCTATGCATACTAATTTTTGCGGAGGAGTAATATTGCGATAACAGTGACATTTGTGTTTTAACAAAAGCATCTGTTAATTAAAACAATGAGCATAATAAAGTTCTTTGCCAGCTCAGGTCCGAAATTAGCCTATAAATAGCTTGCGCATGCGCAGTTAGCCATAATCGCGCGAGCCATTGATGCTGGGTTTTCCCACGCCCACCCAAGTCTCTGACTAGCAAGTTTGGGACCAACGGATCGTTCATACACGCCATTTCCCGGAGTCTCAAAAATCAGCCTACGAAGTCCGTCTTTGGGGCGAAAGCTGGACTAACGTCATGACCGTTTTAAAATCCGCCATACACGCACGTGGGCCCAGAACCTATTGATATAGGATAACAATAGTTAGATAGTTAGATCATGAATATGACTTCGAAATCATTCATAGGCCGGGAATTAAGCATGTGAGTGCGGATACATTGTCTAGAAAACCTTGACAACTGCGGCGACGTACCTCTGGACGAGCAGATGGTACAGACAAGGGAGGTGGTTAGATTCATGTTACCACTAATTTTTTGGAGGTCGTGTGCGCAGGAAATTTGTTATGTGCAACATGTTATAATGGTTCATACTTTTGTGCACAGGTCCGAGCTGAATGCGATGGATAGTTAAATTAAGGCCATATGTAATTACAGTCTATGGCGATAGTTTTAATATCCTAAGTACAGTGCCTTGCAAAAACGATAATTTACAAAGTTTTATAATAAGAATTTATAACTTTTTGTGCTTTAAAAAATAAATTTAAAAACAATTTATTATTTAAAAACTGATTATGTTGTAGGGTCTATATTTCTAAATTCTTCTCAACATTATTTGCGTATAGGCCTTATCGCTTTCAGAAATATCTAAGAGTTTTGTACGCGTTATTAGAAATGATGTGAAGTGTTTTAATACAGCTGCAGATGAGAGGCCCATGTAGATTTCAAGTTCAAGCTATGGAGTCTTATAATTATATAAAGTGATTCACGTGACTAACAATACCGACAATGACAATCTGACTGTACATCCATTGTTTTTTCTCTACAATCTTTGGAATTTACCCAATCAGAATAAACCTTGTCTCTTGTGTTCTTGTGCGGTCTAGAATTTAAGTTTTAAGTTGCATAGCATTTCTAGATGAAATTCTTCTAAACGGCTACGTAGTTGGTATTAGGATTATTCATTAAACTGAAACCCCGTTCACAATCAACGCTAGAAACTAAAAACGTTCCTACGTTATTCATCAGATTTTCTTTCTATTCAACAGCTTTACTTTCTTGTTCTCTCTGACGTGCAGATACAGCCATATGCTATATGGATAATTAATTAGATTTCAATGTACTTTTTACTCCTCTCAACTACAAAAAACCCAGAAGATTCTTGTATTTGAGGAGAGATTTGTTTAACAGCAAAATTTAAATTGGCCTATAAACTAGCAATAGCTTCACAATCAAAAGTTGACAAATCGTGATCTTCATTATCGGGCAATCTCTCTTCATTGCACTTGGTGTATCAGTTTCTACTATTTCATTAAGCAATTCGTCTTTTAATGGTGCCGAATAAGTTTCAGAACGTTAGATGGAGACATTTTTAGATTGTCGATTTAAAATCCCTGACTACTACTGTTAAAAACCGGCATTTCGCTTTTTTTGCAAAATAAACGAGCACTAACTGACTTTAACTCAGCATCGTTAAGTGTAAGATGTAAAGTTTCCAAAGAATGGTGTAGAATTTATCTTTGGGTCTTGTGAAATAAGTTACTGAAAAGCACTTCTTATTGTTGCAGCTGCTGTTTGTCTTGGTCAAGATGCGGATAGTTTGGCTAATATAATATCGCCGCCTATGTAAAACTACATTTGCTGGGAGGCACCCCTAAACATCATCCTAAAATCAGAAACTTAACAGGAATTATTATTTATTTATATGGCAGGGTGAGAGTTTAAAAAATCAGATTTGTTATTTGACTGCAACGTAATAGCCCTTACCTGTCCGAGCTAACAAATCCCAAATAGAGCAACCATTTGACTTTGAATTTACCTTGTATTAAAGTATCGTTTGACTACGATGTCTTCCCGGACATCGTATTCAAACCTTTGACGACATGAACTAAGAGAAGAAATAACGAACCATAATATCTGAGTTATGGGCATTACCTTTTATGTTGACCTTTCGAAGTCCACTATTTTTTTGGGTCACCACGTGGTCGGTATTTGGCGGATTTGTAGTATGTTATTCTGTAGGGCAGCGTTTCCCATTCTCTTTTGACCGCGGAACCCTTTTGACCTCCAATTTTTTTTGCGGAACCCGGTCCAAAACTGAACACTGTTCCGGTTTTGCAAACGTTTTAGAATGCAGACAATATAGATTTAGGCCTAGATTAGATTAATAACAACACAAAAAACGATGACAAAGACACATAAATTCTCTTCATATAAACTTATAGGCCTTCACAGATGTTATGAAAAAGCATCCTATAGGCCTACGCATAATGTGAAATTTGCAGTTTAGGTGACTTACTCTCGTCCGTATCGACCTAATACGTACGATATAATTTCCGCAATTTAAGCTCTATCTTAATTAGAAGGCAGGTTGATTAATATATATATATATAATATGCCATTTAATTGGAAGCGGAAATGATGATGAGATTTTTATCAAAACGTGTTGCAGAAGCGACCGTCCCACGAAATGACTTACGGCAGTTGATGCACATTGCACATATGTTAATTTTATGTCACATTTTTGCAGCTACTTCATGCTTTTAACTGATCTGTTACACTCTTTTCTAGCTTGTATCATATATACAACAAAACTTCTGTTATTTCAAAAACTTAAATTTTCTTCAGTTTTTTTTAAAAATTCAAGTGCTCGGTGGATCCATAGATGACGAGTAAAGTTCCTGAAACTTTTAATGATAGTTTCTTCTAGTAATTGGAAGAATATTAACATATAGTCCGACACCTCCTACAAAAATCCAAAACTCATGGGGCGTTTGATGCACCCAATTCGAGCAATGAATTCTGAGCAGGAGGTAACCGTTCAAAAACCTGCTGAAGCAATTCTGCCTAGGTCCTACTGTATTTTGCGCGAACTAACAGTTCAGTAGCTCCGTAACAACAACTACTTCTGAAATAATAGTGGGATTCCCTTCTACACCGTGTCTCAAAACAAACTGTGCAAAATTGTTTCTGTCAGAACTTTGTCAAATTCCACCAATTTATGGTAGGCAGATGGCAAAATAGATTAAATTTTATGCTATATATAATTTGTCCACCTCACCGTACAACCTTGTTGACCACGAATGTTCCAATTATTATATAACGCTTATATTATATTAATTGCAACGAAATATCTGGCGACTGAATTAGAACGCAGCAAAGTAAAATATGGCATTTTATTGTTATGACAGATCTGCTTAAAAGTGTTAGAATTATGCTCGAAATATGACCCACTTACACGGACACAAGCGTTAGTGGCGGTGGCTAGATTAACGCCCCGTGTAAATCAACTCCCGGAATGTATTGTACCTATGATATATTGACTCTGTGGTCAATTTTTCCTATAATAAATACACCTCTGTTGCGAATAAACATTCCATAGGCCATAGGAGTCAATTTTTCCTTGGGGGAATTAACTCCCCGGCAGTCAGTTTGTCCTAGGAAGAATTAACTCCCCTACTGCATTGGATATAGGAATTAATATTTCCTAGGAGGAAATAAAACCCCGGGAGTCAGTTTTACCTAGGAAGAATTAACTCCGCTACTGCATTAGGCATAGGAGTCAATTTTTCGTGGGAGGAATTGACTCCCCGGGAGTCAGTTTGTCATAGGTAGAATTAACTCCCTTTCTGCATTAGGTATAGGAGTCAATTTTTGGAAAGAATTAGCTTTCCGGGAGTCAGTTTGTGCTAGGTAGAATTAACTCTCCTATTGCATTAGATATGGGAGTCAGTTTATCCTAGGAAGACTTAACTCCCTGGAGTAAATTTACCATAGGAAGAATTAACTTCATATGAGTGTCTATTCACCAGCGGGAGTGTGTATGTCCTAGGTCAGCGTTTCCCAAACTGTGTTCCGCGGAACCCAAGGGTTCCGTAAGGCGAAGACAGGGTTTCCGCGGAAAGCATTCAACAAGCTTGAAACAATTTCAAATAAATTATACCAATTTTTCAGGCGGACTTGCAGTATATTTGATCCTTACAATCATGCAATCCTTACTGGATTGCATGATTCTTTTCATGATCCCCGCTTCCAGTTTAAAAATTGTTTTTCACGATTCCCGCTTCTACTTAGGCAGAACTCCACCTTCCAGTTAAAATCTCATCATTTCCGCTTCCAATTAAATGACATTTTTTCATCAATTCTTTTAATTAATTAACCTTCTAGTTAACATCATTTCATCAATCAAGCTTGTACTGTAGTTAAAACATATATATATTATATATATATATTATATATATATATATATATTATATATATATATTAATCAACCTGCCTTCTAATTAAGATAGAGCTTAAATTGCGGAAATTATATCGTACGTATTAGGCCGATACGGACGAGAGTAAGTCACCTAAACTGCAAATTTCACATTATGCGTAGGCCTATAGGATGCTTTTTCATAACATCTGTGAAGGCCTATAAGTTTATATGAAGAGAATTTATGTGTCTTTATCATCGTTTTTTTGTGTTGTTATTAATCTAATCTAGGCCTAAATCTATATTGTCTGCATTCTAAAACGTTTGCAAAACCGGAACAGTGTTCAGTTTTGGACCGGGTTCCGCCAAAAAAATTGGAGGTCAAAAGGGTTCCGCGGTCAAAAGAGAATGGGAAACGCTGTCCTAGGTACAATGCACTCCACTACTCAATTATTCCTAGGAAGAAATTAAATCTCGGGTCAATTTGTCCTAGGATTAATTGGCCCGAGAGTGTTTGAAAGGGGAGTGTATTTGGTCTACTACAGTGGCGCAACTTGCCGATAACAGGGGCCACTGTAGTAGACCAAATACAGTCCCCTTTCAAACACTCTCTCGGGTCCACTGGTCAGAGTGCGCTCACTCGTCGATCAGACGCGTTTTGATTTAATCGACATTAGTTGTTTTTGAGCGGGAAACCTTCTTCTGCAGCATATGTCGTAGTCGACTTGGTGACAGAAACAATTTTCCACAGTTTATTTTGAGATACGGTATAGAATTAACACCAGCGGGAGTGTGTATGTGAATGTTGTAAGGAAATACAAGAAAGGTTCTGTAGACCCGACATGTAGACCGGACATTTAGTTTTCATTGAATATTTTCAAAACGACATGTCGTATATCTTAGTTGAGTACCACATTCAGCGGCATGGTGACCGATTGGTTAGAGCGGTAGGCCTGTAAGACTTGGTGTATGCTGAGCGAGCGGGCTGGACACGTCACTCTGTAGCCTTTAGGGACCTCTGCATTACAACTGCAGTTTCGTCGCCGAGGCGTGTGTGTGTGTGCTTTCGTGCACGAGTTGTCCGCGTTGTAAAAGCCGGGATGTACTGTATATATATATATAGACGTATATCTCCTCTGTAATGGATGCGTCGTTAAATAAACTTATTATACACACAACACACGCACACAGACACACACACAGTGTAGTGTAATTATTTGAACTGAAGAAAGCTAAACTTGACTGCTACAAATTAATTTTAAAAGCATTTTCGGACAGTGAGATACAAAAAGTTTTAATTGATCGGCAAAATAATTATCAGACGACGATTTGGCGAACGAATGTAAGTTGTCGGATGTTTGATATCCAAATTCGAACTTTCTTTTTGGCATAATTGTGAAAAGAGAAAGAAATTTACACCAAATTCCCATAAATCCGTAATTTTATATTAAAATCGAACCATCCAGAATTCGTCTTGTTACCAATATGTTTAATATGCTTGAATATTGTTGTTTACTCAGGTACAATTCTCCCAGCGATTCTACTAACATGCACGGGCTTTATAACGTGCCATAATCCTTATGTTGCGGTGGCTGTTTTATCATTGGCGGTTGGCTTTAGCGGGTTCCAATATCCGGGTGTTATGGTCAATCACGTTGACATTGCTCCTCCGTTCGCAGGCGTGTTATTTGGTATATCAAATACAGTGGCCACACTGTCCGGAGTGTTCGCGCCATATGTTGTTGGGCGCCTTACGATCAATGTGAGAAACAATTTTCTGTTTGTTATTGATAAATTTTTTGAATATTGTGATACTTAGACAAGAGCTTCTTACTTTCTTCGGTGGTACCCTTTATTTTGTTACCTTTGATGAGAGTAGTAAATAGTAAGAAGTCAAAGTTTGTATGCTTACTTAGCTTGAAATCTGTGATGTTAGCGTGACTTAACGAAATTTATGCTTCCTTATTTACTTTTCTGTTCAATTTTCTTCTACCTGCGATGAATGTTCTTGCTCATAGGCATCTCGTTCAATTTTTGTCGGCTAGAAGAGAAAGAAAAGTTCGAAGAGACAGAGGAGTTAGAGGGTCCGGAGAGAAAGAAGGGTTAGGGGAGAGAAATGGATGCGATAAACTTGACGTAAAACACACCGTGAACTGTGTGTGATTATCTTTCCAACAAGTGTGGGTAGATGAAAACTATTCAATCATCAAATAACAAGCATGATGGTGAAAATGATAAATTTAATCAGTATACTATTAGTAAAATCTAAAATACGTTAATGAATGTACAGATACGAAATATTACGATATAACAAAGACTTATACAGAAACTTATACAGCTAATTTAGCCATGACCACTTCGTTAAAAATGATCTGCTTGCAAGTTGACACCTTGCTATGCACGTTAGACATGGATCACAGCAAGCCAATGTCAGTACTGAATGCAAATGAATGCGAATGCAAAGACGACTTACAGTATTATAATTATAAATATAATAAATGCATGTTCAATTACTTAATTAATTAAATTCAAAATAATAATTCCTGATATTCAGCAACTCGTTCGGCTCGCCTAAACTCATGCATATACCCCCACCCGTGCCTGTAAGTCTACGACGAGCTGTTGCGAAGAGCAAACTTCATTCAGCACAGCCCATACGATCTGCCTTTGCAGTCACCGCACGCCTCGAACTGGCTTATACGCGCTCCCGCTCGTTTCTCGCGACCGCAGTTTGGAGGACGATAACGTGATGGCGGCGGTGATGGCGGCGGTCGGCTACAATTACGTTTGACCATCTTGACCATCTTGCAAGCCTGTGCATGTGGCGCCTTCGTCTCTGCCAGAGGTGTTCAACTGTACAGCGTTCGTCTGCTCTTTGGGTTTTGGCCGTCGACCAAATCACTGTAATATCAACATCGCAGCCTGAATAGAGCCGGTGTAGGAGGCTAAATTAACTCCCCGGAAAAATTAACTCCCGGAGTGTATTGTACCTAAAACAAGGATATATACACTCAACCCCGCGAATAAACACTCCTCGGGACTTAATTCTACCTAGGACAAATTGTCTTACATACCTTCTGCGGCAGTAGAGGAGTTAATCTTTCTAAGACATATTGACTTCCGGTGAGTTCATTCTTCCTAGGGCAAATTGACTCCCATACCAGAAGTCAGTTTGTCCTAGGTAGAATAACTCCATTATTGCATTATATATGGGAGTCAATTTATTCCAGAAAGAACGGGAGTCAATTTCTCCTATAAAGAATTAACTCTCCTTTTGCATTCGGTATGGAATCAAATTATCGGAGGAAGAATTAACTACCAGGAGTCAGGTTCTCCGTCTTTCCAGATCAGATTGAAAGAGACCGGACGGACAGACCCTGACACCGTGGAATGGAGGGCGGGCATTACTGTTGGAAATAATGGACACGGTGGCCGCTTCGTACATCTTTCAGCCAGCCGTAGAGGTGGCGGAGACAGCCACCTTAAAGAAGCACGCCAGATATTCTGCTGTTGAAGCCTACGGTCAGTAAGGACCACGATTTCTTATTATAGACCGGACGCAGACTGTCGAAGCCACCAGTGACACCCGCGAGACAAGGCGGGTGTATCGCGGGTGTCGCTTGGCCTTTTCTTTGTGGCTTGTAGCCCCATTTAATTTTTTTAGCTCATCTTTCCACCTTCCCCAACTTCGCCATTTCTACTTCCAGATATGGAGTATTGAAACTGTGGCCTATTCAGTGATGTGTACAACCTCAGTCAATGGTGACTTATTTCCTGCTAATTATGCCTAGCTTTGTTAGCCTTATTTGCTGCATCAGTCTGGTATGTTTTGTACTCTTGTGCATAATCGCTCCCAAGTCCCTTTCTTCCTTGCAAAATTTCAATGCCTAACCCTTTTAATGAAAACTCTCGGTTTCTCTTCCCATATCAATTACTGAGTTCTTTTCCAAGTTAAACAGCACCTGACAGTCATATGACATTATTCTAAGATTATCCTGCATTATCGTCACTTCTGTCACTGCTCCAAATAGTTTTGCATGTGCAAACTTACAAATTGTCGATATAATTCTATGATCTTTGTCATTACTAAAATAGTACAACTAGCAATGGCTCAAGACTACTCCTTGAGGCACTCCACTTAACAGTCATTCAGCCAGAACACTTGTTACCTATGCCGGTTAGACTGGTCTATAGTTAGGCAATGTGGTTCGCTTATGTTTCCCTTTTTAAACACTGGTTGTATGAAGGCACACTCCAACGTGTAAGGTATTATTGAAGTTCTATGCTAAGGCCACTCCAAGTTATTCCCTCTCTTCAAGTAAGAATTAATAACGTTGTTTATTTACTCGTGGACTTTTGTCAAATTCATCCATTTCAGCTGTTCTACCACATTTTCCTTCGAATTCTGGGTTAGTCCTTTACCTCCAATGTCAGAAATGCTTGAATAGTCTCAGTAGCGTCCTTGAATAGTAGCGTCCACTTCATCCACAATGACGTCTCTTCTCTCGCTCTTTTCCAGCGGCCCTACCCTTTCTTTCCTTTTCTGAGTGTTTCTAGCATAGTTCTATAAACTCTTGCTGTCTTGTTGAGACTTTCTACACTGTCACAATCCCGTTCTTTGATTCCGTCTTCAACTTCCATAAATTTCTCCCAAGGTTAATTCCTTGCCCTCCTCTTTCTTTTAGCCTGTTGTGTTACCAAATGTTATTCGTGTTTTGTGTTTTGATATGTTCTCCTTAATACTATCGTTCATAACTTCCTTAAACTCCTTCTAAGTACCATACACTCTCATACCCCTTACTACACTATCCAAGTCCTCATTCTTCAGCCTTTCTTTCTTTCACTAATTCACTTAATATTGTGTGCATTTGTATACGAACTTTTCCTTTAGAGTTTGTAATGCCGAAGTTAACCACTGCGGTCAAATTCGCCTAGACCTACCGATCGCGAAACTTCCATAGTCCGACAAATAATTATTTGTCTGTTTTAATTCACCATTCTTTTACGCAAAATATTTATTTGTCTGTTATAATTTACTATTCTTTCAAGCCAACTGCTTTTGGTCATAATCGTTCTGAATTTGTACGAATCACGGCCTTGAAGTTTGCATTATTATTTATTATTATTTTTATTATTATTATTATATAGTGGAAACAGTCAGACTAAAACAGGACTGGAGAAGATCCTCAACACGGAGCTCAATGACATTCAGTGGTTACAGGCCTCGCTCCCGATTAGAGATGGAGGACTCGGGACCAGACGGGTATCGATGCTGACAACTTCAGCCTATTTGGCGTCAGCTGCGTCGACCGTCTCGCTGTGGGCCGTGGAAGAGTGGAACGACGTGTACCAGGAGGAAATGTTCAACGTTCGTAAGGATTCCCTTCCAGTGACGATGATACCGTATGGTTCCGATCCAACAGAAGACCTGGGACAGACCTTTGATAAACGAAGATAAAGCGAAAGTCTGGTCCGGATGCGACAACCCACTTAGTCAAGCCAGAATGCGAGCATTATCTGCCCCGCACAGGACTTAGCCTATGACTAGTGCTCTGTGCACCGCATCCGTGTCAATGTGGGGAGATCGTCGATCCAGGTGGACATCACGGTCTGGTCTCCAGAAGATCAATGCGAAGAGCAGCACGACACTCTACATAAATTAAATAATCTGGAGAGCTCTCTTGAAAGCGGACATTACGAGCTCAAGAGAACCATTGGGACTGATCCGCACCTATGGCAAGAGACCAGATTGGCGCCACATTAATCCCATGGGCGAGAGGAGACACCTAGCATGTACACCTGACGGCATCAACAGCCGGTGGAGCAGCAGAACATGCCGCAGAACGAAAGTGCATCAAGTACTCATCCCTCCCTACCACGCATGGTTTTGTGCCAGTGGCCATCAAATCACTGGGCCCCATAAACCGTACTGGAATGGAGTTTCTACGAGAGCTGGGCCGCCGTATGACACAGGCAACGGGAGACCCTCGCGAAACAACTCATCTTTTTCAACGTCTATCTATTTGTACACAACGTTTTAATGTAGTGACATTCAGGGGCTCTTTTGTTCAGCCCGATGGGGACGAAAATCTATAATCGATGATGATGATAATGGTGATGATGATGATGATGATGATGATGATGATGATGATGATGATGATGATGATGATGATGATGATGATGGCACTTCGCAAGGATTCCAGTGACCTACGCCCGATTGTAATCGACTATTAATGGCGCAGGCTCGTATCGAAATGTGCGTGCACCTACGCGGTTCCAAAGGAAACGGCATACCTCGCACCAATACAGGTTGGAGTTGGCATTCCGGGGGGAGAGGAGGCAGCAGCCATGCGACAAGGTGCTTTCTAGAAGCAATGCGGATGGGGTCAATCCTTGTGAAGCTAGACTTCAAGAATGCCTTCAACAGTGTCTACAGATACAGAATGCTGTGTTCGATAGATGAGATCCTGCCGGAACTGGCTCCATTCTTTCACCTAGCATACGCGGAACCCTCAGAGCTTCGGTTTGGACAGTATACCAATTCGTCACAGGCGCCTTTTTGCTTCCGCTCCGAGCACCCGAGCACTGCAGTCCTCCATGTTGGGCAGCACCTGGTCCGACGTCGACGAACTGCTTGAGAAGATGGAACATCTGTGGTGCACCGAAAGCCAAACGATGCGTCCGGACACGAGCAATCAAACTGGGACAAGCCGCTACTGCAGAAGGCAGCCATCGAGCTGAGCATTGCCGAAACCGACCAATACCGTCAGGCGCGATTCAAAGCAGCCGCAGCACCGCATGCCGGAGACTGGCTCTTTACCCTACCAGTCACTTCATGTGGACTTCGGCTAGACGATGAAGCTGTCAGAATTGCAGTGGGTCTCCGTCTGGGGACACGCATTTTTGAGCCACACGTATGCCCATGCGGGTCACGAGTCAATGCGGAAGGAGCACACGGGCTTTCTTGTGGTCTTGGGGCAGGGCGGTTCGCCAGGCACGCAGCATTAAACGACATAATCAGCAGCAGCCTCACACGCGCTGGTTTCCCAAACATTATGGAACCCACAGGACTCTCCAGAACGGACGGAAAACGCCCTGATTGGTATGGCGCTGTTTCCATGGCGAAGAGGACGGAACCTGATATGGGATGCCACAGTGATTGACACCGTGGCTCCATCATATCTCCAAGCTAAGTCATCTTCGGTGGCAACCACCAGGGAGACACCAAATACAGCCAGCTCGCTGTTACCTATCTCTTCGTTCCATTGGCCTTTGAGACCACGGGCCCAGTCAACAACGACGGAATGGACTTCATCAAAGACTTGGGTCGCATCCTGACACATGTCACCAGAGACCCTAGAGAGACCAGCTACTTATTCCAAGCCATTAATAATAATAATAATAATAATAATAATAATAATAATAATAATAATAATAATAATAATAAAAAAAACCTTATATTAATAATAATAACGACAGTAATAAATATAATAATAATAATAATAATTACACGGTACCATATCGTGTCAACCATTCTTGATGCTTTGTATCGCAAGTAGAATCGATAATTTGGCATAAACATTAATGCATGCGGTTTCAACACATTTTTAGGCCTCGCAGGCTGAATGGCGAAATGTGTTCTACATTGCATCAGCTATCTACGTGATCGGAGCAATTTTCTTTTGCATCTTTGCTGATGGCGAGCTGCAGAGCTGGACAAAACCATTCATGATGAACGACGAGGTGATCGATTTGTCCACGCAGAAGAGTAAGCTGTCAACTCGCGATGTTGGACAGAACCCAGGTGCGATGACTGATTCGGCTGAATCTGAGTCACAAACTGCAACACACAATAGCCTAAAGCAAAATTGAACAGGCCGCAATGGGCGAATTGTGATTTACATGACACCGACAGTCAAATTGATAAGTGGTTAAATTTTGCTTGTGATCTGGCTGTGGTTTGAGAGTTTTAATAAAACAAAATTTGTTTAATAATAACGGTGTTACTTACATGTAAATGTATATGCGACGGCATATTTTTCTCAGTTTTTTGGTACAATCCTATTAATGTCCGGCTTGAGATTAAGACTAAAATTAAATAAGGGATGAAGGTTTTCCAGATGGGTCTCGTTCCTCTGGCAGTAAAACACGAGACGATTTCAAGGCATCAATAAGCAAGGCGTCAGATTTTACGGTCATCGGACGATCGCTCATACAGCAAAAACAAATCATTACAAAGGGAATCTACTACAATTAAACAAACATAGATGTCGTGAATCTCAACATAGACACATTTGGTGTTACACATCTGCTATAAGTAAACAAAGAAAGATGTTACCTGACAAATTTGGCGTGTCAAATTCTTTACTAGTTCGCCTTGCAGCACTAGCACATGTGCATGTCGATAATGTCGTGGAAGCGTTTGACATCCTTTCGGAGTCAATGCCAGTCGTTGACCACATGGAGAACTGCTGTCCTATTTCGAACGCACCTACGCTCGAGGTCGGAGTCTCAGAGGTCACCGTTAGAATTATGCGCCACCGTTATTCGAATCTCTACATGAAATAAGCCTGATGCGGCTGCTGACGGCATCACAAGAACTACAAACAGCGTGGAAGCGCACAGCGCACCACGGACGCAAGCATTTCCAGTGCAGGCACCCTGCAATGCGAAAATTTCTAGCTTGACTACAGAGTGAGTATGCCAAACACAAAGGCAGCGTTCTTCTTTGGTGTAACTGGAGTCGAGCCACTCGGCACCCCACAAGATCGTGTCAGTTGCGCAGTCGCTAAATACGATAGAACTGACGTTCTTACTTATTTCTGAGCCGTTACTCGCTTATCTTACAAGTAATGGTCATTCAAGTTTTTCCAATACTTCTGACAAACAGAAACGTCACGAAAATTTTCTTAATCTCCAGCATCAGACAAAGAGAATGACACCAACTGCATCTTTCCATCACTAAAACCGCCACGGGACATGTTTTTAGGTCCAATTGTTCCCGGACTACTAGTCTGAGTTCAGTTCCCATTTTAACAATACTTATAAAATACCAATTAGCACACATTGCTCGAGCACTTAATATTTATCAGCACCTTTGGCAAAAAACACGGGTAGAACGTTTCAACGCCACATGCGAAATCCTATAAGCTAGCCACCTATAAGGGAACGTCCTATGAGCTAACGTCCTGTGAGCAAACGTCCTACGAGCGAACGGCTTATGAGCGAACGTTCAATGAGTGAACGTCCTAGAACCGATTTGCTAAGGGTTGTTGCGTTTGAACCTGAACCTGAGCGTAAGTATCTTAACAAATCTGAATTGGATGAGTGATGATTGGCAAAACGTTGGAATGCTACAGTACAGCCTGAAAGAACCAACGATTATAATAAACGATTATATTCAACGATTATAATAAACGATTATATTCAACGATTATAATCAACGATTATAACCAACGATTATAACCAACGATTATAATCAACGATTATAATCAACGATTATAATCAACGATTATAATCAACGATTATAATCAACGATTATAATCAACGATTATAATCAACGATTATAATCAACGATTATAATCAACGATTATAATCAACGATTAAGTGTGCTACACTTATTCGTCAAAATTATGCGCCACGAACGCAAGCATTTCCAGTGAAGTCACCCTTCGATGTGAAAATTTCAAGTCACCTCTCTGATTTGTAATTGGTTGCGTAAATGTGTATTTTTGCTCTGCGTCCTAAATTACCTATGATTTGTATTAATACTCATTGCTTCCGCACACAATATCTCTTCACAATAACGCAGCCTCAGCAATTCTTTCAACTGCTTCACGAAATATATCTCGACAACCGTTTATAATTTACCATAGTATGCCTCTGCAGCCCATATCTATTTCTGCCCACCGTTTGCAAATATGCGATATATCGCGCTTCTGCATCTGCTACATTTTTCAGACGTCCGAGCCCTTTAAATTAATTAATCTGACACTAATTGCAGTGAAATCTATCAGCACTAGTCATAATACTGAGGAGGGTGACACCGATAATTTTTTTCACACATAGTCGTTAAACTGAATCTGTAACAAGAACAATTATCATCACGATTCTTTAATTCTTTCCAATCACAGTTTTCAAACAAAATTTAGTTAAAATGTCAAATTATATAAATGTCAAATTTTTAATTGCTCCAACGGTTTACAGGTAAACTAGGTTTGAATTACTACAGATGCATTCGGCTTTCAAACCCCGCACTGTTGCTAACGTCGGAGCTGCTGCCATTGTCGACGTTGCTACTGCTGACTATTCTCAACCGGTTTCCTACTTGATACCTCCTTGATTTTGCTTAATTATTAAATAGCATAACCAGAAACTGTTAAGAGGCAAAGTTCAGCGGATATGATTATATCTGACCAGACAATGAGGGTTCATCGAACATTCCATAGCTATATAAGTTGATTAGATTGCTAATTGCTTGTCCAGTTGTTCATTCTTCATCTATCGGGTCACGCACCTTAATCCATTCGTTCATCGAATCTTAAAGTCGCAGAGGAAGAAGGTAAACCAAATTTTTAAAAAGTTTAGGAGACAGTGGTAACAGCGGCATCACATAGGCGGAAGCATGGTTAATTTCGGGAAAAGCAAAGCAGCGATGTCCGAAGAGAAAGAAGGTAAGTAGGATTAAATAGTGTGATAACCAATATGTCGAATTATGTTGCTTTCAGGCTAAGTTGAATGATCATATCATGTTAGCTGTCTTTCATGACTTTTTCGTACACGTGATCAAAATCCGTGACAAGGAGTTACCGGTTCCCAGAAAGAAACAACAAACAGTTCAAAGAAAATGCATGCATAAACTTGAACATGGAGAAGGTGGTTCGGAGATAGCTGGTGCTATTCTAAACAAAGGAGTTCGTCACCACAGTTGGGCAAACAGCAGCTTCAGGGACTGACGCACTTCGCTTCGGACAGTCAGCAAAAATGGCACCGAGCACAGTGCTCATGTGACGTAATGATGAAGAGATTAATTCTAAGCTTAACATTTTGCTTAACATTTGAGGTGAATGACGATCAGGAAAATTCGCATAAATGTTCAAATTGTGAGCTAAGCCTTTGTGACATACATGACAAGGCTTGCTGTTGAAAGACACTACATATAACAAAAGGGAATATAGCATATTATATTATAGCTGTTTATACTATGGTATGAACAATTTAAACTATGCTAGCTAATGTGGTATAAATAATGATTAATAATGACATAAACCAAAAATGATATAAATAAAAGAGCTGTAAGTGCTGTAATATGCCCAGTAAATTTCTGGCGACTGCAGCCGTTGTCAAAACCGGTCGTTAAACTCTGGATCCATCCATCAATAAAAGGTCTAATAAGGACAATAAAATGCCATAAGCAGGTTATAAACTATAAACACTATAAACAGGTTGCGTTCGATGCTGACTGTGTTATATCTCATCAGTGAAAAATAGTTTTTTAATTAGAATGCTGTACTTTTACATGTAGTGTCCACCAAATGCCGATATGCAAGTGGCTCGATAAAGAATATACATACTTAATTACAACATACAAATACTGTGCTGCAAATATCTGAGTTTATTTTTACGGTAGCATAGAATAGAGCCATTAAGTGTGGAGGACTCTTAGAATTGTCGTAATCTAATTTATAAGTTTACCCATTAACGACCAGCGTTATTGATTGTGCACTTTAGCACACGCTGGTCGTTAAAGGGTTACTAAACTGAAACAAACAGGCATTAAGCTTAGCGCTTGTTAAATTAGAATTAGTAGCGCCTTGTTACGTGTTGCTTGCAGTGCAACATCGAACATTACCGATCTTGATAGCATAAATAATGATGCCCCAATTTGAATTGCATAAAGCTTCTTTTGTAGCTAAAAATTGTAATTTGCTTGATGCGTTCCAGCAATTCAAGCAAATTACAACTTTTAGCTACAAAAGTCTCTGAGTCAGAAGTTGCTGATGTCTTGAAAGATATAACTTGATTGCCTCACGTCATTCAGCTACCTGTTTTCTACGCTTAAAAGCAACAATACAGTAAAATAATCGTCCTCATGCCACGAGAGAAAGCAAATTCTCCTTTCCTAAATCATGTACGACCTGTTAAAAATATACATCCAGATTTGAAGGTTATTGATATGAAATAAGCTATTTTTCATGGGATAGTTTGTAGTATTATTGTTAATATTATTATTATTATTATTATTAGTAGTAGTAGTAGTAGTAGTAGTAGTAGTAGTAGTAGTAGTAGTAGTAGTAGTAGTAGTAGTATTTTTGTTATTATACTACAGCTGCACAAAAGAGCCTCTGAAGGCAACTGCGTTGAAGCGCTGGATGCACACTGACAATCGTTGGAACTAGTAGCTTGTCTCTTTAGGGTCTTTGGTGACATGTGTCAAAAGGCGTCCCAAGTCTTTGATGAAGTCTATTCCTTCGTTATTGACTGGGCCCATGGTCTCAAAGGCCAATGGAATGAAGAGATAGCTGACAGCGAGCTGGCTGTACTTGATGGTATAATTTATAGTATATATTATAATCAGAATTTGTCACTTATCAGCGGCTTGAAAATAAGCAGTCTGTAATTTGGTCAATTTCGGTTTTGGGCACGATTGCAGTCGGTTGTTGTTGGCCGCCGCATAAAATAAGTTACAGGCTGATAGTTATGAAGAATGTAATAGCCTACTACCGCGTATTTCCTATCCGCGAATACGTACTCCGAAACAAAAAACGCCTTGTATGGTATTCGCAAAGGTTGGAATAGGCTACGCTTGGAATAACTTCGCCAGCAGACAGATAGGCGCGGGGAATATTCCTGCAGAGGTCATTATTTATGTTGTTATAGGTTAAGCGCATGCCCAGAATTATTTATAGTCTACGTCTAAGAGTGGTCTACGCGGTCAACTTGGTTACGAATGAAAACAATAATTATAATGGAGTGCCGTGATTCGTACAAATTCAGAGTTATTGTGACAAAAAACAGTTGGCGTGATAGAATACTAAATTATAGCAGATGAATAAATATTTGGCATAAAAGAAAAGTGAATTATAACAGATAAATAACTAATTCTCGGAATACGGAAGTTTCGCGATGGGTAGGCGAATTTGTCCGACGCTGCATTAGATGTTATTCCTCGGCAATAAAAACTCCAAAGGAAAAGTTCGCTCACAAATGCACAAAAAAGGCTGAAGGATGAGGACTTGAAAAGTGTAATAAGGGTTACGAGAGTGTGTGATACGGAGTTAAAGGAAGTTATGAAAGATAGTACAAAGAAGATCATATAAAAACACAAAGCACAAGTAAGAGGAGACATTTGATAACACGAAAGTTTTAAAGAGGAGGGCAAGGAATTAAACTTGGGATGAATTTTCAGAACTTGAAGAAGAAAAAGTTGAAGGAAAAGTAGGAACCATCTCTGAGCCCATTCAAGCATTTCTGACATTGGAGGTAAAGGACGAACACAGTTAATATATGCCCTATTCTAAGGAAAATGTGGTAGAAAAGCTGAAACGGTTGAAACGGACCATGAGTAAATTACCTACATCCTTAATTCAAACTTGGATGGAGGGAAGAAATTGGAGTGGTCTTAACATAGAACTTCAATAAATCCTTACATGTTGGAGAGTGGAGTGCCTCAAGGGAATGGTCATGGGCCATTGCTAGTTATACTTTTTTTAGTAATGACATAGATGATAGAATTTTATCGATAATTTGTAAGTGTGCACATGCAAAACTATTCAGAGCAGTGGGTGGTGAAACAGAAGTGACGACACTGCAGGATAATCTTAGAAGAATGTTCAGAAGGACTGTCAGGTCTTTCTGAACACTTAATTGGGGAAACAGCTCAGTAGTTCATATGGGAAGAGAAACAGTAAGTTAAATAGGGTATGGCTTTGGAAGTGAGCAATGAAGAAAGGGACTTGGGAGTGATTATGCACAAGAGTTCAAAACATGCATGCCTGAGGCAGCAAAGAAGGCTAACAAAGCCAGACATGATTAGAAGGGCAATAAGTCACCAAAGACTGAGGTTGTATATATCACTAAATAAGCCACACTTTGAACACTCTATATTTCACTCCACACTCCAACAACATTGGAGGTTACGATGAGCAACGTAGCTATAACTGAAGCCAACAAGATTGTTACTGGGAAGGGGGCTGTGCACTCATGCAGTCATATAGGTTTTTGGAATTACGAAGGCGTCTCGTAGACGTGAATTATTAAGAAATCGAAAGGAACCTAGGCATACATGTACATTCTCAGTTCAAGAGTTGTAGAATGGTGGAATAGTTTGGATGACAGTGCTGTCACTGCTTTTAAGGGTAAACTTTGAAAATTGGCCATTATTCTAATCATGTTCCTGGTCTAATACTGCAGTGGTTATAGCACAGACTAAAAGTCTTTTGAACCACTTTTAACCCTTAATTGTTGTTTTACACTGAACCTTTAAATAAGCCTTCTGGTTTCTATTGACACTATTGACACCGCCTACTTTAAATTTATGACCTATATTCAATTCATTCAAGTAGTTTTCCCAGCCTGAGACTAAATCTTATAAATTATGGTGACATTTCTAGTTCTGTTGCCCATAGAAAATTCTAAACCGCATCAATGAGCTTATGAGCACATCTCTGACAATTCCATTTGAGCTTTGAGCTTTTAGCTTTATTTTGTTGTCACGTGTTATAGTCTCACAGGGCAAGGGTTTACTTTGAGGATGGACTAGATAAAACGGTTGGACAAGGAACCAATTAATAAAATCAACTGTAGGCAGGCCTAACTGCCTTATCCATGCTATATACAGTATACAAGCGCGACCCTTCGAATGCAATATCGTCGGGTGCCGCGTGAAATTGTAACATCTTTGACGGCGAAAATGAGGCGCAGTATAAATTTCGCCGTCGGTGAAGGCGACAGATTAATTATTAAACCTCTTAAACACGAATGCGACGAATTACAAGCGCTGCCATCGTTGTTTACATCGCCAGTACGCCATGCGTAGAGGAATTATTCCTACATCAGAATCGGAGTAGACTTACACTTCACCGGAGTAAGCCATTTTATGTCGGTAGTAGAAGATACGCCTACCGTCATAACTACCGGCCCTGTGTGTTGAACGATTTAACTCAATTGCCTCACATCATTCACACCTGCAATGGAATGCTTAACTATTCGTTCTGCTAACTTAGCTCAGGAAAAAACATTTTCTTGACAGATTTTCTTGACAAAGAATGTTGCAGCAATTCAAGATCCACTAAATGCAAAACATTACTAATTTTGTCCCATGTATCATGTTTGAGATAGGTGTAGTAGGCCAACCACACTCCTCTTTTAAACACTTCCTCCTATGTCAATTTATCCTTGACTGATGGAAGTCGATGATATCTTGGTCCATTAGAATTGGCAGTTCATGGGAGAAATTGTTTATCAAGAAGAAACAATAGATTGATTCTAGGAGAATTCTGGCAATTAAATCGCAAAGTTTCATAATTTAACAGGTTTGCGTAAATTGCATGCTGCTTCTGCTGCTAATGAGCTGCATAATCCCCACCATCAGCACGACGACGCTCCACACCACAACGATATTTTGCGGACGAATCTGCACATTGTCGAATATACCTAAAGATGACACTAGCCGTTAATTTTCAAGTATACTTAAAAATTATCTTAGCCGACACTCAATTCTGGTACGTGCATTTTTAACCGCAAAAATATGGCGGAAGAAGCTGAATCCTGTACCACCACTTTCTATTCATGTCTTCTATGTAGTTCACTGGATCTGCACATCAAGAGTGGCGTTGGCGGTCATCGGTTTCTTTGGTTTCGTTATTTTATACGCTCTTCGTGTCAACATGAGCGTCGCCTTGGTATGTATGGTTAACCATACGGCCATTGATCTTATGCATTCGAATCAATCGACGACCGGAGGGCATGAGAACAACGACACAGCGGCTGGTGAGGATCGATGCTCAACCAATGCAATCAGCGCCAGAGAGAAATCGGTTTGAATTCATCTTCTGTGTTTAAGCGTATACAAGTAAGTAAGTAAGTAAGTATTTTCTTTAATAATAATGCATCTAACCGCAAAGCATGTAAAAAAATTAACATGCATGGCATACATAATAAAAGCTTAGTAGCAGAAGAGTTAAAATACTGACAAGATATGAATCGCATTACATATCATACAATAGCTTACATATCATGATATGTAAGCTATTTATGTATGGCCTTTTATATGGCATCCATATAATAAAACCACAACGGGTAAAGTCATCCGCACGAGGAACGATCCTGTTATGCTCAGATGGCGAGCTGAGATATTAGCCGATGAAAGCAAACCTCTTAGTATGTGGTCGGAATTTGCTTTAACAGAAGATCATAACATGAGGACTAAACCCATTTCGTACCAACTTCAAAACAGCATTTAGCCGAGTGCGATAGGCAGCATTAGTAAAACCGTACATTGACTGGCCAGTGTGGTTTCTCGGACAACTTCATAGAGGTACGCCCCAGAAAGGTAATAGGCAACGAGAACTCTAAACGCATAAAAAGACTGGTGGTTGGGTTCTATTGCAGATTTGCCCAGACGTAGAGTACATGTTAGGACTACCTCCAAGGACATTCATCTCATCACCTATACCATCCACCAATGGAGGGAGGGCAATCCCTTTAACATTTAACCGCTATTTAGGTTTGGAGGTACTGAGTTTGAGGTTGCATTGTGGAGCCCATATGGGCGAAATGCGTATTGGTCGGAGAAATACGAGTTAGCTAATGCATCGGTAAAGATGTAAAGATTGTATCCTCTATCCACACGTTTTTCAATGATAAATATAAGTGTGAAGTTCAAAATAAGTTTGAAGTTGGGCGGAATTCTTTCTCAATAGAAGGGCGTATAGTTTTCGACTGGTTCGCCATTGAGGCGGGGTGAAGGAGGCAGCTAAGAGAGCAGTTAAACAGAATTGTCACCCAACCAGAGAGAAGATGTGACATAATGGATAGATACTTTTTGGAGACCTGTGCAAAACCAAGAGCACCATTCAGAACCTAATAAGTTCACATTAAATTTATAGAAACTGTTAAAGAAGCAATGAGTTTAAATTTAGGTGCCAAGTAGTTGATGTCAGTTGCGACTTCTTGGTTATGTCGGTTCAATGTCTGGCTTGTTATCCAGCTGATGTTGTTATCACGCTGCCTGCAGCGTACCTCTGGCCATAACTTCAGAGAGCCCCGAGAGCGAGTCCAGTTAATGTGGAAGCATTGACTTTGATGATAAACTGATTGATGCGGGGTAGCTACCGCAGCCGCCTTAGCTGGTTGACCTCCACGATGTTTCACCGAAGCAACAGGTAGCTGAGATGGGGGTCATATAAGGCGGGTCAGAATGTCGCATAGTTATCCGTTTTTCAGGTACGTCGAGGGTTTTACCAATGAAGAAAAAGGCATCGAAGACTTTTTCAAAAGGCGACGACGAGGCTATGGTCTACCACTGATGAGCTGCAAGACCAGCTTGCATGACCACGAGTTTGTCAGGCTTACGTACCCAGTCAGAACGTGGTGTGTAAGGGTGAGGGTTCAGTCAGCCTACGGCATCACGACGCGCGGCAACAGCGGGTTCATCGAGCGATGCGCGACGTAGGAGCGAATTGACGTCGAAATTCGTTGTTTTAATGGAAGCGAACAGGACTGCTTTTTATCGGATATGCCTCAGTATAGACAGTTTTTTAAGTGACCGCTATAGACACTTAAAACAGAAAATCAGTTCCCACTTAAAGTTTTCCGCGGCACCTCTTTGTTGCAATGTAAATAAATTGCAGTTAGGAAACGCTGGTATATTGCGATCATTCTATCTATCACATTCTGATTGCTGTGTTTTCCAATGACGTCCGCTCGATAATGCGAAGGTTCTACAGTTGTACACACAATAGAATAAAAGCTTAATAGTTTTAAACGGGGTTCCGCGAAAACATTTTTAGATCAAAAGGTTCCACGGCCAAAATAGATTGTGAAACGCGATAGACGAAGAGAAAGGATTGGGAGCATGTGGATAAGATACTAACTACTGAGGATGGTCATCGATAGAGGTGGTCAAAATGAAGGCTACGCAAAGTTATGCTGGTGTATACAGAAGGCTCGGAGAAAAGGTGACGTTGGCAGAGAACCAGCTGTTTTTTGTGATGCAGTATAAATGAAGTGAGGGATTCAGAAATAAATAAGGCTCCCGACTGCTAAGGTTGACTTCTATGTGCTTACCTTATGTGACAAGTCGGACGTGGTTGGCGTCTTCGACTTTCGCTAAAGTTTTCTCATTTCCTGTAGTGAAATCATACTTTGACGAAGATTATTATAAATATGCCTTATCCTAATCCTAATCCTTATCCTTAGCCTTATCCTTATACAGGACGGCGAGTTTAATTGGGACAAAGGGACGCAGGGCATCGTTCTTGGAGCCTTTTTCTATGGCTACCTGGTGACACAAATTCCTGGAGGAATTCTCGCGCAAAAGTTTGGAGGGAAAAGAGTGCTCGGTTACTTTTTGGTAGTGGCTTCAGCTGCTACGTTATTCTGCGGTTTTGGTGCTCGACTTAGTCCATACATGCTCATCTTCCTTAGAGTCATCATCGGTATGGGCTCTGTGAGTATTAAGTGGTTTATTGTTTCGGTATTTACATAGTCTTTATTTAGAAATAATATCGTATTGTATCGCATCGCATTTTTTTTATTTACATAGTCAATATTCAGAAATTGTTATGAAACCCAGGGACAATGAGCGTGTGTCCATGTTCTAGAATCTGAGTTATCACGACGAATTTAAAAACTAACTCGACAAATGTTAGGTGATTGAACTTGTTTGGAGTAAAATAAAAGCCAAAGCGTAGACGGAAAAACAAAACGATCGTTAGTAGCTCAAAATAGCTTAGCTATCGAGTCGCTCCAGAACATATATGAAAAATTGTTTAAATCGAGACAACTATCGGAAAATATGTCTAATATCTGATATCCTTATAGATATCTAATATCTTACATCTGAGATGTCTGACATCTGATATCTGAAATCCGATATCTGAGATTAAATACCAACTGTTGAATAATGAACATTGAATATCTAGCATTTAACATATAACACTTAACAGTTAGCATTTATCATTAACATTTAACATATCACGTTTAGCATTTCATATTTTACATTTTACAATTTGCCTGTTACATTTTACACTTAGCATTTCACATTTAATATTTGATATTTACTATTGAATATTCAGTATTTAATATTCAATATTCAATGATCAATGATCACTATTCATAATTCATATTTCATATTTAAATGAACCGTTTGATCGGTCAGACGATCAAATTCAGTGTACGCTGAGCGAGCGGGTTCAACTCAACCCTCAACTGTGTAAGAAAGTGACTCCCCGGACTCGCGATAGACTTGTTTCCCAAGTGAGCAATTCCATCGCGCACAATTGCTCTGCAGTACAACTGCAATTGCGCCGTCGAGATGTGTGAATGCTGTTCTGAGCAAAAAATGTCTGAATAAAGGCGGTATAAAATTTTGGTAATAAAATAAATTAATATTTTGTTTTTCTTATTTTATGTTTCATGATTCAAATTTCATATTTCATATTTCGTGATACTTTTATATTTAATATTTTACACTGTTTACATTTCATGCTTTTTATGCTCTTTGACAAGAAATCACACGACTCAATTTTTTCCTGCCCGTGTAACTGAGAAACCAAAGTGTATCTAACAAGGTGTGTAAAACAAAAAAGTGCATTCAGTGGAAATGAAAAGCTGACCAACATGGGCAAAAATTATTCCTAAAATAAATGTAATAATCAGCAATCAGGAACATAGAAAATTCTTACATGTAGCACTGCGTCGCATTTCAGGGCGTGTGCTTTCCATCAATGCATGATATCTGGGCAAAGTGGGCGCCACCGATGGAACGAACGAAACTCATTGGATTCACTCACGCAGGTTCAACATCTCATCCTCATTCTTACTGGGTCACAAAAAAAGTTTGTGGATATTGGGGTTCAAAATTCTATCTTAAAATTTTGTGTTGTGTTCCAATGCATCAACATGGCATAAACAATAAACGCGGCCTGCAACATGGCATAATTGTGGCCGTTGCCTAACGCGTGCTATTTGGAATCACATGAAACAAAGCTCGGACATTGCACGGCGCCTTTTACAGTGTCCAAGGAATGAGCGTGACTCCGTCCGGTCGCTTTCCATCTTCTCTTAACAAGCCGAGAGGTTCCTTTAGCGCTGGAATCTTTGCTTTGCCAAGAGCTCTCCAGATGACATCGTTCAACATGCTATGTCGCTGATGTTTTCCGCTGCCTCTGCTACAAATTAGTACATGGAGCCCTTTTGCGTCGACGCTATCTCGCTACTGGTGACACAAATGTGACTCGCAGAGCGACGTTGCTAGCCTCAACCCGGCTGCCATTCGTACACCCTCATTTGAGAGGCGCAAGCCTATGGCAGTCACAGAGGTGCTAGCATCCAGTCTCCAGAATGAGGTGCTCATGCGGCCAGCAGGCGAGCACGGTTACATGGATTGTTATTGGACTCCAGCAGACCTTTCCATGCCTTGTCTGTGACTCGGAGGTCCCATTCTTTCTGGCGATGACTCGCTGCTCCTGTTGGTGGTTCTGCATCTGTCAGGGTCTTCCAAGCGTTGAGTGCTGAACTCGCAAGTTCATATGGTTCCTCAGCAGACTCTGTTGGTAGGATGCATGCCTGGAGTTCGTTTGTACTAGCAGCAGACGCCAGAAAGGGAGAAATTGCCAGCGTGGATGCACAACGAACTCCCAGACCACCATCTCTCACCGGCAAAGAAGCCTGGAGCCGACGGTCATTGTCAAGGTCAACATTTTAAATGGTTGACAGTCCTTCTCTCAACAGTTGATTAAACCGAGCCAAGCCCGGGCAATCAGCGCAGACGGTGTGCGCAGACTGTATAAGAGCTTTGGTACACTTTGACTGTTTCTCAGCAGAACCAGATCGTCATGTCATGTGTATAAAGCAAGGACAATTTTCCGATTGCCCTCTCGAGGTCATTAGCCTTTGAATTAAAAACCATGTTCACAGTTGGATCTGGAATCAGAGGTGCACTCAACATGGTCTTGTCCTCGAGGGCTATGCTCGTGAACTCTTGAAACGCATGGTCATTGTTCGACATCTGGGTGTTGTGACACGCGATTTCGCATTTGCTGTGGTTCAAGAGCAATCCCAAATTCTTTGATTCTTGCTAGATTAATTGAACGTCGTCGGCCACTGTTCCTTGTTACCTCCCAATGTCAGGTCATCCAGATATCCGATACGCAGATCCGATCGAAGCTTTATCAGAATCGGTTGCAGCACAAGAAAGAATTCCAGAGGTTCCAAAGGATCCCCTTGCTGCGTTCCTTCTTCGGATCAAATTATGTTTGAACAATATCGCAACAGTTTGAATAGGAAGCGCGAGCAGAAGTGGCAAGGCTCTGGGATCTCTCTCTAACAACTGCCTCTAGAGGAGAATCCCTGCGCAGTGTTGAAGGCATTGGCGAAGTCGAGCTTCACTAGGACGCTGTCTTAGTGCGGTTATCCAACGACGTGTCGCATGGACAGCTGACCCAGTGCCTCCTGGAATGCGAGCAGTTGAGACAGCCTTGTTACCGTATGCGAATTAGCGCACTTTGCCGCCAGACGACGCCATGTGTAGCCCACGGCGATCTGTCTTATACCTGCGTCCTTCTTGCTCAGGGCTTGCACCATAGATGACCTCATTCACCTCTTCGGATAGACCTCCCTTTAGGAGCAGATTCACAAGGTCGGATAGATGTTGTCCGATGTTGTCATCTATTCCATAGGCCATCAGTTCCTTTAAGTGTTGGGAGTTATGCCATCTGGACCACCAGCCGAACCCGGAGGGAAAGAGGAGATTGCCCTAGTGACATCTTCTTTAGAAACTTGAAGCGGGATGAAGCGATCCGAACTGTCCGGATCACACGGCGTTCACTGGTGCAGGCGGGTGCTTTTTCTTAAGTGCGGCCAGAGTTTCCGGTGTGTCCAGCGCCGGCTTATCCTCGCTGCAGATGAGATTGCTTTGAAAATGTTGAGGCTAAATACCTGGCGTGGTCGCATTTAGCGGACTTGAGTTTACGACTTGACGTCGATGGCAATTCATCGATAGTCAACTGGTCTGGCCCCTGCAGTCCCCATTCAGTAATGCGGGACAAAATCATATTTTCGTCCACCTCTTCTTGGCTTCCCTAGAACAATTCCACCGAAGGCCTGCATATCGAACCATTTTACAACGCAGTTTGGTTCTATACGATTGCTTGGATTATATCCGTCAGGAGAGCAGCACAAGATGGCCTTGCTGCTTTTGGGATTCTTTTAATGAGAAGACCGGGTGAGGATGTGAGTGAGAGTTGAGAAGCGATCGGCCCAACGTCCGTTGACAGATCCCGTGAGAAAGCTATCTGCACGCTAGTGGTAAAAGACAACTGTCTTGTAGTATTATGCTTTGAAGAGCCATCCGCCGGTGGCTGGTCAGAACCTGGACAGGGGGCGGTTCGAGGGCCGAGGGCCGTGCCGGTGCATCGTGCCATCTGAGGTATGAGTTTTGAAGTACAATCAACACACCCCGCGAACCCGCGGGCCATTACAAGGTTTTTGACTCGTCTGAGTTTCAATTCACTTAAATTAAATTAAATTATTATTATTATTATTATTGTTATTATTATTATTATTATTTTAAATTATAACATGAGTAACGGTATAGAAATGTTTTAGTAATTTTCGTCCGAGGCAATATTATTATTATTTACTCAGTTATTATTATTATTGTTATTCGAAAGAGCCTCTGAAGGTAACTGCATTGAAGCGCTGGATGAAGATTGACAATCGTTGGAAAAAGTAGTCTCTCTAGGGTCTCTGGTGACATGTTTCTGGAGGCGACCAAAGTCCTTGATGAAGTCCATTCCGTCGTTGTTGACTGGGACCATGGTTTCAAAGGCCCATGGAACGAAGAGATGGAACAGTGATGGAACAGCGAGCGGGCTGTACTTGATCTTTCTGGTGGTTGAGACCTACGCAGGAAACAAAAATAACAGTAGTAGTAGTAATAATAATAATGCCTTTGGTGCGGGAACTTTGGAAACTCCTTTGAGGGGCGACCGACACCGCAATCTTATGTCCATCGTCAAGAAGCGCATTGCAGATTTTTATGACGGATGGCTGACTTTGGCCGACACTACCTTCCAACCAGACGCGGACACCCGCGAAGGGATCGAATGGAAGACAGGCGCTGGCGGCGGCGGTAGCCGCAAAAATGGAGGATGGAAACATTAGTGCGGCAGCTCGCATACTTTGTTCTGACGACACCCCAGCGCCGATTAATGAAGAGACACTGGAACTTCTATGCGAAAAACATCCTGCCCCCGCCGCGTGACCGCCCAGCCATCCTTCGATTGACCTCAAACGCATCCTTCCAGGCCACAGAGTTGGAGATTCGCACAATGATGCGCTCTTTCCCGAAGGGGTCGTCGGGCGGCCCTGATGGGCTGCGCCCCCAACACGTGGCGGAACTGATTGGAGATCCAGACGCGGGACCGGGCTGCTGAGAGCGACTACTGCTCTTATCAATCTACTACTGGCCGGCATCTGCCCTCAAGAGGTACGGCCTATCTTATTCGGAGGTACTCTTTTCGCCCTCCGTAAAAGCTGTGGTGGTCTAAGGCCAATAGCTATTGGATACGTGTGGCGTCGACTCGTATTTAAATGTGCCAACGCATACGCCGTCCCACGTGTCACGCCGTACCTAACCCCTAAACAACTGGGGGTTGGCGTTCCCGGAGGTTGCGAGGCGGCAACCCACGCCGCTAGACGATTCCTGACCAGCATGGACACGAATTAAATAGTGGTGAAGCACAATCTCGAACGCTTTCAATAGTTTGCACCGATATTTCATGCTCGCATCAGTGGACGAACTCATTTCTGATTTATCCGCATATTGCCATTTTGCCAACGCCGAGGCAATATCTCTGAAATTCGGGAGATTCACGATCACAGATCGATGCACTTGGATTCAAAAAAGTGAGCGGGGTATGCAGTCACTACCTTTCAGTTAGACAATTGTGCCTGAAAGACGACACAGTTCACCTGCATAGTCGCGGATCAGCCCGTGCCCAGGCTCGGCTGACCCAGATCTGGCAGAGGGAAGAGCAGGACAAATCGGTGACAGACGGTGCTCAGCAAGGGCCGAAGATGCTGACCCAGCGAGGCGAGGCTTTTCTGCATCAAGGAACAGGAGATACCAACCACCCGAGAAAAGGGAGTGGAGACATCATGAAACATGTCCCGAAGGCTGCTCGATTCGCCTGTTCACAGGCCCTAGAGAGAATCCTGGCTTCCATTAGCAACGATCCAAGTAACATTGAGACATGACTTCATGAATGTACTGCTGCGTGGTGATTGTCCACTCAAATTACGTGAACTGATATTTAGAGGCTCTCTCATCGCTCTTTCCAAGAAATCAGAGGCCTCAGGCCGATTGTCATCGGATATATGGCGCAGGTTGGCAGCAAAATGTGCCAATAGTTATTCCCTGAATAGGCTGGGAGAGTTCTTCACTCCGCTCCATGTAGGCAATGCAACCCCTGGAGGGGGAGAGTCAGCCTTTCACGCTGCAAGAAATTTTGTGACGAATATGCAACGAGACCAGATCTTCGTAAAATTGGACTTTCGCGTATGCTTTCAACACACTGCGGAGAGATGTAATGCTTCGAGCCATCCATGACACCATCCCAGAACTCTATGCGTTCACCCACCAGGCACATTCAATTAAGGCCAACCAACAATTCGGTCGATTTGAAGTGAGGTCTAGGGTGGGACCTCAGCAGGGAGACCCGCTAGGGTTTCTGCTGTTTTGCCTGCCCCGTTACGGGAATTTGCGGTCTCCGTTCAAGCTTGTGTACCTCGACGATCTTTCCCTAGGTGGAAACGTGGATGACGTTCGGCAAGATTTTACAGAGATAAAAGGATAAAACGCTCGGAATTTCCCTGAACAGGCTTAAATGTGAATACAGCTCGGAGTCAGAGATGAATGGAGAGGGTTTCGAGGTATTCAGAAGACGAGAACCAGAGGAAATTTTAATAATAATAATTTTAATAATAATTTTAATAATAATAATAATAATAGTAATAGTAGTTGGAGTAAATGGAGTAGTAGTAGTAGTGGTAGTAGTAGTAGTAGTAGTAGTAGTAGTAGTAGTAGTTGCTGTTATTACTGTCGATTTATGATCATTGTTATTTTGGTATTGTTATGGTTGTTTTCGTTATAATAATCGCTGCAATTGTTACTCCTATAAATAAATAACAATATTGTTTTCTGGTAATAAACATAGAATAAATCACGAAATGTCATCGTCTCGTGATCACTTCGCTTTTATTGGTATAAAAGAAATCTACAGATTATGATCATAAGTGATTAGAAATGCAACATACAGGCAACATACATGCACCTTACATGATCAATCTTTTTGCAGGTGCTCAAATTGGGAACGTCATTGCCTTGCCTCTTTCAGCATTGCTGTGCGATTATGGATTTGACGGCGGATGGCCTTCAATTTTCTACATATTAGGTGAGCTAAACTATCATCATTCTCTCTAATTCACAATAACGATTCTTTCTATAAGCTCTACATTTTCCGAAGACAAATTGTGGGATGCCCGAGAAAAGCAAAAATTCTCCTTCAAATAAAGAAGTTGTACTGTTCCAATTACACACGCTGTCAATTATCAAGACTATTAACCGTTTGGATCATAAGAATCGCCAGATGTACTCTACCGTTTAAAAGTCTTCGACGTCGTAGAGAATAAATCACGCATTGAATGTTATGTGCTCGCATTGCGTTTGGAGTGGGGAACGGACAAAAGCCCCCGGACAATAGCCCCTCCGGTTTTGGGTAGGACATTTGCCACCCAGACAAAAGCCCTACTAGTGTGAAGAATGAACAGATGATGACAAGTTATATATTTAACTGCCATTATGTAAAATATATGAAAACAAGCAACTATTGTCGTGTCGTAATGGAGACAAAATGAGTCCAGTTCTGAATCTTTATTTATCTTGCTGGATGCATAGATACTACAAACAGTCCGTGACACGACTTCATTAGCGGTGAAGGTCGTCGGCTATCAAGCAGCAAGGCTAGTTGGTTGGCAAACTGTCGCGATAATCATCTCCCGTTAATAAGAGAGAGTGGGTGAATTATGTACAACTATATAGATGATAAATATGAGAATTTAAGCGGTGAAGGTCAGCTAGTAAGTATGCTTACAGTTGGTCACAGTCAGCCAGTGACACGCGATAATAATCTCTCTGAGAGTGGGTGAAGACTCCTATATATGAAAATCTAGTGACCAATATTATTCTATATTAACTCTTAAATACGAGGCAATACTGTATCAATATGTCATGTACACTGTGCCATGTATGACGCATATCATCCTTGTCATGGATGTGTCGTTAAATAAACTTATTACACACACTTGCACACCTCATATTACGAACCATTTCGTCTTAAAACTTTGCAGGTATTGGAACCAAAGCAATATGTCAATCCACTAAAAATAGATAGTTTACAGGTTAAGTGACACTTAGCCGACATGGACACATCCATGCACACGTACATATTGTTCATACAAATATGCATCATATGCACACACGTGCAAGCATGAATATCTAATTTGGGCGAGCTTTTGTCCTGGGGGCTGTTGTCCGGGGTTTTTCTTCGGGGAATTTTGTCCGCGGTCTTTTGTCCTACACTCATTACCCGGAGGAGGGAGGGGCAATTGTCCGTTTCCCATTATTTATTTACCGTCAAGTAATAATGGTGCAAAAACAGGAGATAGAAAATGAGACTGATCAACATCAGTCTCATTTTCCACGGGCAATCTACGGGCATGTCTGTCGGATATGGGAGGGTAGAAGAGCCATGAGCCTAAGCCATGACAGAGTTGATATGCTCCAATACAAACAGACTGTGATTTCCCTTCTCTGACTGAATGCAAGGGCACAATACACAAGTCTGAGTCCCCAAGGGAGATAATTACCTTGTCAAAATGAACACAAACATTACTAATGAAACTATTGAAACAATAATGGGTCGAAACAAACAGACAAAATACATGTACATAAAGACCCACACACACGCATGCACACACACACCTACACACATATATACATGTAACCTGTATTGGGGCTATGAGCGGACACTCTATAGCTATCTAGTCCGCAATGGATTCACTACGAACAGAGCATTTGTTCGTAGGCAAATTTGTACCTTCGTCTTTAAAACAGATAAATACTTACAATGACAAACATTGATAATGTGTTTCAACCACGGTTTTGGCATTGTTAGAAACATTTCTAAATGGTTCAATTGTTATGTAAAGTCTATTGCCATGTGCAATGTGCACTGCCATCTCAATGTCCGATATGATTGGCGGGTCGCGGACAAAACCCCTCTGACAAATCCTCTGACAAAAACCTCTGACAAAAGCCCCTCCTAAGTAGGACAAAAAACCCATAAGCATATTTTTAAAAACTTTTTTTACTTTTATTATTTAGAAACGTGTGTCTACTTGAAAGCCAGAATTAAAGCATGTGTCATATGTGTCATTTCAAAGTCTCATGCGGTCACTCAGTTATCGTCGTGCAATAGTTAAATAGCAAATGGTCTTTTTGTTGTTAATGTATGACAGGTCTAAGTACACTGTGCGAAAGTCATAGGCTATCTGCCCCACGTCTTTTTCAGACGCGTCGGGTGAGTCTGTGCAGAGCGTAGGCCTGTGTATGTTATATGTGACATGATTTCTTATATAAGTTAGACCAGAGGCGTCAATCCCCCTCTAACTGATGGAGGCAAACACCTTGGTTCCAAGTGTCAGGTAGCCAAGACTCAAAAAATACCCCCGCCCCTATCTGGACGCCTCTGAGTTAGACTACTGAGTGTCACTTGTAATGTTGTGCAGACTTTCTTAGTAATGTCAGTTATTATGGTATGGCTTTTAATTGCAGAAGCTAGTTAGGGCAAGAGGGAGGTTTTTGTCCGGGGGGTTAGTGTCCTGCCTAAAACAGGGGGGTTACGTCAGAGGGTTTATTGGGAGGTTTATGTCAGAGGGGTTTGTCAAGGTGGTTTTGTCGTACACCCATGATTGTCAGGTACGAGACGGCCCCTCTGAAATTCTCTCCGTAGAAATCGAAATTTGTACCTTCGTCTTTAAAACAGATAAATACTTACAATGACAAACACCTATAATGTGTTTCAGCCACGGTTTTGGCGTTGCTAGAAACATTTTAAATACAAAAATAATGAGAAGAGCATGCACGGATTATCATGGTGATAAAAATGCTGATTTTTTTATAAAAGACAAGGGACTTGTATTGGTCATAATTATAACATTTAGGGTTAGTTTCCAACAATCATTATAACTTTTTATCTGTTCAAAATAATATAAAATCATACCTATTTCATAGACCTTACTTCTGGGTTTAGGCTAAAGCTGCATCTGGCAACCATACTACTACGCGATTCTAAGTTCATGAATTGTGACACACCAGCTTGTGCGTACGGACATTCTATAAACATTTACGCGATTCTTATTTTTGTCTTTTAGGAGTTCTTGGAATCATCTGGTGCGTAGTATGGCTGCTTCTAGTCAGTGACACACCAGCACAACATCCGCGCATTACTGCATACGAACGAAAATATATTGAAACGAGCATCGGAGGAGGAGAACACCATCTCCCTGTAAATAACATTTTTTTAACATTAAAAGTTCTTTGATGAAAGTCACTGAAAGTAAGATAAGGACGGAGTTCATTTTGAAACCCCATTTTTTCACCCAATGCTGTGTTTTTGGTGGGTCGCGGACAAACCCTCCTTGACAAAACCCCTCTGACAAAAACTCCTCTGACAAAACCTCTGATATAAACCGGGGTGGTTAATGTCCTGTCCTGTTTTAGGCAGAACATTAACCGCCCCGGACAAACCCCTCTCTTGCCATAATTAGCTTCTGCAATTATAGGCCATACCACAATAACTGACCTACTATCAAAGTCTCCACAACATTACAAGTGACACTCAGAACGACTATTAGTGTAACTCAGAGGCGTCCAGGTATTGGGGCGGGGGGGGCATTTTTTAGTCTTAGAGGATATCTTGACTATCTGATACTTGGAACCAGGGTGTTTGCCTCCATCAATTGACACATCTGGTCTGACTTATATAAGAAATCGTGTCACAGATAATAAATACACATACGCCTCTGTTACATGTTATCTACTCACCACTTAAATAATGACGTCTGCAGGAATATTCCCGGCGCCATTCTGTCTGCTGGCGAAGTTATTCCATGGCGTAGCCTACTCCAACCCTTGTGAATACCATACAAGGCGTATCTTTATTTTCGGAGTACGTATTCGCGAATAGGAGATAAGGCGGTTAATAGGCTATTACTGTCTTCATAGCTACCAGGCCTGGGCCCATAATTCTCTACTAATCTTCTCCATAATCTTCTACTACCGACATAAAATGGCCTACGCCGGTGTAGTGGGCTATGTTGGTAATTATAAGAGCAGCGCAGCGCAGCAGCGCAACGCTAGGTGTAAGTCTACTCCGATTCTGAAGTATGATTAATTCCTCTACGGACGGCGTACTGGCGATGTAAACAATGATGGCAGCGCTTGTGATTCGTCGCATTCGTGTTTAAGAGGTTTAATAACTAATCCGTCGCCTTCACCGACGGCGAAATTTATACTGCGCCTCATTTTCGCCGTCAAAGATGTTACAATTTCACGCGGCACCCGACGATATTGCATTCGAAGGGTCGCGCCTGTATACTGTATATAGCATGGATAAGGCAGTTAGGTCTGCCTACCGTTGCTTTTGTTTAATGGGTTCCTTCTCCAATCGTTCTATCCGGTCCATCTTAAAATTAAACCCTGTGAGACTATAACACGTGGCAACAAAATAAAGCTTAAAAGGACTTGTCAGGGATACAGATGTGCTCATAAGCTCATTGATGCGCTTTAGAATTTTCTATGGGCAACACAATTAGAAATGCCACCATAATATATAGTCTCAGGCTGGAAAAACTACTTGAATGAATTGAATATAGGTCATAAATTTAAAGTAGGCGGTGTCAATAGTGTCAATAGAAACCAGAGGGCTTATTTAAAGGTTCAGTGTAAAACAACAATTAAGGGTTAAAAGTGGTTCAAAAGACTTTTAGTCTGTGCTATAACCACTGCAGTATTAGACCAGGAACATGATTAGAATAATGGCCAATTTTCAAAGTTTACCCTTAAAAGCAGTGACAGCACTGTCATCCAAACTATTCCACCATTCTACAACTCTTGAACTGAGAATGTACATGTATGCCTAGGTTCCTTTCGATTTCTTAATAATTCACGTCTACGAGACGCCTTCCTAATTCCAAAAACCTATATGACTGCATGAGTGCACAGCCCCCTTCCCAGTAACAATCTTGTTGGCTTCAGTTATAGCTTCGTTGCTCATCGTAACCTCCAATGTTGTTAATGCACACCTATTCAGCCTGTCTTTGTAGCTGTAACGATGCATATACACAGTTCAACTTATCCTGCCTTGGTTTGGCCATCACGCCTCTTCATGTACATATTCATAAGTTCAATTGAATATTAATTAATCAATAACTACTGCAAACTTTCATCGTCAATTATATTGCAAAAACAGTCAAAATCAGCAAAATATTTAAATAGAATTCTAAGATATAGATTGATAATGAACTAATCTAACTTATGACTACCTAGCCAGCCTAGATTAGCTAATAGTGCTTCTTAGGTCAGATATCTACCTCCCACGGGAATGGAGCAGATCTGCAGTGGATTTCTGTAGTGTTCATTTGGGTTCTTTCTTTGTATAAATTCTGTCGATGCTTCTTCTCGGATGATTGTTGCCTCTAGCCTCTTCACCTCAAATGTTTCTGTGCCGTCCTCCACTCGCACTCGTCACGTCCGAATGATGAATCGGACTTAATGTGATACTTGCGTAGCCTCGATTCCGTTGACAAGTATGTCAGAAGAGACACACTATAGATGCTGATATTAATCTCTCAGTCCATCTATATTAACGTGAAAAGAGTTTCTGCATTCCACCGCTCATGACCGATAGTTCGAGAACGAAAATAACTCCTGATTAAACACGGAGAATATATCCATCATTACTCGACGATCACAGTACTGTTCGCCACTACACCATTCGCACCCCTCAGCAGTTCTAGACGAACCTGGGTCAAATAACTGTCCGAACTCCTAAAACTTCTTTGAGAGTTCGCAACTTGAGAATTACGTGTTGACTTTTTCTCAGCACCAGCAATACTGAACATCTTATTGCAAACTCTCGCAGCCCGGATGACGCATTTTCCCGTACAATCCCCAGCAGACGACCGATGGCCAAAATCAGACCTTTTAACATTGCATCCTGAATGTCGAATGGCAAACGACCAGTTCTCCCCAACAACACTGTTACTAAGGGCTCTAATTTAACCTTATACCTTTACATTATATTTATAGGCTGGCATTAATTAACTCTGAATTAATTTAACTAATTAACATTGACTGCATATTATAATGTTGATAATACATAAGAAATGTGGGTTTTAATAGGAACATCGCTACAGTAGCTTGTAGCCCCATATAATTTTCGTAACTCGTGTTTCCACTTTCTCCAACTTTGCCTTGGAGTGTGGAGTGAAATATAGAGTGTTCAAAGTGTGGCTTATTTAGTGATATATACAACATCAGTCTTTGGTGACTTATTGTCCTTCTAATCATGTCTGGCTTTGTTAGCCTTCTTTGCTGCCTCAGTCATGCATGTTTTGAACTCTTGTGCATAATCACTCCCAAGTCCCTTTCTTCATTGCTCACTTCCAAAGCCATACCCTATTTAACTCACTGTTTCTCTTCCCATATGAACTACTTAGCTGTTTCCCCAATTAAATGTTCAGAAAGACCTGACAGTCCTTCTGAACATTCTTCTAAGATTATCCTGCAGTGTCGTCACTTCTGTTTCACCACCCACTGCTCTAAATAGTTTTGCATGTGCACACTTACAAATTGTCGATAAAATTCTATCATCTATGTCATTACTAAAAAAGTATAACTAGCAATGGCCCATGACTATTCCTTGAGGCACTCCACTTAACACTGTCATCCAGCCAGACAACTTGTTACCTATGCCTGATCTATATAGTTAGGCTATGTGCCATGTGGTTCGCTTCAGTTTCCCTTTTTAAGCACTGCTACTATAAAGGCACACTCCAACATGTAAGGATTTATTGAGTTCTATGTTAAGACCACTTCAATTTCTTCCTTCCCTCCAAGTTTGAATTAAGGATGTAGCTAATTTAATCATGGTCCGTTTCAACCGTTTCAGCTGTTCTACCACATTTTCCTTAGAATAGGGCATATATTACCTGTGTTCGTCCTTTACCTCCAATGTCAGAAATGCTTGAATGGACTCAGAGATCGTTCCTTACTTTTCCTACAAAAACAGTATTTATTGAATACTTCAGTAGCTTCTACTTTAAATTACTTCTCTCTTCTCTCGTTGTTTTCCAACGGCCCTACCCTTTCTTTTCTATTCTGCCTGTTTCTAACATAGTTCTATAAACTATTGCATATATATATATATATACTTTATAAACTATTGCATATACATTATGTACATTTATACACTCTCGCAATCCCGTTCTTTGATTCCTTCTTCAACTTCTGAAAATTGATCCAAAGTTTAATTCCTTGCCATCCTCTTTCTTTAAACCTTTCGTGTTACCAAATGTCTCCTCTTATTTGAGCTTTGTGTTTTTATAAGATCTACTTAATACTGTCTTTCATAACTTCCTTAAATTCAGTCCAAGTATCATACACTCTCATAACCCTTATTACACTTTCCAAGTCCTCATTCTTCCGCCTTTTTTGTTCATTTGTGAGAGAACTTTTCCTTTGGAATTTATATTGCTGAAGATAAATGTCTAAAGTGCCTACCAGTGTCGAACAAATTCGCCTATCGATCGCGAAACTTCCATATTCCGAGATATAGTTGTTTATTTGTTATAAATCACTTTTCTTTTGTGCCAAATATTTACTTGTCTGTTATGATTTACTATTCTCTCAAGCCAACTGCATTTTGTCATAATCGTTCTGAATTTGTACGAATCACAGCACAGAAACTCCATTAATTTTATTGTTTTCATTCGTTACCAAGTTGACCGCGTAGACGCAAACTTGGACGTAGACTGTAAATAATTCGGCGCATGCGCTTAACCTATAACCACTTAAATGATGACGTCTGCAGGAATATTCCCGGTGCCATTCTGTCTGCTGGCGAAGTTATTCCATTGCGTAGCCTACTCCAACCCTTGCGAATACCATACAAGGCGTATCTGTATTTTCGGGATACGTATTCGCGAATAGGAGATATGGCGGTAGTAGGCTATTCCTTTCTTCATAGCTGCCAGCCCTGGCGCGTCTAGAAAAGCCGTGTCACAGATAGCCTATGAACGTGTATATACATTAACAACAAAAAGACCAAGGAACTAATTAACTCTTTGCTATTTAACTATTGGACTACGATACCTGAGTGACGCATCAGACTTTGAAATGACACATATGACACATGTTTTACTTCAGACATTAACGTATATACACGTTTCTAAATAATAAAAGAAAAAAAGTAAAAAAAATTTATTCTTGGGTGTTTGTCCTACTTAGGAGGTTTTTTTGCCAGAGGAGGTTTTGTTAGAGGGGTTTTGTCCGGGTCCCATTTGGCTGGCACAAAGGTGTAACTTCCGCTACACCTATGCTCCTTTATAACACACGATGAATTTCGAGGCTTCTTCAAGACTTGTTATTTGTCTTAATCAAGGGGATATAACAAGAATCAACAGTTCGATTTGCGCTATAGTTTACTGTGTTACTGCTAAAACAACTAGTTTGAGCAGATGTGAAAAGCATGCAAGGTGTGATGGTTTCGCGGTTTCTTAAAATCTGTTTCCTATTAAAGAGATTCACTGTCCTTAAGCAGTGTGATATGCAGGTCTCTGTGTTTGCGGATGTTAAAATCCTGTAGAAATTTAAATTATTTTAGATCTGTTGTTAAAACTGGTGATCGACCAATTTTGCTGTTTCAGCTAAGCAAGACTCCGTGGCTGTCGTTTGCTAAGTCACCTGCCGTCTGGGCTATCTGTGCAGGACATACAGCTGGCAACTGGGGAACATACACTCTGCTAACAAATCTCCCGGCTTATATGAAAGAAGTGCTAAAATTTGATATAAAGTCGGTGAGATTGTCAACTTTTCTTTTTTGCTCATTGATATAAAAGTGAGAGAACAGAAATAGCTATACGCCAATGTCAAGCATGTCAGAAGCACTAGTATTGATTAATTGTTTGGAGTACAACGAACTTGTTACCTTGCTCATACTTGCTCTTGCTCTTACTTGCTAACTTGCTTACTTACTAGCATACTTGCTACCTTGCTCTTACCTTGCCGTACGCGTTACCTTAGAACCCGTCGGCTGAAAAATGCGTCGACTTACTGCAACGGCAAATTTACTACTCGCATTTTCTTTAAAGAACTTAAACACACCTTCATTGTAACATTGTATCCCGACTAAGATGGAGGCGACTCGATTGAACTTAACGACATTTATTAAAATGTCCGAATGAGCTGTTGTTTTCGATCTGTATCTTAAATGCTAATGATAATGCTAATGACGGCTAATGATGGCTTGTTATAAACTTTGATATTGCAGAATGGACTGTTTTCTGCAATACCGTATGTTCTCTTCTGGCTTTTTATCAATGTCGGTGGAGTTATCTCGGATATGCTCAGACAACGTGGGTGGAAAACGAAAACCGTCAGGAAAATGATGATGACCCTCGGTAAAATCTGTGTAACTTCAATCTTGTAACTAAAGCTGTACTTAAATCTGAAATTTAATTGTTATGAAAACAGTACCAATCAGAATCGTGGCAATACTTAACTTGGATGTTATCCCCACAATTATTTATTTATGTCATTGATGTTAACAATCAGTACATCCTAGGATAAATTGACCCGGGAGTTAATTCTTCGTAGGAACAACTGAGTTATGGAGTGCATTGTACCTAGAACACACACACTCCCGCGGAGTTAATTCTTCCCAGGACAAATCGATAACAATTATAACAATTACAACTCGTCATATGACTCGGCGATGTCCATCTGACTTCAACTCACCGAAAGCCTCTGCTCGACGACGCCAAGCCATAAACAAGCCTACTTTGACAAACCGCTGTTAAACGCCGTTCTGTCTGCACTAGAAGAAAAGCAACAGGATCCCTACGACCAGGCGAGACTAAGGGCCCTGCAGTCACCGTACGCCTCAGACTGGCCATACGCTCTCCCGCTCGTTTCTCGCGATCTCAGACTGGAGGACGATACCGTGAGGGTGGCGGTCGGCCTACGATTAGGGGTGGCCATCTGCGAGCCACACACCGGCGCATGCGGCGCGTTCGTCTCAGCCAGAGGCGCACATGGCCTGTCCTGTTCATTGGGTTTTGGCCGTCAAGCCAAGACACTGTAATATCAACGACCTTATCCATCGCAGCCTCAACAGAGCCGGTATTCCAGCGGTCAAGGAACCGTCAGGTCTTTCTAGATTAGATGGAAAGAGACCGGATGGGCCGACCCTGATACCGTGGAGTGGGGGGAGGAGGAATAGCGGAGATAGCAGCCACAAGGAAACACACAAAATATTTTGAGCTGGAGAAGAAATATACTTTTGTTCCAATCGCAATAGAAACCTTCGGTCCCCTCAATAGTGAGGGCCTCGCCTTTTTGTCTGAGACTGGACGCCGACTTTCGACAACTAGAGACGACACCCGAGAGACAAACTTCCTTTTCCAGAACTTGTCGGTATTGATAAAACGTTTCAGTGCGGTGGCTTTTTAGGGCACTGTGATTACAATCCTATGACAAGCAGCGACCCAGATGGCCTGATGACAGATCCGTTGGCAATGCCAATGATGAATAATACTATATTTGTCATAATACTACTACTACTACTAATACTACTACAACTAATAATAATAATCATAATAATAGTATTAGTAATAATAATGACAATAATTATAAGAATAATATTAACAATAAAAAATAACAATAAAAATAACAACAATAACACTAACAATAACAATACCAACACAGCCAATAGCGATAAAAATAACAACAGCAGTGACAATAACAGTAACACTAACAATAGCGATAACAATGACTATAATAATATCAATATCAATTATAATTACAATAACGATAACAGTGACAACAACAACAGCAACAATAATAATAATAACAACAACAACAATAATTAACTCCCCTATTGCATTAGACATCGGAATCAATTTATCCGAGGAAGAATTAACTCCTCTGGAGTCAGTTTGTCCTAGGTAGAATTAACTCCCCTATTGCATTGGATATGGGAGTCAATGTAACCTATGGAGAATTAACCCCTCGGGAATCAATTTGTCTTGGGTAGATAGGTAGAATTATTCGCAGGGGAGTGTATTTATCCTAGGAACAATTAACTCCAGGGTCAACTTATTACGTTTGGCGAGAAGATAAGAAAACATGAAGCATTAAGCTGACCGTCTGATTTGTTGAGAAATATCCATGCATCAATTTCCATGTGTACTTTATAAATGTTCCAGGCTATTACATTTATCTCCTCGTATCGTTTCTGTTGGTGACAGCTTTTTTCGATTTCTGCTTCTCCTGTTTGAGGGATTTCGCTGAATGTCGACCTAAGCGCACAGATGCAAACACGGCCGTGTGTGTCGAACGCGACCCTGTCCATTTGATGAATTGGGACATTGGGTCGTTCACGTTGTTCTCCAGATTATCTTTTGACGTAATTAAACATTGTCCTCTCGATAATAGGAAGAGAAAGTAAGGCTTCCCGTAGCCTTACTTTCTGTTTTCTACGGAGACACCATCTAGCTGCTTGCGTCCTCCACCGCCTGTCAATAGACTTATTCGCCCGTGGGCACTGGTTTATACCGGCTAGCACTAGGTCGCACACCACACGCGTTCCGTTTTAATCAGGAGGAATCTCGTGAAGGTGGCGGGCTGGACCTGTGGGAGTGGGGAGGGGGGCTTCTGTCCCAGAAGCCCCCCTCCCCACTCTCATACACCCCACTTTCCATGAAGGAAACGAGAGGATTGGCCATTGCGGACTTGATTTGTCATAGCGCCGGTGTTGTAAGCGGGTCTCCCTAACGTGGCTTTTGTGGGCGCTGAGAAGTTTTCTAAGATTTACATTACATTACATTACATCAATTGTGTTTCGCGGAACGTAATATTTTAATTAAACAACAAGACGACAACTGCGAATTTACAGTTTCTTAGCTCGATCAAGATCTGTAGCTATTCAATCGGGTACCAGCGTATCTGTTTAGAATGTTTAGTGTTCGAAAATTTATATTTTTCCGGACTCGTTTCACTCTTCTCAATCACATACCCTGTATAGCTCAGGATATCAGGCCAGATCATTGCAATTTTTACTTAAAACAGCCTCAGCATCCTCCAGGTCGCCTCAGATTATTTTTTAAATTGTCCCATCTGTATCACATCAGATCTTGTCCATTCTCTCTGTATTAAGCTATCTTGACACAGTTTTAAAATTGCCGTCTCTTGTTTAAATTTTGATCCCCTTTCTTCTCACCTGCTTTTCTTTAACCCCAATGAACATCGGACCTCTCTCGACCCAACGTTTCTCGCTACCTATCGCCACAGAACAGTACTCCTACCTCAACACCATTCCACCCGGACCATTGCTACTCATCCGCTGTCCCATAGGTCATCATTTTGCATTAACCCACCGACAAATCTTATTCACCCTGATGCTATCTGGCGACATTGAGTAAAATCCTGGCCCCAACACTCAGCCAACTAGATGTTTCGTCTCTTTTCCCCCAACATTCGATCAATGCTAATCCCAAAAAACTCCATCCCCCTAAGTTACATCTCCTATCCACTAGCCCACCAGACCTTACTCATTGCTCTTCAAGAAACCTGGCTATCCACTTCGTCTACATTGCAGATTCCCTACCTCGTGCCTACTCCCTTCATAACTTCCCTCGCACGACCTCCTCCGCAAAGTCTAAAAAAATCTGGTGACGACTCTGCCTTCCTGGTACGTGAACCCGGTGTAACCACAAATTCTTCCAGTCACACCTTCCGATCCTTCGAATGCTCCTTCAGATCTCCTTACAGTCTTCAACATCTACCGTCCTCCAACTTCCTCTGCATACTCCTCCAAATCCTCAGTCTTTCTCGACGAATTTGGATCTCTCCTCTCCGCACCGCTGCAACTACTCCTAACGAATTCGTAATCACGGGAGACTTCAACATCCATATTGACAATCCCTATTGCATCTGGCTTCCTAAGCCTCTTCTCATCATTCAATCTCGTCCAACACGTCAACTTTCCAATCCACATCAAGAACCACACACACTCGACCTTGCTATCACTTCCGCGGCCTCCCACCTATCTCCCAAGCTATCACACTCAATTCTAAACATTTCCGACCACTACCTTGTCATTGTTGACCTTGAAGTTAAGTCTTTTCCTTGCCCTCGTCCAACCACTCACTCATCTCGTTCCATCGGGTTCATCGACCGTCAGGCCTTAATCAAGGACAATCGTAACTCCAAACTTTTTCTCAATCCTCCTCCTTCTCTAGATGATCTTCTGTCTTGCTACAATTCAACACTCTCCAACTTCCTTGATACTTATGCACCATTACAACACACAGTTCATGCACATCTAACCTTTGGTTCACCTCCTATCTCCAAGCCTTCAAAACCTTCCGTAGGCGCTGTGAGCACAACTACAAGTGCGCCAAAGACTCGACATTTAAGGCAAAAAGCAGACATCAACCTCAAATCCGCCACACATCGCTGACACCTTCTGCTCTTTCTTTCTTCTGAGACAAAATCTCAACTCTTCGTTTCACACTACAATCTTTTCTAGCCTCCAACTCCTCCAGCACTGTTCCGCTGATTTCTCCCAACCCTGCACCGCCTTCCCATCAGTCATCACTCTCGATTCTATCTGCTGCCACTGAAACAGAAGTGCTACTCCTCTTAAATTCCCTTCCCCACAAGCAATGTTAACTCGATCCTATCCCCACCTCTCTCCTAAAAGACTGTGCTTCGATCCGTGTTCCTGTGATCACTAACATCGTCAGTCTTTCGCTCTCTACCGGAAATTTTTCTATGGTCTTTAAACACTCTATCGTCTCTTCCCTGCTGAAAAAAGCAAATCTAGACAAAGAAAATCTTTCTAACTACTGTCCCATCACCGACCTCTCCTTTCTGTCTAAATTAACTGAAAGAATTGTTCTTACCCGCCTTAATGACTACCTCTCAGCAAACTCACTCCTAAACCCCCACTGATCAAGCTTTACTAAACATCACTCCACAGACACTCTGCTTGCCTCTCTATATAACAAATTGGTATATGCAGTCAGCCACCAACAAGTTTCCTGCCTCCTCGACATCTCTGCTACATTTTATACCATTGACCACAGCCTTCTTTTGGTTTCGCGTTTCTGGGACTGCTCTACTCTGGTTCCAATACCACTTATCTTACAGATCCTTCTCTGTCAAAGCCTCCAAACTCTGTTCGCAACCCCTTCCACTCACATGTGGTGTCCACCAAGACTCCGTCCTAGGACCACTCCGCTTCAATCCTCTATACCACACCATTATCTCTTCTCATACAATCATCCTCTGTTGACCACCACCTGTATGCAGATGACACCCAAGTCTACATGTTCTTCACCCAAATCTCTTTCTCCACCTCCATTGCACAATTACTGAATGTAGTAAACTTAGTCTTCGAATAGATGTCATCTAACCTCCTCTGCTTCAACCCTTCCAAAACATGATTTATCCTCACAGGCCTCCCCGACTAAATCAAGGAAATACCCGACCCGCTAACTCTTCATCCCTTCCCTTCACCCCGGATGCCCCAATGCGATATCTTGGCGTCACCTTCGATCCTCATCTCTCTTGCTTCAATCACATCTCAAACCTCTCTCGCTCCTGTTTCAAACACATTCGTGACCTCCGCCGTATCCGACCCGTGCTCGACCTCAAAAACTGCTTCCACCATTGCTAACCTCCATCATCCAAGCAGGCTCGACTAATTAATCCAAAACTCATCAGAGCTGTCACCAGAACACCGGAGCATCATCACACCAGTCCAATCCTCAAACCACTTCACTGGCTAAAAATCCCAGAGCGCATTCACTTCAAAATCTTCTAACTAACTTACAACTCCATACAACATTCCCAGCGAACTCTTCACCATCCAGCCAACCCGCTCTACCTTATCGTCCTCTTTCATCACCCTCACTCGACCTACGATCACATCTCATCTCAAGTTCTCCAACCACGTATCAAACGCCACATCTCGTCTCTGGAACGACCTTCTAGGTTCCCTAAACTTTCTTTACCATTACTGCCCCTCATGCAACATCATCTGTTCCTAGCGCCTCTGTCAATCCTACATCGGGCTTTCCATTCTAAACTGAAGTCCCACTTTTTCAATAACTTTTACCCAGACTGCAATGCACATGCAATTTATTTTTAAAATTTAAGTTATGTAGTAAAAAGAAATTGACATCGACCAACGCGACACCATCCTTAACAGCTACGCTGCCTCCCTGTTGACCTTCTGGAAATAGCACTTTGACCGCCCACGGACTATCCTTTGGACAACCTTTTCGATTTGACGCAGCGCAAGTGAATAAGCTGGAGCCATGCGCTTATCTTTAAAGTGGCGCTTTAGAAATTTTGAGATCACGATTACGATTACCTCCCCATTTTTATTTTGCTCCATGATTTCTGGATTTTTGTTGGAGTCACTTTTTTCCTATCACTAAAAGAAACTATCCTTGAAAGTTTCAGGAAGTTTACTTATCATCTAGGGGTCCCCGAGCACTTTCGTTTTTAGAAAAATGGCGAAAATGACAGTTTTTCGAGATAAGAGAAGTCATAAGTCAGAAGAGATAAGAAGAATTTATTTTGTTGTATACATGATACAAGCTAGAGAATAGTAAAATAGATCAGTTAAAGCTAATATTAATAAAGTTAATGAGTTGATATGTTAAATTTATGTCACATTACTGCCTTTTTTGCAGCTACTGCATGCTTTTAACTGATATATTATGTGCAATGAGCACATAGTCATTTCGCGGGACGGTTGCTTCTGAGGAGATTTGACCGTCGCTTCGATCCTGTTCGACAACCTGCAACTAAGGCTGGCAACTAAGGCTGTCAGCCGAAGCTTACTACCGGCGTAATAAAATCGGTTTTTGGGTACTCGAAATTCCGTAAAAATGCGCGATTTTGTCTGTACACATATTTCATAAATTTTGGCTTAGTGCCCGGGCAATTAAATCGATTCTCGGGTGTCCGACATTCCGCAAATATGCGCAATTTTCTACAATTACTAACAAAATATCCGCATGTTCGGATATCCGGGTATCCGACCACGCGAGTCGACGGGTAACCGCGTCGTCATTTCAACATTTTTGACAGCCTTACCTGCAACACATTTCATAGAGTTCTTCTCCTTTAGATGAGCTCAAGAAGTCTTACTCTTAAATCTGCTACTTCAGCGCGGTCATTAACTACGTTCAGTGCCCGCAGGTTGATCAGTGACAACTGATACGTGGCAGAACTCGACCAGATTGCAACATCTTCTGTCAAAACTGTGGATTTAACTGTATTAAATGAAAGACATACCATGAGTCAATCGTAGTCATATCAGTCAGGGTTGCTGTTAATGTTACTTACGTCAGAAACCTGGGCTTGTGTCTACCACCAGTAGTCACACATATTCTAAGTATATTTGGCAAGTTTTGATGACCTGGATGGGTCATTATATCGGTAATAATAGTCATGGACACGACGATAAGCGGTGAAGTTAAGATCTTCTTTAGCAATTCTTCGTCTGTCAAGTTGTCATGGTGAACGAGGCCAAATTTATCGAGGCGATAAAGTTATTATCGCTTAAGTCCACAATACATCGTTCATTTAGTCTCGTTCACGATGGCAACATCACAGACGTGTGCTGCTGATTTTCAACTCTGCATGCTGAAATTCGCAGAGCATTGGGATGATTTCTGATGTTGCTATTCTGTGAACAAATAAGTTCGTCAACATGCTCGCTATTTGTTCGGGTGCCGATAGATTTCTACCTTCTAATGCCCGTACGACGTTCCACAGCCCATCAATGCACCCGCATACTTTTATAAGGGCTCAGCTCCAGTGATTTTAGAGTGATTTTAATGAGTCTAGCAGCTGTAAAGGTTTGGCTCCAAGATCATGCTCATTAAGTTGTCTGCATTTTATCTGTCGTGGACACCTTGCTCAAGTTTATTTCGTTACATAAAATGATTAATCGCAAAACATCTTTACTTTATTCACCAATTTATTCTTGCTTGCTAGATGACGTCAAAGTGACTTCCATATGCTCCAGGTTTCTTATCTAAATAATAGTAATTATGAAGTGTGTTTTATTACAACTACTTGAAATGTAACTTCATAAATTCGCTTTTATATGTTAAATGTTTTTTAACCATGAACATGATGAAATGGTTAGACAAGCATGGAGCACATGAAACAGCACATAGAATAGTTAATAGAATAGCTAAGCAGAAAAGAAGTGCACAGCAGTTTCTATTTAAAAAACGCCTTGGACTTGTTTACATTACGCGATACTGATTCTTTAGAACTCCGGTGGACCCCCTAAACCAATTCATAACAGGAAAGAAATTGGCAGGAATACTATTGCGCCTAGTGTGTATATATCTATATCTCCCGGATTGTTCATGATTTCTTATATGAATCTATTGTCGTTCCTAACTAAAGCCTTATATTTTTTGTGACAAGGAACTATATGTCCTGGCCTTCTCTTGATTGCAACGGGATACGTACCATGTGAGCAGACAACTCTTGCAGTTGCTGTTCTATCACTTGCGGTAGGACTGAATGGACTCCACTTTACTGGCGCGCTCGTCAATCACGTCGACATTGCGCCCCCGTTTGCTGGAGTGCTCTTTGGTATATCTAACACAATGGCTACAATTCCTGGCTTTGTTGCTCCATATGTTGTAAAAGTCATTACTCGAAACGTGAGTATTTGATTTCTTAAAAGTTCAGTTCAATAGTTATTTGCCTCTTTATTTCATATATCAGGGTAGCACGCCACAAAATGAGAGCCCATTGCAATTTAGACACATATGATTACTCTACAAAACTTTTACTTTTTCACAGGAATTCTTTGAAAGAGCATCGGATGCAATACACTATCTATGACTTCCGACTTTCTGCTCCAAATGCAGCAACAAGATTTTTGTAATCAAAGTTATTACTTTTCCTTCTGACTGTCACTGTCGAATAAAATACGCAATTGTTTCTAGAATTGTTGAGGCAAGAAAATTTATATCAGTGACTTATAGGACGGACTAGCGGAGGTGTTTCATGGTGTCAAAATAGTCGGTGCTCGCTTATCACTGAAGCAGATGATTCTTAACAGCCGCTATGATGTTGCCATCCCACCGCTCTGATGCTATCGCTTAAATAAAGTATGTCTTTCACAAAGGATCGAGACTGAGCCATAGTTGTTCAAGTCTCTAATTAGCGTCATCGTTATTTGTATTGTTGATGTTGTTGATGGGGCGAGATGGCGTTGTGGAATGTTCGGTATCCTGTGCTCTTTGACGTGAGTCTGCGCCAGTATTAGCCGAACAAAATCTCAAAGCAATCAGGTTTTTACCGAACAGGGCCAGTGTGCTTACAATAATAATGTCGTGCGAAGGGTGCTTTCTCGTCTGTTAGTGTACAAACGTTCAGAATTCGTCAAAACCAGGAACTGAAACCAAAGATTAATGATATAAAGTATTTGAAACGGTTCATCCCAAGTGAGGCACCTCTTGACCACGTGCCGTCTGGTCCTTTGCCTTCTTCTATTGTTGTTGCTGGAACGGGATGCAGGGATGCAGGAAAGCAGGGATGTGGTCTCAAGACCGCGGTCTTGGTCTCGAGACCGGAAAACTGCGGTCTTGGTCTTGGTCTCGAATGCATCGGCCATGGTCTTGGTTTTCAAAAATATTTTGCTCGCCCTTCGAAGCAATACCCATGTTCAATCATTGAGCATGATGTTGTCAGCCGGCGTTTATCCCGCACGCCTGACTACAGACTCTTGCCACGGTGGCACGGATGAAACTCACATTGTTTCGTTCCGAGCCAAATTCCATCCGCGTTCCGTATGACTTTGTCAGACAATTGGAGGCCCAATGCATTAACCGGATACGCTAGCAACCTGTGGTGACCGAGAACATAAATAGACGAGCCCGGTCTAGTTTGTAGACTCGTGCAAAATTGTTCATGCCTAAATTGTTCATCGGCTATCCCATTCTTTATCCATTTAAAGCAGCCAAGAAAGCAGGAAGCGCAAGCGAAGCAACCCGCCGTATGCCCATGCCTCCCAGGTGACTGGTAGAGACGCCAGAAGCCATTGCCATTCAGGCAATGGCTTCTGGCGTCTCTAGATTCAAGCAGGGATGTGGTCTCAAGACCGCGGTCATGGTCTCGAATGCATCGGCCTTGGTCTCGGACCATCGGTCTTGGTCTTTGCGGAACGGTCTTGGGATTGATCGCTGTCTTAGGTCAGCATTCTTGGTCATTTGTCGTATCAGAGCAACTTCTTTGATATTTGTCGGTTATTTTCGATTATTAGAGACACCTGATGTTTGGGTCCAAGGCGCTTGTTATTGATTTACGACGTGCTGACCATCTATATCTACAAGTTACTATTGAAATAAATTGCATCTGCAACGGAACCAGCCATTTCAAAATTTGCTTTCATAAATTTAAAGGTTTCGGAACAATCTAATTATTACGTGGTCGGCCATGGGCAGTCACTGTTAACCTGAAATTCCGAGTACAAGTAGGCCTACAGGCCTACACTATTCAAACGGAACGCTAATCTACTTGTTCAAATGTCTTATTTGTAACCTATCGTATAGGCTACTACTTGTAAGCAATTTATAGTGCGATATTCTCAGGCCTATGGCTGAACCTCATAGTTCGGACTGGCCGGTAAAGCAGTCTTCTGGACTAAGATTAAGATTAGTATTCTTCAGCAATATAATTGATGTTATTCCGTTTAAGCGTCTTAATAGATGGAATTATTTACAAAACAGAGTACCGGTCTTGGTCTTGGTCTAGGACCACCCGGTTTCGGTCTTGGTCTCGAGGTCTTGGTCTCGTGCCCAACAATAGATTCAAGATCCAAGAAAGGCCTTTTATTCCTGTTTCGTCGTGTTTATCCAGTAGCGAATGTTCGCAACAGATGAAGCATCTCAACGTGCGCAGTACCTTCGGAGCGCACGCAGCGTTTCTTAATAGGTCCAGAGCGTCGTGTGGCGACGTTTTCCAGTCTTGAGACTGCCAGTTTGGAGCATCTGAATCCCAGGTATCTTGTTAAGACTTCCTCCGGCGATTGCGGCGATCCCAGAAGCTGTGAGGATACTGGGCCAAAGTGCTGCAGGGACTGATATTCAATCTGTCATTTTTCACGTTTCAATTGTGGTCCCATCAGGCCAAACTAGGTCGTTACGAAAACCCAGCGTTAGAGCTGGTGACTATATCTTCCAGATCGGTAGCATTGGCAGGCAGAATAGCCTGTGAATCTTCTAGTTGATGTGCGAAAGCGGTGTGCATTTTCCAAACTGTAAGATTTGTGGCTTCCGCATGTGTAAGTTGGCTGTATGGCGTCAACTCTGGTGCGATCTCAGAAGCATGCGATCTCTTTGCAGGCTGTTGTTCAGAAGTGTAGCTTGACCATGACCAAGCCGTTGAGCATTTAGAATCTTCTGGTTTCGTGTCATCCCGCTTCCGACCCCTCACACGATCTGTGGCGGCTTTAATAACGGAGCTGGAGTTCACGCTTTTAGTTATCATACGGACAGTATCGACCGCAGGCCTCAAGTTTTTTCATAGGCGATCAGAGTAGAGTGACTCCGATCAAGATCAGCCTGATCTGCGGTGAGCAGTCTTCTCTAACGAGCTGGTTGACCCGATCTCTGGACAAGTAACCAGATCCTGGGGTGCTGTGGTCGGATGCCATCCAGGTCCCCTGAGGAATCGGCCGGGAAGGATCGTATGCGTCCTAACACTTGATCTCGCTGAACCACACGGGGTGCGGTTCCCACTACGGTTCGCCCATCGCATGGTCGCATGGACTTTTTTGATGTTTTGATCGTAATTCCTCAAGTGTATATCGGTCAGCGTTTGTTGGTTCCCGCTTGTGCACAGAATTCTTTTGGCTGCTCGTCCTCGACTTTAGACGGCACTGTCTGTTTGTTCGTCGCTTTTCGTCTGCTATTGTGCGTGATTCTTGTGCTGTAGTCTCTGCTCGTTTTCGTGGCCATTCAGTAAAAAAGCCATCGAATAGTAGGAAAAATACACTCCCCTGATAAACACTACCGGTCAATTTATCCTAGGATAAATCGTATGCGTCCTAACACTTGATCTCGCTGAACCACCCGGGTCAATTTATCCTAGGATAAATTGACCCGGGAGTTAATTCTTCCTATGAGCAATTGAATAGTGGAGTGCAATGTACCTAGGACATTTTCCCGCTGATAAATAGCGGGAGAATGTATGTCCCGCGGAGTTCATTCTTCCTAGGATAAATTGACTACAGAGGAGTTAGTTCTTCCTATGATAAATTGACATATCTAATGCAACAATGGAGTTAATTCTATCTAGGACTCCCGGGCAGTTAATTCTTAATAGGACAAATCGATACCAACATAAATAATAACAATAATAACAATAATAGTAATACTAATAGCAATAACAATACAATACTAACAATAACAATTATTAGTAATAATGACAGTGACAACAATAACAACAACAAGAATTAACTCCCCTATTTACAGGCAGTTTGTCCCAGGTAGAATTAACTCATCTATTGCATTGGATATGGGAGTCAATTTATCCATATGCGTCAATTTGCCTTAGATAGAGGTAGTGTTTATTCGTAGAGGGAGTGTATTTATTCTAATAACAATTAACTCCAAAGTCAAGTACATTACACTCTGAGAGCTAATTTAGCCTCCTACACCGATTTTTTATTGCTGCGGTCAAGCTGTGACGTATCTCTCATCGTCTCAGTTGTTCCAAAATCCCGGCCCAGAATCTCAACAGCATGTGTCAATGTGATGGATGTAGGCAACCTGAAAATACGTCGTTTCGCATATGTTTTTGTTGAGACAAACAGGTAAAATAGATACTACAAAACACCTCGAAGAAATATCGTTTGTAATGTGTAATTTCAATCGAAACTTGTCAAAGACAGAAAACATGCCGCTATATAAGCGAAGGGCAATTATTATAATTGTCATTATTGTTACCTTTAACATGATCGATGAGATTCGTCGTCATCGTAAGAAAATTACAGTTATAAAACGAAAATCTTTTTTCTAATCACAATGCACCGCACAGCACCGCTTCTTACGAAGTGCATCATCTCCTTTAGCTACAGAATAGAGTTATAGATAATTCATTTTTTGTTGACAGTCGACACAGGAGGAGTGGCAAATTGTCTTCTACATCACGTGTGCTGTATACACTGTTGGGGCTATTCTTTTCTGCCTCATGGCTGATGGAGAAATTCAGGACTGGGCACGCCCTTTTATGGGCGAAACGATCGAAATACCAGATAAAATCGTTCAAAACCCATCTGAAGCTGAATCCCAACGACAGCATTTCAGCGTTGGCAATCGAGGACAGTAGCCAGTGCTTCTGAAATTTTTATTTTAACCTGCATTATTACGGTGTCTCATCATGTAATAGCCTATAGTTTTGCCTACACATGCCCCTGTTAATCAACCAAGTCATTCTGACGCTATTTTGTTTGCGCTTTTCGAAGATTTACATTAAAGTACGTTGTCAAGTCCATATATCATCAATGTCAGTTCAACTTTGACTCGATAGAGCGATCGATTCGCTGGAGCGCATCGCCGATATAACGGGTTCGACCCTCTTCCAAGGCATTACAGAATAGGGATTTTATTCGCTAATTCGTTAATAAAAATATTTCTATAGCACACCTTCACATCAAGAGCGTTATATTGCAATTGCACCAAATATACGTTTGTGCAAACAATGTGCTTATTATTGTTTGTTAGTGTTATTGTTATTGTTGCTGGTATTGCTACTTTTATGGCTATTTCATTGTTATTGTTATTTTTATCGCTTTGTTATTTTTATTGTTGTTATTTTTATTGGGTTTGTTATTTAAGTTGCTATTGTTATTGCTACAGTTATTATTATTGTTATTATTATTATCATTATTATTATCATTATTATTATTATTACTACTACTATTATTATTGTCATATTGTCACTCCTTGTAGTCTGAGATTAAGGACCTTCAGGAAGAATCAAACACACTATTACATTATTACGGTGTCAATATGTCATATGAAGAATTACCTCACCCGCGTCAATTTATCTTAGGAAGACTTAACTCAGAATCGATTCATCCTAAGAATACTTAACTCTAAGACTCAATTTGTCAAAGGACTGCCCTATTCCAAGAAATGCCCTATCCGATCGGGTCAATTTGTCAAAGGGAGAATGCCCAAGTCTACATTGTAGTAGTAGGCCATATGGGGCTTTCACTCAACCCCCAATGAATTCAAAATTGGCAGCCTCGTAGGAGTAGAAGGGATGAGGCCACCCCACTGAATTCAAAACTTGATCATAGGGGTTTAATTCAGCCCCCCCCCCCACTGAATTCAACATTTGTTCACTATCTGGCTTTGGCGCAATAGAAGTCTGCCGAACGCAAAACAAGACTGCGCTAAAGAATGTAATACCAATGGAATGGCGTAGAGCACACCACATGACAGTCTGATAAAATGGAAATGTACAAAATGTTATCCCGGACGGGATTCGATCGTGTGATGTATCATGCGCTGTCCTTAAGCCTTTGCTCTGATCCAACGGTGTAAACTACGGAACCCCTAATTCCCATTAGGGGTTCCGTAGTTTACATGGGACATGGAAGAAGAATATTTTAACTCGTTCCCTCGACCTAATAAGTCATGCGCACGACTTATTTGACCAATAGCAGACCAACTTTCTGTGACGTAAGCAAACTTATATTTCGGGTAAAAATGGCGTTGCTGCAATAATTGGCAACTAAGTAGTTTGAAATGGGACAACGGCGATTTGTCGTTTTAGCGTCCCACATTCTACAACACAACTCATACGATAAATCGTGGGGATAACTTTATCTGATATGGTCAGTATTTTAGTTCTGTCAATCTGAAGATCATTTTCATTTTCGCTTTCATATTCGCCTGCATAGTGATATCCCCAGTCTGGCACACGCTCAGCGTGCAAATGGCATCACAAATAACATTGTAGCTTTAAATGCCTTCCTTATGGCCAAAACCTTTCACACCACATATTATACACCCCTATTGAAGTGGTAATCGTAATCTCCGGACTTCTAAAGCGTCACACGAAAGCTATGCGCAGGGCACCAGCTTATTCAGAAGCGCTGCGTCAAATCGAAAGGGTTGTCCAAATGATAGTCCGTGAGAGGTCAGAGTTTGGTTTCCAGAAGGTCAGCAGGGAGGCAGAGTAGCTATTAAGGAGGGCATCGCTTTCGTCGAGGAGTGACAGATATCAAGTAATAAATCTGGGTAAGATTTCTTGAAAAGGTGAGATTTAAGTTTAGAATGGAATGTCCGAATCACTCTATCTTACACATTGTTTCGTTAATAGAACTTTGTGTTTCCCCATAAATACCAAAATAGAAGTGTGTTTACGTGACAAAGCCTGCTCTTGGTCAAATAAGTCGTGCGCACGACTTAGAAAGTCGTGGGAACGAGTTATCTCGTGCGCACGAGATAAAATATTCTTCTGTCATGTCCCTTTAGGGGCTCCGTAGTTAACTGTAGATAATATAAGCTATAATACATATATCAATTTTATTATTATGATTATTATTATTATTATTATTATTATTATTATTGTCATAGGTTTTCGTCCCCATCGGGCTAAATGAAAGAGCCACTGCATTAAAACGTTGTGTACAAATAGACAGACGTTGAAAAAGATGAGCTGTTTCGCGAGGGTCTCCCGTTGTCTGTTTCATACGGCGGCTCAGCTTTTGTAGAAACTCCATTCCGGTACGGTTTATGGGCCAAGTGCTTCGATGACCACTAGCACAAAATCATGCGTGGTGGGGAGGGATGAGTACTTGATGCACTCTCGTTCTGCAGCATGTTCTGCTGCTTCACCGGCTGTTGATGCTGTCAGATATACATAAGAGGATGCGCATGTGTGAATGGGTGTAGCGTCCCATGCTAGGTGTCTGCCTCTCGTCCATGGGATTAATGTGGCGCCATCTGGTCTCTTGCCATCGGTGCGGATCAGTCCCGATGGTTCCATTGAGCTCGGAATGTTCGCTTTCAAGAGATCTGTCCAGATTATTTCATTTATGGCAGTGTCGTGCTGCTCTTCCCATTGATCTTCTGCAGACCAGACCGTGAGGTCTACCTGGATCGACGCTCTCCCAGCATTGACATGGATGCGGTGCACAGAGCACTCGTCCTAGGCGAAGTCCTGCTGCGACCCTGACCGCCTCATTGTTTCATCCCAACCCGCAGGAAGCCAGTCTCCGGCGTGCGGGGCTCGCATTCTGGCTTGACTAAGTGGGTTGTCGCATCCGGACCAGACTTTCGCTTCGTTTATCAAAGGTCTGTTCCAGGTCTTCTGTTGGATCGGAATTGGTACCATCGTCACTCTATGGGAGCCTCCAAATCCTTGCGAACGTTGAACATTTCCTCCGGGTACACGTCGTTCCACTCTTTCACGGCTAGGATGGCGCCCACGAGCAAGACGGTCGACGCAGCTGACGCCAAATAGGCTGAAGTTGACAGCATCGATACCCGTCTGGTCCCGAGTCCTTCGTCTCTAATCGGGAGCGAAGCCTGTAACCACGCGAAAGTCCAATTTTACGAAGATTTGGTCTCGTTGCATGTTGGTCATAAAATTTCTTGCAGCGTGAACCGCTGCCTCTCCCCCTCCAGGGGTTGCAATGCCTACCTGGAACGGGGTGAAGAACTCTCCCAGTCTTTTCAGGACATAATTATTGCCAGCCTGCGCCATACTTATCCGATGACAATCGGTCTGAGGCCCTCTGATTCCTTGGAAAGAGCGATGAGAGATCCTCCAAATATCAGTTCACGTAACGCGAATGGACAATCACACGCAGCATGAAGTCCGTCGTGGACTGGAGTAATGTACCAGCCAAATCCCTGGTGTTTATTAAGTCGAGTGGTCGGAGCCCATCCGGACGCCCCCGCTTTACCCGCCGCTTAACTTCTCTCACAGTGACCTGGAAAGAACACGTTTGTGACGACTCAGGCAAGTGACATTTGGTCCGTCCATCCATTTGCTGGGTGTCTTTCCTGCATAGCGGAAAGTGAGTAGAGTGGGTGACTCTGTAGAGTCCTGGGTGACTCTATGTGCTGTAGTGTCATGGGGACTCTGTAGTGTCTCTATGGGCGGTTGGGTACGGGAATACTCTGTAGGGTCCAGGGGGAATCTATAGCGTCCGGGGCTGCAGAGTCCGTTGGGACTCTGTAGGGTCCAGGGGGACTCTATGGGAAGGTCCTCGGCTATAATTAAGAGCGCATTTTAGTATTGTTAGTTTAGTGCGAGTTCAGCCTAGTTCAATACGTAGTCGGAGTCAGTCGGAGTTCAGTTTGAGTGTGGACAGTCTCCTCGAGTTATACAGTAGCATATTCGATGATGTACGAACTTTCCGTGTATTCTGTTCGCTGCTGTTGAGAAGAAACGTTGTTAATCTCTTTGGACTGTGTTTCTTCTTCTGCCGAAATTTACTTCCTCGCCGTCTGATCCAGCCATCGATCGTCAAGGGGGCTGTAGCTGTTGAAACTGTTGCGCAGACCCGTGCCATTAAGCCGGGCCTTACTACGCGGACGTTTAGCAAGAGGGAAAGCTTCGAATTCGGTCTCCTTGAGGTACCACATAATAATAGAGGGAGGTATTAGAGTCTTCCCCGGGGCGTGTTGCCGTATCCTGCCGTATCCTGCTGCTAGTCAAGCCCTCAAAGTCGAACGAAAAGGAGGTTCGCCATTGATTGGTCCCAGATAAGTGGGGTAAAGAAGACACGGTTTCAATTCGACAGCGAACTGGAGCCAACTTGGAGCACGATCCTGTACGAGTGTACGTTACTTTGCCGCCTGATTTCCTGATGGTCGTAACGCCCGTTTGGATAGATTCGCCGATGAGAGGTACGGAGCGAATCGCGACGCCTTCCTGGTTGCCGATGGAGTCGGGAGCGCCGAAGAAGGCAGTGATATGTTAGTTCAGGAAATAATTTTCATTTCAGTTCCATTTCAGTTAAAATGTCCTCAATTTCCCTTTTATTTCAATTACAACCCCTCAAAAATGGTCAGCCCTACTTCAAATTCACTTCTCTAAATAATTTCAGTTTGCAGTTCAGTTCTTGTTGCAGAATAATGTCAGTTCTACTTCTTTTTATTTTAGCGCAAGTGTCAAATGGAATCAACTTCTAACAAAATTAATCAACGAGGCATTTATTTCATTTAAAAAATACTCTCATTTCCAATGACTTGCTCATTCTGTTTCCAACTGTTAGAGGACCACACAAAGAAAATATTCTTTCCACTTAGGCTTGGGAAGCCGGAGCTGCAAGAAGGTCTTCTGCAAGTGGGGTAATCTTTCCATAGATATGCTGTTTGTCCCTCCAAAACTGAAGGCTATCGCTGGAGCCTGTGTCGGAGATTTCCTTGTCCTTTTCGGAATGTATTTTTTCGTGGTCTTTATACGCGTTTGTATGATGTCGCTGCAGGTGCGAAATAAGATTGCTGGAATATTCGCCAGAAAGCGCAATCCCGCTCCTCTTGTCTGTTTTAGCGTCCAGGACGCTGCAGACCGATTTATCAGTTTCTTTGCGGTATTTTAAACAGTCCCATACTAGGCCTTCTTTCTTCCGCCCGGCAGAACACCAGATAAGAACTCACCATCGGAAAAAATGTTTTCAAAGCCAAAGTTTTAAGAGTCGGAAAGTACATGCGAGTCGCTTTACATAAATAGTAAGGCTGTGAGCCTAAGGTTGGTTTTGTCGAGGCGTCGCCAGACTCAGACTCACCACACACCTCGTACGTACTAAAAGTTCCGATCGACGCCCCTACAGATCTTCCCGGCTTGTCCGTGATTGGTTAAGGCTGGTCAGGTTCGCCATCGCTTCGTGACAGCGTCCGCCGTCCTTAGTTCGAGCATCCTCTGATTGACTGTTCCAACGGTCCAGAGTTTTATGACCTTTCCTACGCTTGCTAATAGAATTTTGTCGGCCACCTCTGGGAATAGATCATGACCCGCGTGGCGAATCTGTTGCTGATCAGAGGCGATCCACGGCGTCTTATCGGCCTATCTCGAGCTGTCTGGTGAGCTTCTGGTTGCGTGGCGCCCTCTCTCGTTGGTCTGGGAGCTACGATTGTTACAGGCCTAGATAAATTTTAAAAGATATAAGCATTTTCCGTTCGGAAATTAATTTTCGTTTCCGTTGTAATTTATTTTCAAAGTGGTTGATTTCCGTTCAATTTCCGCTTTCGGTTGTGAAATATTTTCCGTTTCCGTTTCAGTTCTACTTATACGGAAATCAATAATTTCCGTTCTAATTTAACTTAACGTTAACGAAAATATCACTGGAAGAAAGCAGAGAAATCAACTTGGTCGCCGATGTTGGTAGAGGGCGTCAAGGATCTGCTCCGGGACCGACCGTTTGAGATGGATCCCGGCAAATTTGATGGGACTGGGTCGCAGGAATCGTTTCTGGCCCAGTTCGAGGTGTGCGCCCGACACAACCGATGGACTGCCGTGGACCGAGTGGACTATCTACGCTGCGCTCTGAAGAAGGCCGCCACTCAGCTGTTGTGGGACTTTGGAGCGCGCCAGGACGTGACTTACGAGGAACTGGTGGAGCGGCAACGTTGCGTCAGCGTTATGGGACGGAAGGCCAAGCCGAGACCTTTCGTGCGCAGCCGTATTTATAGACGTCAACGTAACGGGGAGAGTCTGAGCGACCTGCTGCACGAAATACGTCGCCTTGTCGTCGCGTATCTCGTGTCATCCAACGAGACTACCCAAATCATCCCATGTGACGCCTTCTTGGAAGCCATGAAAGACAGGTTCACGAACGGGAGCCGAAAACTCTAGACGAGGAACCGCGCTTCGTCTGGAAGTCTACCAGACGACGATGGACCCGGACGACCGGGTTCGTGGGTCTTAAGAGACTGACTAGAGTCCGCGCCTGCAGGCCTGGTTAGAACAATTCCTGACCAAGGAACAAGAAGATCAGCGACGCTGGCAAGGTTACTTGGAGACGAAATTTGATCGGAAACTCCGGGAGCTGACAAGCCGAACCACGCCGTCGGAGAGTCCGGTTCTGGACGTTTCCCCCGCTGGTGGCAACCGGTCGGGACGGACGGGGACCTGCTTTCGTTGTCGCCAGCAACGACGGGAGCGTAGGAGAGACATTCGCATACAACAGCAGTAAATAGTATTAGAAAGGGATGAATTGAAACAATATTTATACACTATAGTTTCTTTTTGAGTTGTGACAAGCATTATATGCGAGCAATCATTGAACGGTTCAATTTAGAAAATGTGTTACAAACAAGACGAAGAGGAAACTAGACGACCGATGGACACCGAGGCAATCGTTGCAAATGACGAGGAGCATCAATACTGTGCCGCAGAATGTGATGAAAACGTGGAACATCTATTGAAGTAACAAAACTATACTGAATTTTAAAGAAAAGCGGGCTTATCAACTGAAGCGTCTTCAGTCTCATAATGACAAGTTGCAATCTTCTATGATTTGCATGCGACGTAATTGGTCTCAAGTGCAAATATTGTCACTACCATGCTCTCATATTGTTTGCTGTGAGGAATGTGAGATGCTGTAAGTGCAAGTCCTATACGAAACGAGCAAATTGTGTCAATTCACAGAAAGTCATATTTGAGCAAAACTGCTCATATAACCAATTTTTTCTGTTTTCTTCTCTAGCATTCACTTTGTGTGGAGACAATCATGTGACATTTGATATTGTAGCACAGAATGCTGTGTGAAAACTTGTTATAAAACTGAATTTCGATGTTCTGAACGTGTTGTTTGATAGGTCATACAATCTAATTTGGGTGCTGTAGAACCATGAAAATGTTGCTCAAACATATTTTGATGTGTTTCGTTTTAATATAAATATAAATGTGACATACCTTCGTTTTATCATTCTCTACGATGGATCCAACCTGGCAACATCCATTTTCTGCAATTATACGTGGACATTCCGGATGTGATAAAACTCAGTTCACACATCGATTTATTGACAATTTACAGCATATGATAATCCTTCAGTTGACAAAGTACTATGGTGCTATGGTATATTCTATCAAGAAATATTTGACAAATATCCACAAATACAATTTCACGAAGGACTTCCAGACTTGAACATTTTCGATGGAAAAGAAAGAACGTTATTTTAGATGACCTCATGAGTGAAACCGATGAACCAGTGAACAAAATATTCACAAAGATAGAATTCACCATAGAAACATTTCAGTGCTATACCTGACTCAAGGCCTATTTTACAAAGGCAAACATACCAGAACTATAAGTCTCAATGCCCAATATTTGGTTCTCTTCAAAATTGTAACAGATTCCACACAGGTTGCAAATTTAGCTAGACAGATAGTAAGTCACAGTTTATGCTCGAAGCTTTCAAAGAAGCAACTTTTGGCTACCTGTTGGTCGATCTTAGGCCCGATACAGATGAGAGATGTAGATTAAGAACAAGCCATGAGAGACTCGTTATGTTTATGTTCGACAGTAAATATAAATAGTCGAACATGCAGACATGTTGTCATTCGCCTAAAATGTTTTCCAGAGTAAAGAAGTACGTAAAGAAGTAAGTTGAGACTGTTGAAGAAAGCCTGAGCTAAAGTAAGGAAAAGTATTTTGAAGAATTGTAACAAGAATCTCTTATGTTGCATGTGTGAATATGCAAAGAGGCAATGTGAAGGCTAGTTCCGCTCAATAGCCTTTCAGCCGGTTTAAGAAGAAGCTAAGCAATTTAGTATCCAAGAAAACTCGCATTACAATTAGAAAGAGGAAAGTACAGACAGGTGGATTCCTCGATGCAATCCAGTGCATTCATTCTTAAGTTCGTTTTTAAATTCAAGCACATAGCAGCATGGATTATACGAAGAAGGCGGTTCTGGTCGAGCCGAGACAAATTGAGAAATTGAAGGAAGGCATGTTGGATAAAACTCTATCGAAATTGGATGGAGAAATTTCTGAGATATTGCACAGAAACACTGTCGACGAAGAGAAAGCCAAACTTTATTCAAACAGTTTAAGTCGTTATTTAACAATCAATGAACCTGGTGACAAAATTTAAATCCACCGATGCATCTGAAGCGATCAGTGTGCGAAGGTCGAGTTTGTAAAAAATTCTAACAATATAGAGTCTCTCGTTCTGGAGACTGTTCCGAAGAAGTGGAAATCTCAAACTTCACGTCTTTTGACCCATATTAAAACCTATCCAGACATAAATTGTAGTGAAAAGGGAGAACTCGTTCTGAAGAATACAACTATTGCTAAAACTCATGACGAAAACGGCACAGTTGCTTCGAGTCGCGGTCGCAAAAGGCTGAGAAAACAGTTCAATTGGGAACCTTACTAGTGGATTCCTATTTTGATCAAAGGCATCCAGGCAGTTTTGGTGGGGTGGAGACACGTAAAAGGACAAATTAGTGACGTTAGATTTTGGTTACAGAAAACTGATGCATAAACATAGGCCGATCTTTCTGCACTGTCGAAATATAATGACGAGAATAAATATCTTTTAATATGCATCATTTTAACATGCTCATTTACAAACCGTTAAAGAAACAGAATTTCTGAACAGACACTTTCAATCTCATTTTGCGAATCAATGCTATTCGTTTCTACACGTCTGAAAACGATGATACTAAGGCCTCTGTCGTGGAAAAATTTAATGGAACCCTTAAAACAAAGATGTGGAAATATTTCACTTATAAAAATACTCATCGATATGTGGACCTTGCCAAGATATAATGGCGACGTGCCCGTGCGAACAATGTACCTAGATTTGGCTTCGTAGCGCCGGCATGGATGACCGAGGCGAAAGAAATCCGGCCGGGTGTTCACCTCGCTCGGGTTGTTGTGGGCGACAGCGCCGACATGACCCGAGTGAACCTAAGTGATGTCCCTGTTCAGTTCGAAAAGAATCAAGTGATTGCGGGTCTGCACCCGGTCGATATAGAGATGAGCCGTGCGGCCGATTTGGGTCGAGTGACGGGCGGCGAAGCGCCGCCGTTCGGCGAGATGTTAGCGGATCTCCCGGAAGAGGTAATGCCCGAAATCAGGATGCGATTGGGTGAGTTGCTTCTGGAGTACCAGGACGTCTTCTCTACGGGGGAATTAGACTTGGGAAGGACTTCTGTGCTGAAGCACAGGATTGTCACATGGAACATGCTCCCCGTAAGGCAGCCGCTCTCACGTCGTGTAGCCATAGACGAGCAACTAGACGGTTTGCTAGCAGTTGGGCGGATAGAACCCGCTGTCAGTGAGTGGACATCCAATGTGGCGCTGGTCCGTAAGAAGGACGGGACCTTACGGCTCTGTGTCGATCATAGACAGTTGAACGAGCGGACGAGGAAGGGCTGGTACCCAATTCCCCGAATAGATGCTTTGCTGAAGGTGGCTGATTTAGCACGCTGGATTTGTGGCTACCACCAGGTGGCTTTGGACCCAGAGGACGCCAATAAAACGGCGTTCGTCACTCGCAGGGGTACGTTTAGGTGGAAGGTAATGCCCTTCGGGCTCTGTAACGCGCCCACAACGTTTCAAAGGCTCATTGACATCGTCCTTTCCGGTCTAAATTTTGAGATCTGCCTTGTGTACTTAGATGATGTGATAGTCTTAGGGAGAACGCCTGAGCAGCAGTTGGATCGATTGAGGATGGTGTTCGAGCGTCTACGGGGAGCAAGCCTTAAGCTGAAGCGAAGTACATGTCGTCTGCTGCGACCGACTGTTAGCTGCTTGGGCCATGTCGTGACTCCGGATGGAGTGGCAGTAGATTCGCGGAAGCTCCGTGATGTGGTTGAGCGGCGTGAGATCTTTTATGGGGCTGTGCTCGTATTACCGCCGATTTATCTGTGACTTTCGGTTTTGGCCCCGTCTCTGTTTGAGCTCACCAAGAAGGGGAAAGCCTTCGTCTGAGATGACTCCTGTCAGGGAACGCTTGAGCACATGAATGACAACGACGTCGGTCCTGGCATTGCCTAAGGATGAATGTAGCTTTGTGTTGGACTGCGACGCCTGTGACGTGGGCAGCTGGGCGGTGTTGTCAAAACGGACTGACGGGGATGAACGGGTTATCGTGTACGGAAGCCGGTTGCTGTCTTCGGCCGAAAGAAATTATTGTATGACCTGAAAGGAGTTGTTGGTGATTGTATATTTGTGAAACTTTACAGGCAGTATCTGATAGGACGGACGTTCGTGCTACGAACGGACCACGCCACCCTGTAATGGCTCATGCGCACGCCACAGCCGATTGGCCAGCAAGGTCGATGGCTGGAGAGGCCAACCGAGTCCGAGTTTCAGGTGGTTCACCGTCCCGGGAAAAGGCATGGTATTGCGGATGCATTGTCGCGGCGCCTATGCTGGCAGTGCGGGTTCGAAGACTGGAGCATGTCCGCGGCCGTCGTAGAAACAAAGGATGGGGATCGCCGGATGCCGAGTCCAGTGCTGTGGCGCGGTTGGGGGAAGCGCAGCGGGGAATATCCCAACCTTAGAACAGTGGTGCCATGGGTCGAACGGGGGCTCAGCCTCCGGATCTACTAGGCATTTTGCGGGAGAGTGAGGTTGTGAAGGTGCTGTGGCACCAGAAGGATTGCCTCTATATACAGGACGGGGTAATTTACTGTAAGACGCCCGATGAGGTGGAGCAGGTCTTAGTTCCGAAGAAACTCAATGATGGATATATGGGTCTCGCGTACACTGGATTGACCGGGGGTCATTTGGGAATCCGTATTACTCGCTGGCAAGCGAGACGCCGGGGCTATTGGGTCGGGTGGTCCCTGCATGTTAGCCGTTTTTGCCGAAAATGTATCCAGTGTAGTAGATACCACCGTGGGCGTCCGCCCCGACAGGGATCACTGCAACCTTTGCAGTGCGGGGAACCCTAAGAGAGGTTAACCATCGATATTACTGGCCCTCACCCTCGAGGAGAAGGGGGCATACATACATCATGACTATAATGGGCAACTTTACTAAGTTTGTCGAGGCTATTGCCATGGCCAACCAAGAGGCGACTTCGGTTGCGCGGGCATTGGTCGATAACGTAATTAGCCGGTACGGGTCCCGCTTCATATACTCACTGATCAGGGCACGAATTTCGAGGGGAATTTATTCCAGGAGCTGTGTCGGTTGCTGGGCATAGACAAGGTCCGAACCGCTAGCTACCATCCTAGTGGGGATGGTTTGATTGAGCGCTTCCATAGGACACTCAATGCACGGCTGAGCAAGGTCCTGAGCAGCCATCAGAGAGACTGTGTTGAATATTTGCCCCTAGACCTGGCCGCCTATAGGGCGGCGCCGCACAAGGTAACCGGCTTTACACCGAACTTTCTCGTGTTCGGTCGGGAAGTCCGGGCGCTGATTGACCTGGTCTACGGGAGGCCGCCCCATGTGGAGTCTAGTGATTTCGAGTACACCAGTTACGTGAGAGACTGCCTAGCGCATGGAGACTGCCTACCGTCTGGTGCGGTAGCAACTGAAAACTGCTGCGGAGCGTCAGAAACGTGCATACGACATGCGCGTTCGTCCAGCTGAGTTTGCCCCGGGAGACCGTGTCTGGTATTTCACTCCACGTCGATATCAGAGGCGTAGTCCAAAATGGGAGAAAATGTACTGTGGGCCGTTTGTCGTCGAATGCCAGTGTGGGCCGGTGAGCTATAGCCTTCGGAAGACAGCCAGTTCACGTCCATTTGTTGTACATGTGGACAAACTGCGTCCATACGCGGATACAGCATCCGCGGATGTGGATGGAGCCAATTCGACTCAGCCAGCTTCGAATGACATGAACGACATGATGCCGAGGCGAACGACACGTCGCCTCGCCCACTACCAGCATTCGCCATGAAGGTCGCCTACGCTGCGAGTGCCACCGTGTCAGTGCTTGTGTGGCCACTGGACAGTACCGTGGTTAGACTGGACTCGGATGTCAGCCAGGCTGACATCCGAGTCTGTGTGGCCTCTGACATGAAGGACGACTAAACAGGGCTGATGAATTGTATGATGTATTGACAATTTAACTGATTATGTTGTGGGTCGGTAAGCCCCATTTTGCTTGCAGGAAAGAGAAACTGTTGTTGCACTAAACATCGTACGATGCATCGTTGCATCGTATGGACTTTTGCCTTGCCAATAGGGCGCTTAGTAAGAAGGGTTTTCTGGTTTTATTTATGTGAAATTACTGCGTTATAGGTTTACATTGTAGGAGCTCTATTATTTGACGCTTATGATCGTAATTTGCAGTAATGGGGGCATTACTATTGCTAGCGGGGGAGGGGAGTATTGTGGCGTTTTTGCCATGCCGCCATGGGCTCTTTGATCTGCCTGCAATATCTGTCTGCCCATAGCGGGCTCTCTGAACTGCTCGCTGCTATGGGTCCCTTGGTGCAACGGCTGTTGGCTGCTTGCCGCCGACCAGGGTCCGTTTGATCTGCTAGCCGCTATGTTTTGATGTTCCTGCAAGTTGCTGCTTGCCGCTATGGGTCTTCTCGTCTTGACGGTTGTCAGTTTGAGTGTGGGCAGTCTGCTCGAGTTTTACTGTAGTAGAGTCGATGATGTACAAACTTTCCGTGTATTCTGTGCGCCATTGTTGAGAAGAAACGTTGTTAATCTCTTCGGACTGTTTCTTCTTCTGCCGAAATATACTTCCTCGCCGTCTGATCCTGCCATCGACCGTCAAGGGGCTGTCGCTGTTGAAACTGTTGCGCAGACCCGTGCCATTAAGCCGGGCCTTACTACGCGGACGTTTAGCAAGAGGGAAAGCTTCGAATTCGGTCTCCTTGAGGTACTACAGAATAGAAGGAGGTATTAGAGTCTTCCCCGGGGTGTGTTGCCGTATCCTGCTGCTACTAGGCAAGCGCTCGAAGTCGAACGAAAAGGAGGTTGGCCATAGTCTCCACATTTCCACAATCCACATCTCCACAAATGACTCCATAGTTAGTAGTCCTGATTGGATTCAAAGACTTAATGGTCACCAATTGGCCTTAGAGAACACGCTAGCGTCTCCTAGTAACCTACTTTAGGACTACGCTACTCTGCCAATAATATTTTATTATACTTCAGGCAAAATTCATAAGTGAAAGAGACTCCGGTGTAAAGACCTCCCATCTAAAGTTATCCCCCGATAATCTGATTTCAGATTATCCCTCCGTGTTCACTTTACTTTCAACTAATGATAACCTGTCTGTTTAGTAAAACACGTAGCACATTAAGATGGAAGGCTCGTTTTAACGTGTGAAAAATAATATATAAAAGTCAAAGAAACGTCAAATGTGTGAAATCAGTAATAGGCTACACAAGATCAAAATGCATCACATTGTAACATACAAACATAAGATAATAAAGGTTTAACCTAAATGGTTAAAAAAGTAGTGTAATTTCAACATAAATATACAACAACTACAGGATGTAACTTTTGCCTTGATAATTCAATCCTCTACTTAACTCATCAAAAAGAAGACTTAGCAAATGCTGCAAGTTCAAAATGATGGTATACCCTGTTTGTGGTCTGATGGTAGTTATTCTTTCACTTACTAGTTCCCATCCAATCAGCTGATATCATTTTTGGCAAACCATTATGCCCATTTCTCTTTTGTGCTTGGCTCCACATGAGTAGTAGAGGATTATTCCTTGAGACACTTGCCACTGTAGGTCGGTCCATCGCATCTCACTCTGCCCCAATATTTCAAGTTTGTATTCTTGCATCTTTCTCACCACATGCGCCAACTTCCCTGTATCATAATGTTCTTACATTCCAGTATCAAAAATTTGACTTGGCTTTGGTTGTTAAGATTTGAGACTTCTGAGTCTTGGCTTCCTTTGGGCTTTTACCACGACCCTTCACAGATGGGTCCATGACCCTCTCATCTCCCGACCGACCTGCCACGACAATGAGTTTGAGCTTTACATATCTTTTCTGTTGCAAGATGTGGTTTCAGGTTTCGGACTAGCACTGCTGAACTGCAAGGCAGTGGAGCAATTAGTTGCCGGGGGAGGGGGTAACTTATACCAATTTCAAGTTACCGGGGGTAGCCTGAAGCTGATTTCAGATTACCCCTGGGGTAATCTGAAATCGTAGGGGGTAACTTGAAATCGATCTTAAGTTACCGGGGGGGGTAAGGTGAATGGGGGTAATTTGAAATCGCTACACCTGCTCTACGAATGTGCGAGACCATGCCAGTGGAGAAATCTTTCCTCAATGTTTGTCTGTGGATGAACCGTTGACGTCTAAAACGAACTGGAAAATCGCATTAGCTCTTGGTGAAATCATTTTATATGTAGAAGCGTCGATACAAAATACGATAATACATACGCGCAGTGAGCATCCATTATGCAGCGTTTCCGTTATACCGCCATCTTGTCATCCTATATGCCTAGTTGCCTACTCCATGTGAAAGCTTTGCATATCCTTGTTAACTCTATCGATTGACTAACTAGTAACTACCCCTAACGATTGCAAGAATAGATATCAACTTGACTGACCGGGAACGCAGTTTGTCTAATGTGATTTTCTCACCATCCGCTGCTGTTTGATGCATCTTGCACTTAGTGCTTAACCCGTGCGTATACCTAATTGAACCTAGGCGCCAGCTGCTATAAGGGCATCTCGTATAAACCTTTAGGATTAATCTATCAAAATTCGACTTATCCGATGATATAGCGTCCTTTTATTCAGGCGATGAAAGCAGTGGTAGAGGGTAAAGCCATTTCAAAACATTTCTATCAAGAAAAAAATTTCTCAAGTACAATAAAAAACAATAAAGGTCTTAGCTAAATTAGTTGCTTCTGTCAACGCTGACATGTACCAGCCATTCACTTCTGCAGCTCCGTGCCTTAAGATAGGCCTACTTCTTTGGACAAATGGAAGAAAATACTCTACATACACACATGCATTTATACGTACACAACATCCGCACATTCATATCTTGCATGTATGCATAAAGACATTAATTCCTTCATACATATATGCATAAGCTTATGCATGCATTGATATACACATACATACATACAATATAGATACCAAACGTGCATATTTGAGAGGGTCAAGGAGTATTAGTGCTAGCTGATCAGATAAAGCATCAAGACAAAGCATGTACATTTATACGACAATCTAGGCCGACAAAAGCGAAATCATCATTACCATCATCAGCGACGACGACTGTATAAAGACGACGGTGCCCTAGCATGTGAATAGGTAACCTGGCATTGTGCTTTTTCTCGACCTAAAACTAACAAACGTTAGTTTCAGGAAAAGCACAATGCCAGGAGCAACAATAATCTTGAAGAATGCAACTTACACAACAATATTTTTGAATTTGTTTTACCCAAAATGCCGCCCTTAAAACTAGTGCCGCCTGGGGCGGTTCGCCCCTAGCCCCAGTACATGTACAGGGTACATTCTAGCTTCATTGAAAAGCAATCGAGATGTCATTGGTCTAAGCATCCAAATAGGTTACCTATTCACAGGCTAGTCGTCTTTATTACCGTGGTTACATGTACAAGACACCTTTTGAATTAACAGACAATGCCATTATCATGTATGGATGAATGAATGGTCGCATTGTACCCATACTGTCTAAAATTCTGAGTAGACCGTTCCTGTTTAGCATTCAAAGTGGACTTCTCTAAAACTAGTCCGCAGTGAGATGGTCTGCAGTCAGTCAAAGGATCCTGGTGACTGGAGCAGCGAACGTGTAAAATCGCGAGACTTTTTAGCGCACCTGCTCTGCAGTACAACTGCAATTGCGCCGTCGAGGCATGTGTGCGCCTTGCTGAGCAAAAAATGTTGGTGGAATGGTAGAATCATTTTTGGTAATTTCGGTAATAAGATGAAGAAAGTAGCATACTTGACATCCATTGAAAAACCCTCAAACCGTCGATCAATAAACATATTTTGCTCAGCTAGTAACGCTACACAATTTGCAACATTTATTTGCTTGTTACATCAGCGTACCTACAGTGACACCGGTGTAGTGATTTCAGATTACACCCATTCACCTTACCCCAGGTAACTTGAGATCGATTTCAGGCTACCGAGGGATAACTTGAAATCGTCTTCAAGTTACGCCCGGGGGTAACTTGAAATCGATTTCAAGTTACCCCCTACGTTATCAGAATAACCCAGAGGCAATATAAAATCAGATTCAGGCTACCCCCCCGGTAACTTGAAATTTTTTCAAGTTACACCTAAGCAACTAACTAATCTACTGCCTTGCAGTTCAGCAGTGCCAGTCCCAAGCCTGGAAGAAGGAGGAAGGTTCTGCGGCTAGCTTTGGGGCCTCCCAGGTAAAACCATATCTTGCAAAAGAAAAGACACATGAAAAGCTCAACCTCATTGTCGGGAGATGAGAGGATCATGGACCCATCTATGAAGAGTCATGGTGAAAGCCGAAAGGAAGCCAAGACTCAGAAGTCTCAAATCTTAACGACAAATCCAAGGCAAGAATTGGATACTGGAATGTAAGAATGTTATATGATACAGGGCAGCTGGCGCAAGTGGTGAGAGAGACGTAAGAATACAAACTAGAAATATTGGGTCTGAGTAAGAAACGATGGAGCTGCGGTGGCAATTTTTAAGGAGTGCAATGTATGACATACGCAAATCCAAATCGACAAGCCTCTTAGCGTCTTTGTATTCAATTACATGGATCTCGGCATTTGTGCTTCTTCTCGTTATCCATTCAAAACCTAGTAGGTAAACCATTCTCCGATTTCTTCATCAATTCTTACAGCACATCTGCTTTCTTTATGAAGTTTTTCTATTATGGCAATTATTTTTCTGGAAAACTATAAGGATGCTTCAAATTGATGGTCTGCGTACAGTGTACTGTCAAAAGCTTTATTGAAATCTATAAAGTTGACAAGAACCCTTGTGGTTTGGTTGTTACACATGTTTTAGTAATCTATCGTGATGTATAGGTTTTAATCGCAGAAGGATCTATTCTTTCTAAACCACATTGTTATTATAGAATACTGTTAGCAGCCTTCCGAACTTTATCAAAAAAGTATGACAGCCATTACTTTCCGTGGCACAGAGAGCAGCGTAATTCCCCTCCAGTTAATGCAATCTCTAGGATCGCCTTTTGGGGATTGTTATGATGATTCAATCCTGCCGGTTTCTCGGTATTTCTCTGGTGATCCATATCATATTGCGCAATTTGGTTATTCTAGTGACCATTTCCTTTCTTATACCCTTCAGCTATTCGGCTTGTATGCCTTCTATGCCCGCGAATTTCCCATTTCTCAATCTTTTCATTGTTCGTTCTACTTCTTTCGCTGTGATAACATGTAGATCTGCATCAATTGTTTGGGGATACTTATATCCTTTGGTACAATTTCCCTATGGGAACTGAATGTAATAAAATTGGTCTTATCCAAGTCGATCGTGAGTTTTGCAAGCAGCTTTGCCCATGATTTGTGTAGTAGAAACATGTTAGTGTCGTCAGCGAACGTTATGGGCATGTGTCCTCTACTATAATATTATGATAGTAGAGGACACATGAGCTAGGTCATTTATATAAAAAAGGAATAGGAGTGGCACAAGATAATAACTCTGTGGAATTCCATAGGTATTAATAGCCCTGTCAGATATAGTGCCATGGCAGTGAATCGCTCATTGGGAGTGATTATCAAAATGACTAACGAACCAATTTAATTGGACACCTATCACTTCTTAGTTCTCTAATTTTTTGAGGAGGACATTGTGATTTACAGCATCGAATGCTTTCTTAAGGTCTATAAATCTACCTACAGAGAATTCGTTGTTATCGATGGCTTATGATATCATATCCTTCTATATCATATAGGTTTTGGAGATCATATCCTCATATTCGTGCTATACTAACTCCATTCAACCCTCCTCGTTGCTTACGATCATCAATTACAAGTCTTTTAGCTGAGCCACGATGAGCCACAGTTATGGGTCCTCGTGCATTTGATGCCTCTACACCTAACGAATGGAATCGACTGCCACTCTCGTAGATCAATTCTCTTCGTAGATCAAATTCACTTCCTTTCTTTAAAACGACTCAAAGCTCATTATTTGTTATTAGCGTTCAATGATTTGGAAATCTAAGTGCATCTTCTCCTGGCGACTGACTATCCGCGCCTTAGACTCACATTGTGACTGGTTAGTGAGAAAATGGCTTCACCTATTAACCCGTTTAATAGTTCATTCAATTAATAATTGCCGTTTTAGTTTATGTTCATTTTATTCACTTTGTCCCTTACAGTGGGCCAGAAGCCGGCTCCTGATTTGTGCCTCATTAATAGTTACTAATTCTATTTAATTTCGTTCATGTGTTTTGATTTACTCCGAGTCTATAGACCTGGACTGTATTCACTGAACACTCATTATGCTATTTTAATACAGTATCAACCTTCTTCGCTTCTCTTATTGCAGCGTTCCAATAACATGTAATCTCCTGCTTTCACTATGCCATCTACCCTCCCCGTTCGAGGCCATGGGTATGTACGTACGTACGTACTTCTGACCCTTACTAACCGAGTCCTGCGTCTCTGCAACCCTCACGCCGCCTCTAACCTATGCCGTACGCGTCGCACGTACATAATAATTCCCTCCGCTACTTGTGGATTGTCTTAAAAACAGAATACGCTTGTCCTATATTATCCAAATTTTATCCAAAAACCCAGATCAGGTTGCATAGGATATCCAATCAAAACCTCATTTAATTCCAACCCCTTCCTCTACAAGAATCCAACTCCAGACGTACTTCATCTGAAAGACTATTTCATCATGGATTACTGTCCAAATGGGGGTGATCTGTAGAACACCGGGTCAATACCTGTATGAATTAACACATCAAATAGGAAATCATGTGAAATCCTCGACAAAAGAAAGTGATCAGATTAATGTTTTTAATATTTAATATTTAATAATTTTAATATTTAAAGTACCATCTCATAATTCCACCACTGACTTCTATAACGGCATGCTTACTCGTCGTCTCTTGCTCGCAATAACTATTAAAAAATAACCTAATTACAAGCAGCTGATAAATATGATTATGTACGAGCATCTTAATAATCTACTTGCACTTTCAACAGTTTTTAAACTCGACCCATATCGTATCCGCAATTGTAAAAACTACACGCCTACTTTACACAAACCAAAACTCGTCAATTTTCTATCACAGTCACTGACCTAAATCCCACTGGCCTGGAATATGATTCTACAAGAAGTACGCAAATTACCCAACACGTCCACAGATCCCATACTCAAATCCATACTATATACTCGTATCTAGTACATATTAATATACTCTCTCGTTCCAATCAGCGTTCATTTTACTTATTTACCTCCAAGTTAACTCAATCAATCAAAAATACTTGACTCCTCAAGTTATCTATTCACAGGTCAGGTTAACAATTTTATGACACAACGTATCAGAGGCTTTCAACTTTGGACATTTAACCTCCTTGGGCGTTTAACTCCGGACGTTTCACCACCGGACGATTCACCTCCATGGCATTCCACCTCTAGGGGTTTTCACCTCAACTGCCAAATTAAAGTATATAATACAACTACCGTGGCACCAATAAGTAGTAAATAGGTCTCGCGCATTGTGGAGTAAGCTTATTTAAGCATCCAACCTCGTAAGTATCAAATCATAGGTGAAAGCAAACTGCCAAAGAATGTCCGAATTAATGCACTACGGCGTTCCGAAGTGAGGTAAGACAACGGTTTTGTATAAAAATTACGAGTATTGGAGTGAACAAGACAATCTGTCGCACTGGACATGTTCAAAACGTCAGATTTTTATGTATAAATTCATTGACAGTCCCTTTCGAGAGCACACTTTAGACGTCTCCAAGTTACTCGTCCATTTGTATGGACGAGTAACTTGGTTTTGGGCCATTACATGATGGCGCTGTCGAAGTTCTTTGGCCACATGATGGCGCTACGGAAGTTTTTTGGGCCACAACATTATGGAAACTCGCAGAACACAAGAATCTATTCGTCTCGTACTATTTGTGGAGTACAAGGTTTTTGGGTCAGTGGTCGGGGCCAGAGACCATGGCTCACAGGTATCCCGGTGTTGCCTGCAACCACTCCTTTCCCCGTGATGGTCTCGTGTACGAAGAACCTCTCACGTAGCTGGAGAGCTCATCACGGGGAATACCACTGTTTTTGTGCACTACTGTGCTGAAGGAAGTTCGATTTATAGCGTATATTAACAGTTCGTTTTTCTAATTGAATAAAATAATTCTGCTTATATAGATGTTAACAATTGCAAGATTCCACTAGTATATAACAGGTGTGCTTTGCGACTACAAAGGGAGACAACGACTTGTAGTCGATGTTGTATCGAGGAATATTGCCACGTTCACAAAGCGTTGGTAAAAAGAGGTCAGAGGCTAGAGTTGTGCTCGTTGTGTGGCATAGAGTCAAAACCGAGCTAGCAGTGTGTGAAGTGTAGATACAACGCGTATTATCACCACCTGTGGCACAAGGACCCAAATCGTGGGATAAAAAAAGAGTGGAAACGACTGTCGTCAAAAGAGATTTCAATTTGAACAAATTCCTCGTTAGAGGTATACGAACATATATCATTATGGCGGACAGGGCGAGAAATCTTGGTGATCTGTTGGGTTTGATGAGACAGAGGTTAATTTCCTCCCAGACTTGTGCTGATAAGGTATCTGCTCTAGCAAACGCGCCAGTAGCTCCAGCTGCTGCTGCTGAGACCCCAGCACCTACAGCGGCGACTGTGGCTCGCCAAACTAGACAAAATAAAGACCAAGCGTCAGCACTCCCCCTCCTGCAGCAGTTGCTCGCCCATCGAGAGATCCACATCATTCGGGTAAAAGAAGGCCACCACTCATTAGAAGGCCACCATGGAGAGCACCAGCGCGAACTCTAAGCAGGTCACCATGGGTAGCCCCGATAACAGCTCCAAGAAGGCCAGTGCCTGCACCAAGAAGGAGTAGAATTCCAGTGCCTACACCCAGAAGGAGTAAAATTATTGTGCCGGCTCCAAGAGTGAGCATTCCCACTCCCCAATGAGGAGGGTTGTACCAAAGCTAGAAGTCCACAAGCAATTCAGAGGTGGAGGCGTACTATATTATCGTGCAATAGTACAAAATTGGCAGGCACTCTTTGGAAAAATATCCGCAAGTATTCCTGTCGGCTATGGAGGGAAGTACTCGCGTGAAAAAAGACGTATCTAGACACAAAAGCAACAAATATTCGCAATGTTTAATTGTCGAGTTTGAGATGCCAGGAAAAGTTGATACAATAAAATCATACTTCGTACAAAAGCTAGATAACCAAACAGAAGCGTTAGAAGGGGACAGTGCAAAGATTCGTAGACAGATTGATAGCTTTACACAATTGGGGTCAAGCTGGATAGAATCGTAGCTTTCTATATCGGTACCGCAAAATATCAACCATTTCGTGGAAATAGTTACTTCAAACCCCGAGAAACATTCTACCTAGATCAGTCATAAATGTGTAAAATAAAGACAATCGCTGCTTCGAATGGTGAATTTTATCAGTGGGCCATGGAAAATATCCGGACAGGACAGTTACATATGAAGAACATCTAGACGAGTTGATGTTCGATGGACTGGAGTTCCCAATTCGAGTCACAGATATCTCCAAGTTCGAAAAGATGAATCCAACCATTTCGGTGAATGTGTTCGGATGGGAGAATGAGCATCTGTACCCGATTCGAATCTCAAAATAAACCAAACCAGAAGATAATATAGACCTTCTGCTTTTAGATAATGATGGAAACAAGCACTATATGTGGATAAACAACTTAGCTCGAATGCTGAATAAGAATAGTAGGGACGGTCACAGGGCTCATCCGTGTCGCCACTGTCTTCGCGTATTCTCTGCACAACATGTACATAACATCTCATATTGGCAGGTCATATGCGGATCAGAAGCATGCTGCTGAAAGGGTATACCGCAGAACAAAGAATAAACTCTACAAAGCAGTATGCCAACGCACAAGTCATCGCTCTTAGAACTGAAACAAACGCACAGGAAGCCGCCATTAAAAGAGATCACTTGCTCAAAGCTGGTGATACCATGACTGGTAATTTGATATCAGGGGTAAAAGGTTATGGTTTCCTCACAGATACACCAGCATCGGAAAGTGACGCCAATAGCATCGCACATGTAGCAAACGTGGGCGGCGACAGTGTTATTTTCGTTCAAGAAATCATTTTTTTTGTTTTAGTTTTGTTTTAGTTTGGTGTGATTCATTTCAGTTTAGTTCTAGTTCTATTTATGAAGATCATTTTAGTTTTTGTTTTGTTTTTATTCGCTAAATCATTTCCGTTTTGGTTTTGTTTTTATTCATCCAATCATTTTAGTTACGGTTTTAGTCTAATCTTTCGATCTTGTTTTATAAAACCACAGTAAATCAGACTCTCGTTGTAGTGTAATAAAGGACACTACAAGTTGCGCAATCGATGGAGGCTTTATGATTATTATGTATTATTTAGTTTAAATGAAATTGTAGCTATTAGTTTTCATGTGAACATTCGAATCAAGCTGGACTACAGAATATTAAGATCGGCTATGCACTTAATGAACTTTACATGTACGTGACAGACCAGTAGCCGTTGCTAATCGCTTCTGTAATTGGCTTAATTAATACAACTCCCAGCGCATTACCAGATTCGCTCATCTGACAGCAAGAGATAGAGGGATAAACAGAGAGACAGGAAGGAGACGTAGAAAGACACATTATGGAAGATTATGGACAAGAGCACGGTGACGGAAGCGAGGGAGTGACGAGAGACGGGACAGATAACTCGGAAGGAGGACGGTCCAGACGGACGATGGAAGCAAGCGAGGCAGGGGCGACAGGTGAAGAAATTAAGCAGACATCTGACAAGGGAAGAGAGGAAGGATATAAATATGGGACGCGGGCAACAGTGAAGGATTCGCCCAAGAAGGAGTCAATAGGCAAGGAGAGTGCGGAGTGCTACAGACGAGATTTGCTGAGCATCTCTTAACGCATGACCTGATGCCGGAGTTGTTTGACTGAGGGCGAATCGAGAAATCTACAATTATTATATACGTCTGCATTTTAATATAAATCGTAACATCAAAAAGTCTTTGCTGATTCCGTGGCTAAACGAACATACACCTACCGAAGAGAAAAGCCAGCTACCACAACGACTTATCACCTCTCGCCACCATATACCTTTGGAAGAGACGATAGACAAAAATCATCTCTTCCAGTACACTCGTCATTCATTGTTCATGAGTGTATGGAATGATGCATATCGAGTATTCTTCTAACCCATTTAAATTTAGCCTAATAAAGCTCGCATTCCCAAAGATTATTACATACTGTAGCGTCTGCCTGCTGTTAAAAGTCGACATAAAGAAAAGATCCTTTCAACATTAGCTTGGAAGGCAGGAGCTATGAGACTAGAGGAGCTATAACGTTAGGCAAATCATCCTTTGTTCGCACCAGAATTTACAGGCATTGTCTCCATTATACTTTGTCACATTTCTTGTCGATATTTTTCTCATTGTGACATCAACATTATGTCTACTTAGTAGTTATGCCTCGTTCATTCAACTTTGCTGCCAGAAATTTGAACTTTTTAATGCTCCAGATCCTCATGCTTCATTTTGGATTTTACCTGAATTAGCACGGAAGAAAAGAAATTGATACTTGTAATTTCTGTAGTTTTCGTTCAAGATTTTAATTTCGTTTTCGTGTTTATTTAGTTCTGCATAGGATCTTTTCCGTTTATATTTAGATCTAGTTGTCCATTTATTTATAGTTCTCGTTTTAGTTTTTGTGAACGATCACAAATTCAATTTAGTTCTAGTTATAGTTTCGTGAACGAAATTAACACTGGTGGCGACATCATGACAACACCCACTGAACCGCTACATGTGAGAAACAAGAATATGTAGATACTCAGTAAGAAATTATACACTCGATCAGATTTATATCAACGATGATTGCGTAATCGAGAGGGACACGACGCTCGATGCTGCTGTCAGGTTGTATACGGATTAAAAGACAGGCTGCTAAGCAGTATGCAGACCAGAAAGAACTGATGTTGAACACAGTTGTCAGGCAGTATACTCAGGATGCTATTGTTCACGTGCCGGCGATATGCCGGTGATTTGATTATGGATAGCAAAAGAGCTACTGGTATACTGGTCTACATATGCACCTACATATGAAGGCGATGCTGCCAGTATAGCGCAAGTAACAAAGGTGGCCGGCGGCATATTATGAAAGTACACATGAAGATTGATGCATGGCCAGCCATCAGAAGATGAACTTGTATTTGAGCTGCACGCTAACAAATCTTCATGATTTTTATGCTCTCGTTAGACGTGATACGTGTAAGTTTACCTGTCAAAAAATATTTTACTCGCGCCTGGAGCTCAATTTAGAATAGGATTATTGAAATGACAAATTTATATGATGCAGCCAAAACCTACAAGATATTATAGAAGGTTTGCTTTCACTGTTTGATGCGATATAATTTGTATTCCACGGATTACTTGCCATCCATGGTACGAAAATTTGCATGCAAGATCGCTTTGTAACTACTTTTCGCGTCCGAGTTGTCGCCAGTGAACTCCGATAGCTTATATCAACAGACGTACATTGTTTTCATGTAATCCGCTATTTCGGACAATTTTTGTGCGAAATAATTATTGGTTGCAAATTTAATCGCGTAATTATTATGAATATTCAACACGCATATCGTTACTGAAATGGAGACTTCTGATTGGTTGCAAGATTTCCTTGAATAATTGATGCGTACATGTGTACTTTCGCAAGTAATCTACTGCTATACTGGACATGTCCCACCATTATCCAACACAAGTTGGATAATGGTGGATAATACGGGTTTTGAGGTTATCGCAAGCACAGAACGCGTTAATTTTACTGCAATTTCTGCTGTTAACCCCGTAGGTGCTACTGGTAACTTAATTAATTAGTAGCTGGGTTCACGAAGGTAATGATAGACAACGCTTGTTACAGATTGAATGTCTGACACCTGTACGCACATGTAAAGTGAACTTTGATCTTTGGTTCAGATTAGTGGAGCCATTCGCGGTTATCGTGATAGACGGACCTGTACTATTCAAACACCGGATCGGCCTCTAGCAGAATCGGGCGGGTGCTAGAATATCGAATTTGCATATAAAATCTACTGCCCCTCGCATATAATATAATTTACTGACCCTCGCCATCCTACCGAAAGGGCAACGACAGTATCAATTAGAAACGTTCAGGTATTCACCGATTTTAAAGTTGGGAATTGAATAGTATAAGAACGAAAGATGGTTGTCTTACATTATAAGATTCGAGGTATCTTAGACAAAACGGGGAAACAAATATGCATGAATGATTTGGTTGGACTGACCAGCTGGAGATACGATATCCCACTGCGGATATGTTGGCTGCAGTTATTCATGCAGACCAGAAAGATCTGATGTTGAACACAGCTGTCAGGCAGTATATAAATACTCAGGATGTTATTATTAGAGGTGTTCACGTGCGCAAACCTCATATCAACTTAGTGTTAAAGGACTGCTTTGCTTGTGACCTTTATACATCTAGCGGTTCATTGACTTCGAATGCGTGGCAAAATGCTTCACTAACAGCAGCTATTATATCCCTGTTTAACCCTACAGAACGCACCAGATATGATATCTATAGATTGTTGATTCTGGTTATTAACACTTCTCGGCGATGGTTCGCGTGAAGCATCGATTCGCATCATGGATTGGACAGTTGACGTTTCTAATTCACAATTTGATGCAACACAGGTGATATTTGTTGCAAGCCAAACAGGTTTTCCTATTGACGTTAAAAAAGAGGTGCTCCGGATGTTTTATTAACAATAACATTACTGTTAGAAGACCTATAAATGTCTTTATATCCAAATATAGCAGCCTCAAAAGCCTCAGATGAAGCGTCACCCCAACGAAGGCCTCCTGAGACAACGCCGCTGCCTTTTGGTCTTCAGAAGATTGGGGAGCTGGGGACGTTCCGGAGGTCAGAGGTTGAGGGTCACAGACGTTTGCACGAAATATATAAAAGAGTTGTTAATTTCGTTAACGTCAACAACCTTTGCACTTCTTAGTATTGGAACAGGTGCTGGGGGCACTGCATTTTTGGAAACAGGGATCCGGCTAGTGCCAGAAATAGCCCTCGAGGTTGTTGCGTGGGTTGTGAATCTGCTCGATATTGGGTGTGTTGCCATCAGTCGTAGATGTTCGGCCAAGGCTGGACAACAAGAGGCTATACGCGTAGCCAGCAGTAAATTGAACACCATCCACAGTCTGATTTTGAAAGCCTCAGTGTGGATGAATTTAAGCTCATTTTAAAGAAGTAGAAAAGTATCGTGATGTGAAAGACTAGATCCGACTAAAATCAGTGGCAAAATCAATTAACGAATAGATAAAAAAAGGATCTATACGATGCCGCCAGATAAGAATTTTTGAAGTAACTGTGTCAAGGTCACTTTAGAATTAAACTGTAAATGCTGGCAAGAAAGAGACTCGCCTCTTTCCTTGCTCCTATGACTCCGACAGCGCAACTTAGAGAACTTGTAGAGACACAATATGTCCAAATTATAGTGGCATGTGTTTCGCAAATTGTGTGGTTCTCCTAGATTGTAGATAAAACAGTCTATTTCTATCAATGATAACCTTTCATCCCTCTGTTTTGGGTTTCTACATAGCAGTCTGTCGTATGCACTTTTTTGTCCACAATGTATACAGCTCTAGTTTGCTTTTAGCACCTATTCCAGAACGTGGTTTTATCCATCCACCACATACATAATTATCCGATAGGTATGTATGTGGCAATATTCACCTACACAATTTCTGTTACAAAGCGTTTTTTCTCCTAGTTGTTGGTATAAGCACTTATTCTCTCCTTGATTTCCCAACTTCTAACTGTTAGCATCCATAAACATCGGAATTGTTCGATTAGAAGACTATTTGTTAACAAATGCTATAAATCCAACACAAAATTCCATTCCAACAAATGCTATAATTCCATCACAAAAAACAGCTACATCGCATACGAGACCATCACTGGAGAAAGGGGTAGTTGCATTCAACACCGGGATACGACCAGTACGAGGTGATTGGACTGGTCTACTCTACGAGCTTCCATTGGCTTCCATTCTTTAGCGCAGTCTTGTTCGTGTTCGGCAGACTTCTTTTGCGCCAAAGCCCGCTAGTGAACAAATGTTGAATACAGTGGATGATGGCTTTATCCCATCTACTACTTATATTTCCGGGAGTTCGGCGGTTAATGGTTGAAATTCATGGACTCCATTTTATGTCAATCGTAGCGCATTGCGTTCGTGTAAACATTATCTCTGTTTCGACACATTACTGTTTTTTAGAAAGTAGATTTCTTAAATTATATTTAGTACGATTCGCTGCGAATGAACTATGCAAATGGAGTATGCGAATAAATTATGTGGCAGAATATTCTCAGCCCATCAAAACCATCGTTAAACTCCATTTTGGGTGCTAATAAGAAATGGTTAACTGCCGCGCTCCAAATTGCCAACAACAGTACTGCAAAAGACGTGAGATTTTTCGGATTTCCAGTAAATCAAAATTGAAGGCAAAAATGGGTAATTAACTGTCGATGTAATAAGTGTATTCCAACAGCTGGAAGTCAATTTTGAATACAGCCAGTTTGAAAGCAACCGACAGGATAGCTGGAGCCGACGCTATTCCCACAATATTTCAAGCCCTAAATCCCCGCATTTGTTAGAATCAAGAAGGAGAATTCTGAAGCGCTTTGCAATTTGCGATGATCTTTTGCTGAAGATCAATCGAATTTCAATTCGATTGATCTTCAGCAAAAGATCATCGCAAATTGCAAAGCGCTTCAGGAACACAAGCATACCAGAGCTGCAACTGGAAGCCTTGAAACTGTTGGTAATGAAACAGATGTTACTCTTGTTGCCATGCATCATCACCAATTGATAACGGTGGGTTAATCAGTGAAAATGAATCATCTGAAAAAGAAACAGTTCTTTTGATGTTTCTGAAAATATTGAAAATATGACATCACCAAAGAAACAAGTGCACAAACGTGTGGAGATTGTCCATAAGAAGAATGAACAGCTTATGCAGCAAGTCAGAATGCGCGCTAAAAATCTGAACAACTGAAAAAGAAACTGAATAACAAATTTCAAGTGATCAAATTCTGGTTTCTGCAGCCACGTACTGGATTATGCCTTTGTAGAAGGTGGTCTGCATAGACTATGCAAAGATCTTAGCAGATGTTATTTCCTCTGGCTATTGTTTCCTTCGCAGTCAATGATATCCACTGACTGTGTTTCGTACTTTGCGGTTTGACAGCGGACATTTGAAAGAAAAGGATTGTGCTTTGACACTCGATGAGATGAGCATTACACCATCAAAATATGACATACGAGCTGGAAGAGGTGGCTTGGCCTGGACATAGTGGAGAAGCTACATGTGCTACACAAGAAGTTTTTATGCTTTCTGGTGTAAGTACCCGATGGAAGCAGACTGTAGCATATTATTTCACTGCAGATTCTGTCTTTGGAGTAGCGATCAAACCTATTATAACAAACATTCCAAAGAACGTGTGATATAGGTTTGAGATTTGTTACTGTCATATCAGACATGGGGGTGTGTAACAATCTCCACAATCTGATATGCACAGTTTTCGGTATTGTGGAAGACTTAGTAAGATGTGAATACTCAACTGAACATAAACTTTACTTCCTTGCAGATGCTCCTCATCTTATAAAGAACTTGAAAGCGGTTTGGTAAATTGACAGGACACTGTGTCACCAAACTGTTTTTTTCTACAGCACAATCTGACTTCAAAAAGAGTACCAGCAAAACATTTACATACCCTGCTGACATTCCAAGAAAATCTGCATTTCACCAAAACTAGCATAAGAGACTCTGACACATAGAAACTTTCATTTTGCTAATGCAATGAGCTTTTTCAGTCACTCAAATGCTGCTGGTTTGGAGTATCTCGTCCAGCCACAATAAAGGTCTGCTTATTACAGCATGTTCGTAAAAACAATAGATCGGTTGTTTGACTTGATCGCTCCTATACTTTTGGTAACAGCGCTCAGCTGGAAAGATCCAGTTTGCTACACAGAAGCAACAGCCTTTCTTCGACGTGTTATTGCCTTTTTGGGTCTGGAGAGAAAGGAGTGTGGAACCCAGTGCAGACTGGTATTATAACAATAAAGTCCACCCTTGATATCAGTGAGATATCTGTCATCTGGTTTGTCCTGATAGCTCGATTTACATCTGATTGCATCGAGAACTTGTTTTCTTGCATTCGTACAAACAATCTTTCTCCATTAGACTTCACGAATAAACTGCGTCTGCTTTCTGTTTTACAGTTTCTTCGGGTGAATGCTACGAGATAGGCGATGCAGAATATCTTGTTGTGTTTCTTTTTGTTAAGGAAGTAGATGGTTACTTTTCACATGGGTTATGTTTGCAAATGTATCTTCTCTATGTGGCTGGCTATCTTGTGTTACGAAAAATAACAAGACACGTGTTTGTGCCATTCAGTCAGACAATAACTCTGTTGCTAAACTTAAATGTTATAAAGAAGGGTGTTTTGTATCATGTACATCTTAAGTTTTTGAACTGCTACAAAAGGCCGCGAAAATATTTCGGGCAACAAACTTCTGCATCACAAGCATAATGTGTGGAAACTGTTGAAATCGGGAATGCAGCGGTCTTACTTTCCAAGCTATCACAATGTGAAAAATGTTTTTACCTGGTGCTGTCAATTGTCTTAAATCTAGCGACCCTCTTCAACCCTCTTCATGTCTTTCTTTCTGAAGTTGAGACCCTTAATTTCTCCGGGCTCGTTCCAGTTTTTTCGTGAATCTCATCCATAATTTTTTGTACTTGGGCGTCATTTTTTCTTTCTTCCTCCTCCACACGCCAGCATCATTTCCTTTTCCATTCCATCTGATCGCATAACATGTCAGAAAACCCCCGAAACGTCTCATCATTCTCAACTCCAATCTTCCTGCGCACCTCTCCGTTTGTCTCCTTCTCCGTCCATGATATTCGCTGCATCTTCCTCCATATCCGTTGAATCCTTCTCCATGTTCCTTGTCATTGTCCACGTCTCGCAGCCATATAATAGTGTAGGGAAGCTCATTGCTCCCGCTGAAAAGAAAGATTACACGCGGTGAGTCGTACACGTGTTTAATATACATTTGCGATTAATATTTCTGTTACTGTTTGTTAGATATTAGATTCAACTGCTTTGTATATTATATTATATGATCGTCTCTAAATATTGTATCGATCTAACTGTTGCTAAATATAACTAGTTTTAGTCTAATTTAACGATACTAGTTTAAATTAAAATTGTGTAAGTGCATTGTATTACATTGCATTGTCTACTATGTAATCGTCCCTAATCTTGCGTCTAGATATTTTAAATACTAAATACCCTATCGATATAACTGTCGCTTAAATATAACTAGTCTTAGCATAACATAACTGTACTAACCTAGATTAAAACTGCGTACGCGCCTCTCGCTGGACATGAGTTATAGCGAGAGACCCCTCGCCTCCGGGTCTGAGCCTCGAGCTCGACCCGATGCTGGCACGCCAATGGACCTGACGGTGCTGACCCCGTCTAAAAAACGGGCGAGCCGCAGTGACGAGTCCGACGGTAGCGGAAGCAAATTTTTTATTTGCACAACTGAGTCAGAAAATGACTCTGACGATGATGGTAGAGGGGCCGTGTTTAAGACCGTCACCAGCAAGGCAGAAAAAGCTGCCAAACGCGAAAAACGACGAAAAATTCGCAAAACCGAGGTGAATCTGGACTCTTACCGTAAGGACAGTAAGATTACGGTCCAGAAGCCGATGACGAAATCGGCAAAAGCCCCAGCGAGGCGGAAGCTGCCAAGCATTCCGAAGAGCGCCGAACCTGCCGCACTGGTGACGGCAGCGGAGAAGGCCCCTCCCGCCCATGTAACAATAAACCGGTCTGCTGCGAACCGATTGTTCATTGAGTTTATTGGCGTTTGTTTAGCTAAAACTAACGCTCCACTGGTCAGGGCGGAGCTGAACAGACAGTTTGGCCCTCTGACAGCGGATGTGCCGGCCCCGTCTGCAACGTGTGTGCGTGTTCACTTGGGCGGACCTGAGAGCAGAGCAACAGGGCTCAACTGCTCACTACCACAGACCTCTGTGGGTACCAGGTCAAAATGTCCGAGCCACGTGAAGTTGTGAGACACAGAGGCAGGTACGTGCAAAAGGTAATAAAAGGCGTATCCATCACCTTAAGTGATGCCGATGTTTTTAGCAGCCTGGAGAGTCTGGAAAACCTCCGTGTAGCCAAGGTAGAACGGATCCTTAAGATCCAGAATAAGGTAAAAACCCCGACCACGGCGGTGAAGATTGAACTGGAACCTGGTTCAGTCGCACCTGCCAAACTGCATATTGGATTTCTAAGTTTCAAAATGTATGATTACATACCAGCACCTACACGCTGTTTCTGCTGTCTGTCTTTCGGCCACGTAGCCAAGTTTTGTAGGAAGAACCAACGATGCGGGATCTGCGCCGGCGACCACAAGCACACCGAGTGTTCGAAGCGCGAGCAGCCGAAGTGTGCAGCCTGCGGCGGCCCCCATCCTGCGATGACTAACAGCTGTCCGAAATACACGCTGGCCAAGGCCGCTACCACCATCAGCGTCCAAGAAGGGAGGCTGTACAGCGATGCCCTTCGGACTGCTCGCTCACGGAAGAACACCACGGAGGCTTCCGCGACAAAGATGACTACGAAGACGACGGGAACAACGGCCGGTGCGGTCAACACGACGACGGCGACAGCCGGTGCTCCGAGCGCCGGGGGGAGTGCTAAGGCGGAGTCGGAAGGCTCGCGTCCCTCTGGTATCCCAGTCCGTAAACGGTCTCAGGTGAACCCACCGACCGCGCCAACTCCTGTCGTGCCCGACGGACAACAGGAGGAGGTGGCGACGACCGACACCGGTAGGGTACAGAGGGATGTGCTTGACGCTCTGAACCGTGCCTGCACCCTGTTCGTCGGAGCCATGGAGACTAACGGTGGCGCTATCTCTGTCTCTAAGACTGATCGAGATCCTAGCTACCACCATCCAGGCCGTCTTCAGGATTCCGATTGAGCAGGTGTGCGGCGCGATGACGACCGCCTACGCGCTCTCCTCCGGTGCCACGAGCGCCGCGTCAGCCACTGCAACCGACAGCCACCATCACGGACCTTCAAATACTCCAGTGGAATGCATGTAGCCTCAACCCCGCGTAGGGGAGCTGAGGCACCGCATCTCCGAGATGCGGACACCGCCGACGATCATCTGCATACAGGAAACGTGGCTGAGGACTAACATCAAGTTCGAGCTACCCGGCTACACCTGTGTGAGGCATGACCGAACCACTGGAGAGGCTGGAGGAGGAGTTGCAACGTTCGTGAAGACCGGCATCGCCTTCTCAACGATCAGCACCACCGACGTCCCGGAGTCGATCACCATCACCCTCGACGGACTACCAGGTAAGATCAAAATTGTTAACGTCTACCACCGACCACGCCAAACTGGAAACCCTCTGCCACCGGACATCTACTCTCGATTCTTCCAAGACAGGTCAGCAGTCGTTCTGGGAGACTTCAACGCGCACAGCACGCTCTTTGGGTGCAGAACCACCGATGCACGAGGACGCCGACTAGAGGACGACATGGAGGACAACGCCTTCGTCGCCCTCAACACCGGCGCCCCGACCACCGCCAGCCACGCCACCGGAGCTGCCGGCCACCTCGACATTGCTATGGCCTCGACGCCCTTGGCACGGAAGTGCACTTGGACGGTCCTAGACGACTCCATGGGAAGCGACCACTCGCCCATCCTCATCAACATCGAGGAAGCAGTCCCTGTCGAGAAAGCCTTCATCCCTAGGTGGCTACACCGAAAGGCTGACTGCTTTCAAAGACGACTGCAGGGCAGAACTCACCGTCGCACACATCACCGACGATATCGAAGCGAGCCACACCAACTTCCTCGGCTCGCTGCTGGAGATCGCCACGCGGCACATTCCACGATCGACTCCTCCCAAGGAGAAGGTCAAGAGTGTGCCGTACTGGACCGACGAGTGCACACGCCACGTCGAGGAGCGCACAGAGGCCCGCAAGAAGATGCAGAAGACCAGGCACCCGGCGGATGCTGAAGAATACCGACGCATCAAAGGAATCACCCAAAGAGTCATCAAGAACGCGCAGAAGACCTCCTGGAGAGACTACTGCACCACGCTGAGCGACAAGACCAAGCTCTGAAAAGTCTGGGGAACGATAAGAAAGATGTCCGGTGCGAGATCACGACCGGCCATACCAACTCTGAAGAAGGACGGACGCTCCTACACAACAAACCAGGAGAAGGCGAATCATCTTGGGAGGTGCTTGTCAGATGTCAGCAGCAACAGGAACCATACCGTGGAGTTCCAAGAGCGCAAATCCGCCTTTGAGGACGAGCACTCGGAGGAGCTCCATGGGGGACAGCTGCCGGCAGACGACCAGCCCTTCAACGAGCCTCTCACCATCCAGGCTCTGAGAATCGCCCTCCTGCGCTGTAGAAAGGACACGAGTCCAGGAGAGGACACCATCACCTACGAGATCCTGGCCCAGCTTCCGCATCCAAGTCTGCTAGCCTTGCTGAATCTGTATAAAGCGGTCTGGCAACATGGACGACTTCCGGCCTGCTGGAAGAACTCCATCGTTGTCCCTATCCAGAAGCCACAAAAGCCAGCCTACGACGGAAACTCTTACCGCCCCATCGCACTGACATCCGTCTTGTGCAAACTAATGGAGCGGTTAGTGACCGACAGGCTGACCTGGCACATGGAAACAAATCACCGCTTCAACAAGCACCAGTCGGGCTTCCGCAGACTGCGAAGCTGCCAGGATCACATCGTCCGCCTTCACGACGACATCCAACGCGCCATTCATTCAAAGCACAGCCTCACTGGCGTCTTCGTAGATTTAGAGAAGGCCTTCGACCTAATGTGGACAGATGAGCTGCTGTCGAAGCTACAGCAGCACAACATCTCCGGTCAAATGTTCAACTGGATCCGGGACTTCCTGACCGACCGACACATCCGTGTCCGCGTCGGCTCAGAGCTGTCCGATCTCTTCCTCATGGAGAACGGATCCCCACAGGGCAGTGTCATCAGCCCTGTGCTCTTCATCATCATGTTGAACGACATACCGGAGCCACAGGACGACGTAAGGCTTTCTCTCTACGCGGACGACAGCGCCATCTGGAGAGCTGGCCCAAACCCGAAAGTGAACCAGCGTCATCTCCAAAACTATCTGGACCAACTGAAAAAGTACTTTGACGGATGGGGCTTCAAGGTGTCGTCAACAAAAACGGTTGCCGTAGAATTTCACCGCTGCGGCACACCTGCAGCCCACCGACCGCTGAAGCTCGGGACCACTCCGTTGACCTACAACAACAACGTCAAGTTCCTGGGGGTGATCTTCGATCGACATCTCACCTGGTGCGACCACATCAGCTACATCGCTGATCGCTGCAAGACGCGCCTCAACCTGATGCGCGCTATTGCGGGCTCGCACTGGGGAGCATCGAAAGACACCCTCCTGATGATATACCGTGCTCTCATCCGCTCCGTCATCGACTACGGCTGCGTCGCCTACGACAGCGCCTCCAGAAACCAGAAAAAGGTGCTTAGTACAATCCAGTACAAGGCACTGAGTATCGCTTCTGGAGCGCTCCGAGGAACGAGTCTGACTGCACTGCAGGTAGAATGCAGAGAAGTGCCACTCGACCTACGACGCAAACAGTTGATGATGGAGCTCATCACGAAGGTCAACGCGATCCCAAACCACCCGACGCAATCCATCACCAGCGGTCGGAAGCTGAAAAACACCAATGACGACACCGACCCCATCCGCATCAAAACAAGACACATCGACCAAGAGATCGAACCACCAAAAATCAAACCGCTCGCCTGCACCACAACACCACCGTGGCTGCTGCGACCATCCATGACAGACACCACTCTGACACAGAAGATCGGCGACCTGAACGACCCTCTGAAAAAGAGGGATCTGGTCAAAGATCACATCCGCTCCTACGACGCGCGAGTGGCTGTCTACACGGATGAAGCCAAGAACGCAGCAGGTAGGGTGTCGTGCTCATTCTACGTGCCCTCTAGCGGCCACCACGAAAGCTGCCGAATGAGCGACGGCTCATCGGTCCTGGCAGCCGAACTGGAGGCCATAAAGAGGGCTGTGGAGTGGGCCGCCAGCGCAGATGCACACCATCTCGTCATCTTCTCCGACTCCCTCGCCGCGATCCAGAGCGTTGAGCGACAGCAGTTCGCTGCCAGACCACAGCAGCTCACGGAACTGCTTCACGTGCTGGACGCATACGCTCAACGCACCCAGTCGACCCCAACCCTGATCTGGATCCCCGGACATACCGGCATCGAGGGAAACGAGACCGCTGACACCCTCTGCAAGCGAGCGTTAAACAATGACATCATCGCCATCCCGACGACGCTCGAGCTCCAGGAAGCTCGAGCGAAGTACAAAGACCACTTCCTCGGGAAGTGGCAAGCGGAATGGACCACCTCCGACACTGGCTCGCACTACCGAGCCCTGGAGCCAAACGTCAGGATGGCCAAACAGTATAACGATCCCAACCGGAGTAAGGAAGTCATCATAACCAGACTCCGGTTGGGCCACTGCATACTAAACACACAGATGAAGCTGTGGGGCCGCCACCCGACCGGGAACTGCGACGAGTGCGGTGACGTCCAGGAAACCGTGAGCCACTTCCTGCTGGAGTGCCCGGCCCAGCTGGGCCTCCAGGACGAACTCATCCGGATGTGCGCACGGAAAAACTGGCCGTACGAACTGAGCACCTCACTCGGTCAAACCAGCTGCTTGGACACCATCTACAAGTGGCTGGCAGTTTCTGGTCGGAAGATCTAGGACTACTGTATGTAGACAATGAACACTACCATACAATATCATATTACTTATAAAACATTATTGCATATGAAACATTAAAATTAGAAGAGAGACACACATAAAGACACTTATCGACAATGTAAATATGTACTCTGTATAACTGTTCGTGTTTGACGCATATCATCATCGTTATGGATGCGTGGTTAAATAAACTTATATCAATAAAAATTGCTCCCGCTAATCTTTTTTTTGTGTCTATTGCTATTGTTTATCCTTCCAATTCTTTGCTAGTCCGTTCATTGCAGTTTTCCCTATCGCCACCCTTCTTTTTGTTTCCGAGTCACATATTCCATCTCTTTCTATTTATGATCCCAGGAATGTGGAGCTTGTTACCACCGCTATCCTCGCTGTCTATCTCAAAACTGTCCCTGTGTATGATACTTAAGCTCATTGATGCGTTTTAGAATTTTCTATAGGCAACACAACTAGAAATGTCATCATAATTTCTAGGATTTAGTCTCAGGCTGGAAAAACTACTTGAATGAATTGAATATAGGTCATAAATTTAAACTAGGCCAACAGTGTCAATAGAAACCATAGAGGGCTTATTTAAAGGCTCAGTGTAAAACAAAAATTAAGAGTTAAAAGTGGTTCAAAAGACTTTTAACCACTGCAGTATTTGAACATGGAACATGATTAGAATAATAGCCCAATTTTCCAAGCTTACTCTTAAAAGCAGTGACAGCACTATCTTCAAAGCTATTCCACCATTCTACAACTCTTGAACTGAGAATGTACATGTATGCCTAGGTTCCTTTCGATTTCTTAAATAATTCATGCTAATGTCCCCGAGATGCCTTCCTAATTCCAAAAACCTATATGACTGCATGACTGCACAGCCCCTCCTCAGTAACAATCTTGTTGGCTTCAGTTATTGCTCCGTTGCTCATTGTAATCTCCAATGTTGTTAGTGCACACCTATTCAGCCGTTCTTTGTGGCTTGTAGTCCCATTTAATTTTTGTAGCTCATATTTCCACTTCCTCCAACTTTGCCATGCCTAGCTCTAAATATGGAGTATTCAAACTGTGGCATATTTGGTCATGTATACAACCTCAGTTTTTGGTGACTTCTTGCCCTTCTAATCATGCCTAGCTTTGTTTGCCTTCTTTGCTGTCTTACATGTTTTGTACTCTTGTGCATAATCACTCCCAATACCCTTTCTTCCTTCTCACTTCCAAAGCCATACCCTATTTAATGGAAACTCACTGTTTCTCTTCCCATATGAACTACTGAGCTGTTTCCACAGTTAAACAGCACCTGACGGACTGTCTGTTCTGAACATTCTTCTAAGATTATCCTGCAGTATCGTCACTTCTGCCGCAGTCGGGCAGTCAACGACGGATCCAGGATCTACGCCTGTTAGAGGATGCCGGACTCTATTCACAACGTCAACAAAGGCATTCGAGCGCATCGGCCGGCAAAAGATGAAACCCGATGCCTGCGGTAGACTCTAATCCTTCGGCGGCGCGTTCAAAGACGGCGGTCACATGGGAAACAATTCAGCAACAAAGACCCTCCAAGTGACCAGGGCAGCGATCAGCGAACACGAGACCACGGCAACCGGTCAGAGCAGAGGGGCAGAGGGGAGCGAGGACAGCCAGGCCCTTAACGGGTCAGCGGCGAAGTAGGAATCTAAAATCCCTAGGGCCTGTGACTCTTCTGACGCTAACAACCCTAGTCGTAAACGCCTCGCTGAATTGCCATTAACTGTATAGTATAGGAATTTGAATTATAGCAGCTTAGGGGTCGTCCCACCTATCAGCGTCGAGGGGAGCAACTTGTAACCTAGAGGAACCAGTGAAATAGCGAGATCGTTCATTGGCGTCGCCGGATCAATGGCCGCGTAGGTTTATGAACTGTAGTAACGAGGGCTAAAGGATAGTGTTCTGAACTTGGAAATCGTCAGAGGGTCGTCAACCAGTGTTAATTTCGTTCACGAAACTATAACTGTAACTAAATTGAAATGGTGATCGTTCACGAAAACGAAAACGAGAACTATAAAGAAATTAACAACTAGAACTAAATATAAACGGAAAAGATCATATGTAGAACTAAATAAACAGGAAAACGAAATTACAATCTTGAACGAAAACTACAGAAATTACAAGTATCAATTCCGTGCTAATTCAGGTCAAATCCAAAATGAAGCATAAGGATCTGGAGTGAATCACACCAAACTATAAAAAAATAAAACAAAAATGATTTCGTGAACGAAAATAACACTGCCATCAACAACAGGGCTTAGAGCGTGACGTTCTTCCAGAAACAAGTTGACCTCTATCAAGATAATCTCTAGATACGTGTAGTATAGTTATTAATATATTTCTTTAACATCAAAGAAGAGTTCGTTGTTCGTGTTTGGAGATAGAATGAAACGAACTGTAATGGGTCGAGAAGGACCGTGAATAGCACATACTGTACAAGATACGGTAGAAGCTGAAATGAAGCAAGTCTATCAAGAGTTTTATAGAGAAACGAAAGGTTCATAGTTTTGAAAGACTCCAGTCCAGGGCTGGTAATTATATGGGCTGAATAAAGATACACCTTGCATGGTATTCGCAGAGGTAGGAGTAGGCTGCGCCGCGGAGTAACTTCGCCAACAGACAGAATGGCGTCGGGAATACTCCTGCAGACGTCATTATTTAAGTGGTTATAGGTCAGGCGCATGCGCAGAATCATTTATTGCCTACGCGGTCAACTTGGTAACGAATGATAACAATAGTAATAATAATAATAATAATTATTATTATTATTATTATAATAATGATGACGATGATGATGATGATGGAGATTTCAGTGCCGTGATTCGTACAAATTTAGAGCGATTATTACCAAAAGCAGTTGGCTTGAAAGAATAGTAAATTATAACAGAAAAATAAATATTTTGCGTAAAAGAACGGTGAATTATAACAGAGAAATTTGTCGGACTATGGATGTTTCGCGATCGGTAGGCAAATTTGAACGAAACTGGTTGGCACTTCGGCAATACAAACAGGAAAAGTTCGGTCATAAATGCACACAATTTTAAGTGCATTAGTGAAAGAAAAAAGGCTGAAGGATGAGGACTTGGAAAGTTTAGTAAGGGGTATGAGAGTGTATGATACTTAGAAGGAGTTTAAGTATTCAGAGATTTCTTGAATTGCGAACATCGGATATGTAATAATAAGCATTTGAAAAGTTCTATTAGCCATAGTCCGACAAATTTCTCTGTTATAACTCACCGTTCTTGAATAAGCTCAGCTGCAAAAGTTGACGCATCTGACTGCCAAACTTCTGACTAACTGTGCCCCAGGCTGGACTCTGCACCTCCTCATATAGCCCCAGATAGGCTCCCAGGGGAACCAAAAATGCTCCGAGGGGAGAGAAAAGGGGCGTAGCTATTAAGGCAGATGGAGCGAAAATGTTCCGAGGGGGCGATAATGTTCCCAGGGAGCTAGAAATGCTACCCCTCTGCCATACAGGAGGAAACCGACACAATGCTCTTCCAAAGGAAATAGTAGTAAGTCTTATCTTACTCGATCTCCCTTAGGTACATCAGGCGGCGTGTGTTCACTACAACTCTGCGCCCCACCCAAAGGGCATCACCTTCCAACGGAGAATAGACATACGAACGCCGTTTTGTCAGTTTCCTTCGAGCGTAGTCTGAACCCCATCAGCGAAAGCTCTTCTTTTCGACGAGCACTTCGCTTTCCGAGAGTCCCGGTCGCACAGGCGCGTTCAAAAGTACTTTGATGTCTAATTATCCAGATTTGCACCTCAGAGTGAAGAGTTTCAAGATCTTTCAAGGCTTATGGATGTTGGAGGAACTTTTATAGCCTCAAGTTTTGACTGTGAACGGAGTATCAGGTTAGTGAGTACTCTTAAAACCAAACTTATTCGTCCAAAGTCACCTGATGGTAGGAGCAGCATGCTGAACCACCCACCATCAGCTAAAGCATTCAGGCACTCATCTATCCGGGGAAGCGGGTAAGAGTCCTTTATCGTCCGCTCGTGTAATTGTCGATAGTCTATGCAGAACCGTAATGTCCTATCCTTTTTACAGACCAACAGTCCAACACCACATTAGACGACTACTCGCTAACACCCGGTTCAAACTGTTGAGCGTCTGGCCACTCGCAACGGCTGTCGACTGCCCTCGCGGGGGCGTATTCCCCGTGTCAGTCCTGTGCTTCAGGACGACGTCCTTCCCATGTCTAAAACTCATTCTGAAAATACATCGTTTAACTTTCTCAGCAGGTCATCTAATCGCGCCCGGATATCAGGTGTCACCTCCTCTGGAAGGTTGGAAATTATATCCCCTTATACAACGGCGCTTGGTCGCCCTGACGTTGGCCCGCATCGGTCGCCCGTCTCACCTCAGCCTCCACCGGGTGAATCCCCGCGATTAACTGATCCTTACCGATTTGCTACACTCACTCGAGCTGAGTCGGCGCTATCCCCGACAACAACCAGAGCGAGGTGAACACCTGGCCTAATTTCCTGGTCATCAGTCATCCAAGGCGGCGCGACGAAAGCCAAATCCCTGCACATGATACGCACGGGCGCGTCGTCCTGACATTTCGGCAGAATAACCACATCCTCGGCGACGCAAATACACCTGCACCAAATAATATGCAAAATAAAATAAAATAAAAAAATAAATAAAATGCATCTGCACCAAATAGACCTGTTGTCCTTTACAAATGGAATTAGTTGGCGACCAATGAATGAGGCACCGGACCAGAAGCCTATACAGCAGCGATGCTCCCTGGGCCAATCCATGACCAACATTATTTGGTCTCGAGATTGTGTGGCACAGTGGCCGCTCGTTTAGAGTGGTCAGCCCGTAACGTTCAGCGTGCAGTGACTGAGTGGGTTCGACCCTCGACCCTCCGGAAAGTCGCTGTGTAGGGACCTTGAGCAAGTCCTTCGCACATAATTGCTCTGCAGTACAACAGAAATTGCGCCGTCGAGGCGTGTGCACTTCTGAGCAAAAAAAATGTTGGAAAAAGGGCGATATATAATTTCGGTAATAAAATAAATAAATAAATTAGTTCGGTTATTTGGTCAGATTCAATGAACGTAATTGATATTTCTAACCCTGCTCGCAGCACTATGCCTAACCTTTCCCGATAACATTCACACTGGACCCGTTAGCAGCCAACAATAAACGGTTACAGGGATGAATCACTATCCCTACCGAAGCAGAAGCCGGTACAAGGCTCACCTCAGACCTGGTGTCGACCAGGCAAAGCAGTTGATGTCCGGTGAGCGTTCCACGTATGTAGATCGCGTTGCTGGTCGCTCGGTTCGGAGCTCTTGTTGGTTTGTCTGACGACCGCGGACTCGAGAGCCGTCGGCTCGGTGTCCGGCCCGGCCGATGGCCACCAGCGAGACGAACGCACAGACCCTAGTCGTTCGGGAGCGTAGTTCGGCTAGCGTCGGTCTCCGTCCATCCTGGCTGATAGCTACCAGCAGGACGAACGTTCAGACCCTGGTCCTCCGGCGGACCCGACTCGATCCATCGGCTGTGTGTGGCACACACCTTGAACTGGGCCAAGAACGATTCAAGTAACCCAGTCCTGTCGAACTTGACAGGCTTTATCTGCGACGGTCGGTCCCAGAGCGCATATCATCTTTGTCATGAATGCGTCGTTAAATAAACTTATTACACACACAGCTCCACGCAGCTGCAAGCCAGCTGAATACGACGACTTTGGCCTGCAGAAATCTGCAATGTATCCCGGTGCGATATCATGAGGCGCTTTGTATACGGGTAGACATAGCTTGAACTCTACCTGCTGTTTTATGGGCAGCCAACGTCACGCGGTCAAATCGTCGTCGTCCGAAGAGTAGCCTCGCCGCAAGTGATCAGAATGGACTGGAGGCTGCCTAATGTACATTTCATCGCTCCTGCAAAGGAGACTGCTGCAATAGTCTACTATCGACAAGACGAAACTGGCGACAACAGTCCTAGCAGCATCGAAGGACAACGACCTCATGAAGGGTTTGCATCTGCTGACGGTTGTGGTGAAATGTAGTTTCATCGACATTTCAGACTGTAACATTATGCTCAGATCACGGACGGACTCCACCGGTGTTAGAACGGCCCCGAGTACATGCAGTTTCCTCTGATGAGATGAGATTGACTCTCATGCATCGGCCGTGAGTCGCGCAGCACAGAAGTTGAGTCTTGGTGGGATTTTAGACTGAGTCGGTTTAAAGCCATCCACGCGGAGAACCGGTCAACCATAAGGACCATGCGCCCACATGAGCTGTCGGACGGACAGTCGCTGGTCATGCCGTCATGAGGGAGTCATCAGCATAAAAATAAGACGACATCCAGATCAGCCGCCAACTTTTAGATGTAAGAGTAGGAACAATAAGGGTTCAAGAACTGATCCCTAGGGTACTCCGAAAGCAAGTGGGCGTTGCCATTGAAGTGAACCGACTGTGTCCTTCCGCTCACGTAGGAATAGAACCAGGCTAGTGCCACAGACCCAACGCCGAAGGTCCTAGGCGGCCGCTCTGAGAGAATGTCTACGGTGTCGAAAGTCGATGATAGATTGCGTGATCACCAGCATCGACCGCCTCGATAGGAGCAGTGATAGATATTGGTAGCGCCGTCTCAGTAGAATGAAACCTTCTGTAGGCGGATTTAAAAAAAATAAAAGAAATTAATATATATATATATATATAATATATAGCGCAGCTATATATTATATATATATATATCCTAAATATATATAGCTGCCCTCTATATATATAATATATAGGGCAGCTATATATTATATATACAATTATATATATATATATATATATATATATATATATATATATATATATATATATATATATATATATATAATTGTAATTACTGGACTCTAGCATGAAGTTTTAATTTATATGGGCCTTTCATCTGCAACTGTATTATAACACTTTAAATCCTCATTAATCCTTACCACTCCTAAGGCCGCTGTGAACGGCCAATTTTAAAGCGTTAGTCGTAATAATTGGAAGGGTAAGAATTAATAAAGCATATAAAACTCTTTGAGGTTTATGAAAATGATTATGTGCAAATAATGTTGAGGATAACTTAAGAATATATTACACAACAAGTCTTCTCTTGAAATAACAATGAGTCACCATTTATTTTTACGAAGCTGCGTAATTTATCGTTTTGTAATGGACTTTACTCAAGATTTCAGAACCCTACATTTTTATATAAATAATATAATGGTCTTAATTTAATTATCCATCGCATTCTTCTCGAACCTGAGCACAAAAGTGTTACTAAACTGTTGTACACACAAAATATCTTGCCCACGCGACCTCCAGAAAATTAGATGCCAACTATACATACGATGTGCTCGTGAACAGACTGGCGCCCTGAACTTCCACATAACTCGACTCGACCGATTGTTTCCAAATTTTGCACCAATGCAGCAGAGGAAAAACAAAAAATCTGACCCCTTCCCATTCTTTGGATGAAACTTCGCGGAAAGCCCACACAAAGCCCACACCTTATTGCTACACGTACTCATAGCAGAGCCTACCATCGTGCTCCGTGTCTAGGCAATGGTGTCGGTGTTACAGGAAATGTGTCAAACAGGGATGTTGTAAATGCCTGATTTCTTAGAGTTCAGGGAATATGTAAACTCACTAATTTACGGTTAGGATTCGAGTTAGGGTTTGGGTTAGTGTGAATTTAGGGTTTTACAAATTGCCTAGGCATTTTACAAAATCTCTAGTTTGGCACATTGCCAGTAACAGATATAAAATTGGTGTTTATTCAAACTCAGCCAATAGTCTGACGACTTAAACAAATGTACCCCAAACGAATATACTAAACGAATATACTAAACATCACGTGACGAGATCTACATTGGGAGTTAGGCCTAATAGATTGGTTGCCAATTCAGACAAGGATGAGACAACGCACATTAAACTGATGCGCGGGCGATTTGATTAATTTGATATATCCCCGTTCTTTAGACGTTGTCAATAAGAAACACGATCATAATTAAATAATGGCCGACATTTTCGCGAAGCTTCTCAATTCAAGTAAGTTGTATACGGAAAAGTTAAACGCAGTCGTTCTACATTACTGGCAACCGACGACTACACGGAAAATTCCATAATAATTGTGGCTTGCCAATTCATTTTCTCGAACAAATAGTTTACGCGGTGCGCAGGTCTTTAGAATCTTTTATCCTTTAACTACGATTACAACTAAGACAGAATTATAATTTAATTGTAAAGACTACACAGGCAGATCCGGGTAATTTAGTTAGATACAAAAACAAGAAATTTTGCAATTTCAATTTGTTTACATTATAAAATTTATGAGTACGCCTAAGTGTTTGTGTTGCATAAAATTTTATTTAGGCCTAGTAGCCAATTTTACCGTCGTTTCTTTCGACAATACAGATGCGTTCCGACACCTTTTTTCTATAAAAAAAACACTGCTGAGTGATGGTTACAAACATCATTACTTTTTGAGTCTTGCTGACATGAAGAATCCTTGTAAGTAGTATTATTTTGGAGAATCTAGCTTATCAACCAATTTCAATTAAATTAAAATAACTCATCTGTAGGTAATATCTTCGAAAACGAATCAAAGCATAACTTAACAAAGTTCAGCAGCTAAGACAATCGCAATGCACGACGTGCACAAGCCAGCCCATGGAATGAAACACCATCAATAGGTCAAATGAAGTTTTGAATATTAAAAAAATATTCTGATATATAAAAGAGTGCTATTTTCTCGCCCCGACTTAAATGAATGTATACACAGTATAAAATGGAATACTCAAAGAAGACTGTTATTGAACTAAAGAATATCGCAAAACGGAATGTTTGGTCATTCACGACTGCGGAAGGCAGAGTTGATTACTAAAATTGAAGCCCACACTCCAAAGAAGTCTAGACACACATCCCCTCATACATACATATATATATATATCACGGAATATATATATATATATATATATATATCATAAGAAGAAAGACATCGGTGAAGACGAACTACCTTACCGGTAAATTTAGAGGCACCGCTACATAAAATTGCAATTTTAAATATAAAGTCCCCAAGTTTTCCCGGTATTATTCCATAATCTATGCGGTTACGACAGTCATAAATAAATTACAAGTTATAAATGATAACTTGTATTATAAATTAGAAATTGTAAATTATCAATTTAATAAATTACAATAATTTACAATTAAATCAATTGCATTCCCTCCGACGAAGAAAGTCGTTTAGCAGAAAAGTCGTAGTTGATAAATTTACAGATGAAGAAAGTAAGTTCAAAAATTTTTAAACGAGAATTACGTTTTATCGATAGTTTTAAGTTCATGGCATCGAGTCTCGATGCTTTATCGACAGACCTGAGCAAAGCTAAATAAATACACAGAGTACTATTCATAAAAATAAGAATATAAGCAAATACTACTCTGGTAGTCAGCTCGATCTCGTGCTTAGAAAAGGAGTATACCCTTACAATGACGTTAATTCCATCGAACGACTGAACGAGACAGAACTACCTACCACCAAAGTCAGCATTGTATTCAATACTTAACGATTTAGGAATTAGGGATGAAGACTACAACCTTGTATGGAGAGACAAGACGTTGAGAGAATTCCACGATTTATAGAACGTGACCGATGTTCTCCTGCTAGCCGATGTCTTCCTGAATTTTATAGACGTATGCAGCGAGAACTATGGTCTAGATCCCGCTTGGTATCACACTTCGCCAGGCCTTGATTGGGACGCCTCTTTAAAGTTGACTGCAGTCAAGTTGGAGTTGTAGAGCGATTACGATATGATACTGATGGTTAAACACGGGATAAGTGTTAGCACCAGTTCGAATCGTTTTGATCGGGCAAACAATAGGC